>JAUKNK010000285.1:0-500000 GCA_030765055.1 Mantis religiosa
TCTAGTGTCACCAGGCTTAAGAATTCTCTATGTTACCGATGAGTCACACAGGTACACTTCCTGGCATACAGCAAATGCTCAATGAACCATTGAGGTGGTATCAGTTATCATGGTTTACTGGCTCAAATATAGTATGGCTTCCTTTCTTGGAAGTGTTGAAAACAGTGTTATGATAAATTAACTTTAAAGGGAGTCGATTATGACACTAAACAACACTTATAAATTTTTCGGAACATGTTTCAGAGACTTTGTCTCTATCCTCAGCGAGTCGATGGCCGGCTGAGGATAGAGGCAAAGTCTCTGAAACATGTTCCGAAAAATTTAAAAGTAAGTGTTGTTTAGTGTCATTAATCGACTCCCTTTAAATTTAATAGTATGGCTTATTGCATAAAATAATGCACTCTGGGAACCTAAGTATCTCACCTAACATTGTTTCCCAAACACCTCTCTGCAAAACTTGAATTTAATCAGTCGAATTTGAAACACGAATGTGCGTGTCCCTATTCATGAGCTCTTAAGACAAATTATTTATTTACAGTCACTGCAAAAAGTGTTTGTACACCTATGTGGTTTTGCATTAGAATGTGCATCACACAAAAAGCACAGGTTTTAAGAAATATGTAACATACAAGACATCAATACAAAACACTTATTTGCACAAGTACACAAACAGAACTGTAAAGCAATGTGTATAATCGTAAAAAGTAAATAAAATGCTCAAAAAGACCTCTAAAACAGGCACAAAAGGTGATTGTACACCTGCGGTAGTGTTTCAAGAACATAAGCTCAAAGGCTTAATTAACAAGCCAACATTCACCTGGCAGCTTACCTGTGGATAGCAGTGATAAGAAACAGAGCAGGGTCAGATGTCAGTCAACAAACACACAGGAATGTCAAAATAGGGAGCAAGCACAAGGAAACCAGTAAAGAAACAAGAAAATTGATTATTAAACACCATAATCAATGCAAATAGCTACAAGAAATATCTCATCTTGTTGACAGACCTCGCTCCACTGTGCAGACAATAATAGATAGGTTTTGTGTTTTAAAAACGGTGCAAAACAGGCCAAGAACCGGAAGACCAAAGTTGTTAACAGAGCAAGATAAAAGAGTTATCCTTCATGAAATAATGAAGGATCCAAAAATCAGTGCTGTGAAGTTGGCTGCGGATCTGGGACAAAGTGGTATAAACGTTTCAGCCAGCACCGTATGCAATATTTATCGAGAAGCTGAATATCATGGTCGAGTGCCCCGGAAAAAGTTCTGGGTGAGTAAAAAAAATCAAATAAAATGATTGAATTTCACAAAAGAGCACCGAAATAAAGGAGCAGACTTCTGGAATAGGGTGATATTTTCCGATGAGAGTAAGTTCAATATTTTTGGGTCCGATGGAAGGCGTATGGTAATGGCGCAAGAAAAATACAGAGCTGCATCCCAGACATCTAGTGCCTACAGTAAAACATGGAGGTGGCTCCGTGATGGTCTGGGGGTGTATGAGCACTTCAGGTGTGGGTCAACTGCAGTTTATTGATGGAACTATGGACCATAAAGTCTATATGGACATTTTAAAGGAAAATCGCCATGCTAGTGCCCAGGAACTAGGTCTTGAGAACAATTTTATGTTTCAGCAGGACAACGAACTCCAAACATACAACTGCAAATACTCGCTTGTGGCTGCTTTATAACACACCAAAACAACTTCGTACACTTCCCCAGTCACCAGATATGAACCCTATAGAACATTTGTGGTCTATTTTGGAGAGGAAAATCAGAAATCACTCATTTTCCAATATAGAAGGCTTAAAACAGGCACTTCAAATAGAATGGGACCTAAATGAACCAAAGAAACCAAGAGAGCTAGTGAAATCAATGCTGCGGAGACTGGAGGCAGTTATAAAAGCAAAAGGAAAGCCCACCAAATATTGAATGATTGTATACATTATAAAAATGTTACTGAAATCTTAGGTGTACGATCACTCTTTGTGTAAAATAATAGCATATTTTTTATTTTCAGAAGAAGTAATTAATTTGTGGAAACGTAGAGTCAGACTGAAAAATTCAATGCCATAGCCGGGATTTGAACCACGGATCTTCTGGTTTCCGTCCAGCCGCACTACCATTGTGCTACTATGGCCAACGTGCCGATATGACATTAAATTCTCCAACTGACTCGTATTTTCCCGGTAAACCACTTAGGAGTTCTCATAACCACATGAGACAACTACCTTAATGGCGACTTACTACATGTAAGTACTTTAAGGCCCGGGCTTTATAGTTAACCACTATTAGGTTAATTAATGGAAATTAATTATTCTTTCACACTGGCCGTGTGTAGGCTAAATTGTGGAAACGTAGAGTCAGACTGAAAAATTCAATGCCATAGCCGGGATTTGAACCACGGATCTTCTGGTTTCCGTCCAGCCGCACTACCATTGTGCTACTATGGCCAACGTGCCGATATGACATTAAATTCTCCAACTGACTCGTATTTTCCCGGTAAACCACTTAGGAGTTCTCATAACCACATGAGACAACTACCTTAATGGCGACTTACTACATGTAAGTACTTTAAGGCCCGGGCTTTATAGTTAACCACTATTAGGTTAATTAATGGAAATTAATTATTCTTTCACACTGGCCGTGTGTAGGCTAAATTGTGGAAACGTAGAGTCAGACTGAAAAATTCAATGCCATAGCCGGGATTTGAACCACGGATCTTCTGGTTTCCGTCCAGCCGCACTACCATTGTGCTACTATGGCCAACGTGCCGATATGACATTAAATTCTCCAACTGACTCGTATTTTCCCGGTAAACCACTTAGGAGTTCTCATAACCACATGAGACAACTACCTTAATGGCGACTTACTACATGTAAGTACTTTAAGGCCCGGGCTTTATAGTTAACCACTATTAGGTTAATTAATGGAAATTAATTATTCTTTCACACTGGCCGTGTGTAGGCTAAATTGTGGAAACGTAGAGTCAGACTGAAAAATTCAATGCCATAGCCGGGATTTGAACCACGGATCTTCTGGTTTCCGTCCAGCCGCACTACCATTGTGCTACTATGGCCAACGTGCCGATATGACATTAAATTCTCCAACTGACTCGTATTTTCCCGGTAAACCACTTAGGAGTTCTCATAACCACATGAGACAACTACCTTAATGGCGACTTACTACATGTAAGTACTTTAAGGCCCGGGCTTTATAGTTAACCACTATTAGGTTAATTAATGGAAATTAATTATTCTTTCACACTGGCCGTGTGTAGGCTAAATTGTGGAAACGTAGAGTCAGACTGAAAAATTCAATGCCATAGCCGGGATTTGAACCACGGATCTTCTGGTTTCCGTCCAGCCGCACTACCATTGTGCTACTATGGCCAACGTGCCGATATGACATTAAATTCTCCAACTGACTCGTATTTTCCCGGTAAACCACTTAGGAGTTCTCATAACCACATGAGACAACTACCTTAATGGCGACTTACTACATGTAAGTACTTTAAGGCCCGGGCTTTATAGTTAACCACTATTAGGTTAATTAATGGAAATTAATTATTCTTTCACACTGGCCGTGTGTAGGCTAAATTGTGGAAACGTAGAGTCAGACTGAAAAATTCAATGCCATAGCCGGGATTTGAACCACGGATCTTCTGGTTTCCGTCCAGCCGCACTACCATTGTGCTACTATGGCCAACGTGCCGATATGACATTAAATTCTCCAACTGACTCGTATTTTCCCGGTAAACCACTTAGGAGTTCTCATAACCACATGAGACAACTACCTTAATGGCGACTTACTACATGTAAGTACTTTAAGGCCCGGGCTTTATAGTTAACCACTATTAGGTTAATTAATGGAAATTAATTATTCTTTCACACTGGCCGTGTGTAGGCTAAATTGTGGAAACGTACAGTCAGACTGAAAAATTCAATGCCATAGCCGGGATTTGAACCACGGATCTTCTGGTTTCCGTCCAGCCGCACTACCATTGTGCTACTATGGCCAACGTGCCGATATGACATTAAATTCTCCAACTGACTCGTATTTTCCCGGTAAACCACTTAGGAGTTCTCATAACCACATGAGACAACTACCTTAATGGCGACTTACTACATGTAAGTACTTTAAGGCCCGGGCTTTATAGTTAACCACTATTAGGTTAATTAATGGAAATTAATTATTCTTTCACACTGGCCGTGTGTAGGCTAAATTGTGGAAACGTAGAGTCAGACTGAAAAATTCAATGCCATAGCCGGGATTTGAACCACGGATCTTCTGGTTTCCGTCCAGCCGCACTACCATTGTGCTACTATGGCCAACGTGCCGATATGACATTAAATTCTCCAACTGACTCGTATTTTCCCGGTAAACCACTTAGGAGTTCTCATAACCACATGAGACAACTACCTTAATGGCGACTTACTACATGTAAGTACTTTAAGGCCCGGGCTTTATAGTTAACCACTATTAGGTTAATTAATGGAAATTAATTATTCTTTCACACTGGCCGTGTGTAGGCTAAATTGTGGAAACGTAGAGTCAGACTGAAAAATTCAATGCCATAGCCGGGATTTGAACCACGGATCTTCTGGTTTCCGTCCAGCCGCACTACCATTGTGCTACTATGGCCAACGTGCCGATATGACATTAAATTCTCCAACTGACTCGTATTTTCCCGGTAAACCACTTAGGAGTTCTCATAACCACATGAGACAACTACCTTAATGGCGACTTACTACATGTAAGTACTTTAAGGCCCGGGCTTTATAGTTAACCACTATTAGGTTAATTAATGGAAATTAATTATTCTTTCACACTGGCCGTGTGTAGGCTAAATTGTGGAAACGTAGAGTCAGACTGAAAAATTCAATGCCATAGCCGGGATTTGAACCACGGATCTTCTGGTTTCCGTCCAGCCGCACTACCATTGTGCTACTATGGCCAACGTGGCATTGAATTTTTCAGTCTGACTCTACGTTTCCACAATTTAGCCTACACACGGCCAGTGTGAAAGAATAATTAATTTCCATTAATTAACCTAATAGTGGTTAACTATAAAGCCCGGGCCTTAAAGTACTTACATGTAGTAAGTCGCCATTAAGGTAGTTGTCTCATGTGGTTATGAGAACTCCTAAGTGGTTTACCGGGAAAATACGAGTCAGTTGGAGAATTTAATGTCATATCGGCACGTTGGCCATAGTAGCACAATGGTAGTGCGGCTGGACGGAAACCAGAAGATCCGTGGTTCAAATCCCGGCTATGGCATTGAATTTTTCAGTCTGACTCTACGTTTCCACAATTTAGCCTACACACGGCCAGTGTGAAAGAATAATTAATTTCCATTAATTAACCTAATAGTGGTTAACTATAAAGCCCGGGCCTTAAAGTACTTACATGTAGTAAGTCGCCATTAAGGTAGTTGTCTCATGTGGTTATGAGAACTCCTAAGTGGTTTACCGGGAAAATACGAGTCAGTTGGAGAATTTAATGTCATATCGGCACGTTGGCCATAGTAGCACAATGGTAGTGCGGCTGGACGGAAACCAGAAGATCCGTGGTTCAAATCCCGGCTATGGCATTGAATTTTTCAGTCTGACTCTACGTTTCCACAATTTAGCCTACACACGGCCAGTGTGAAAGAATAATTAATTTCCATTAATTAACCTAATAGTGGTTAACTATAAAGCCCGGGCCTTAAAGTACTTACATGTAGTAAGTCGCCATTAAGGTAGTTGTCTCATGTGGTTATGAGAACTCCTAAGTGGTTTACCGGGAAAATACGAGTCAGTTGGAGAATTTAATGTCATATCGGCACGTTGGCCATAGTAGCACAATGGTAGTGCGGCTGGACGGAAACCAGAAGATCCGTGGTTCAAATCCCGGCTATGGCATTGAATTTTTCAGTCTGACTCTACGTTTCCACAATTTAGCCTACACACGGCCAGTGTGAAAGAATAATTAATTTCCAAGTAATTAATTTATATGTTTTCTTACCTAAAATATTACCAAATACAACATAAATGCTTTACTGGACATGATTAATTTATTTATAAATTTGCCACACATCCCATTCCTGTTTCTCCAAGAATTTTAATGTAATTTCTATGTGTATGAACACTTTTTACACTGACTGTATGTTGTACAGTTATGTCAAAACACCTACACTTAACCATACTGCTTTAGTAGTACATATGTTTATATAATTATTATAATTCATGACTACCTGTACAATATTACATACCCCACAAGGCCCTTCAGTCAGTAGTGGTGGAAGAGGAAGTAACTGCCTTCTACTTTTGGCTGGATCACGCCTAGGAGGTGGTGGTGGATCAGTCTGAGGTTGAATACTGAATGCATCACTTGGAGGTCGACATACAGATAAGGTCACTCTACTAGGAGTTTTTCGCAAAACCTCAAGTGCTTCCTGAAATTAAATTTTGTTACTGAATTCATTGTAAAGAAAACTGAAAATAAATTGATCATTATTAGGCTGCTATCCTTTTTATCAATGAAACAAGCACTCAGGAGTTATAGGAAAACAGTAACCCAGTTATAAAATTATAGATGAGTCATATTTATTACACATCAGCTTCACTTACATACCTATATTGAGGACATGTTTCACAAATCATTGTTTGCATCATCGGCTCTAATGCGACTGAAGCTTGATCCAGTGGTGTGGGTAGTTCTGGAGTGAGTGAGTGAGTGTGTGGTGTTTTAGGGCCCGTCGACAACAACGTCATTTGGGCCCGAAGTCAACATTAAAACCTAAAAGCTACACTAATTAAGCTAAAAAGGTAAAATTAAATAAAAACACTCAACTCTGCTGTCATCTGTTAATTTTGTGGCAAACTTAAATGTGGGGTTGTCTTCTGGCGGGATTTCAAAGTTCATTACTTGGTTTTTATGCTTTTCTATGTATATTCTCTGCCATATGACGAGTTCACTATGTTTTTGTACGTATTTTAGTAATTTGGTGATATCTTCAATTTCATGATTTTCAGACCATAAATGGGCTGCTATTGCGGACTTATCAATATTTTTGTATCTTAGGTGTCTAAAATGTTCTTTCTTTCTATTGCCAACATTTCTTTTTGTCCTCCCTAGGTAAATTTTTTCACAGTCTTTACACTTAATCTTATAAGTGCCTGACTTTTCTTCTGGTTTTATCTTATCAGTATTATTACTGTGAAGTAGGTTTTTAATGTTGTAATTGTTTTTGGTGCCAATGTTATACTGTATTTCTTGAATATTTTTTGGAACGTTTTTGTGGTCCAGGGGTGGTAAGTAAATTTAGCAAATCTAATTTCTTGTTTCATTGGCGAAAGAGCCGTGATCTATCTTTTTTGAAGTTTGAATGATTTTAGTTTTTTATCTACAAGGCTTTTTCCACATCCATTTTAATTGTAGTTTTTAAGATTTTATGGTATTCTTTTTGATATTCTTGCTGGCTGATGGGTAGGTATACTAATCTGTGTGTGAGACTGTTGATGGTGGCATGTTTGTGTGGAATTGGGTTGAAACTATTTGCTTTGATGTAATTATCTGTGTGTGTTGCTTTTCTATAAATACCAAATTCCAGTTTTTTCATTGTTTTTTGTGATTTTAAGGTCCAAAAATGGCAGAGTACAGTCCTCTTCAGGTTCTGCAATTAAAAATGGATATGGAAAAAGCCTTGTAGATAAAAAAAATAAAATCATTCAAACTTCAAAAAAGATTAAAACAGATCACAGCTCTTTCACAGCCTGCCTCAGTAGCGTGGTGGTAGCATGTCTGCCTCACGTTCAAGAGGTCCCAAGTTCGAATCTTGGTTAGAGCGAGTTACCTGGATAAGGTTTTTCCGGGGTTTTCCCTTATCCTGATAGACGAATGTTGGGTAACTCTAAGCTCCATGGACCCCGGACTCATCTGAGCATCATTTCACCAATTTCATCCATCGTCCAATATGACTTAACGTTGGAGGACGTAAATTAAAAAACAGATCTTTCACCAATGAAATTAGAAATTCGATTTACCAATTGCAAAATATATTTGTAGTTGGTTTAATGATACTCGTCACTTACTTTTTTATATTAATGAGAGACTAGTTTCAAAGGCAATCACCTCCATTTTCAATGTCTTTCCAATGGAGTCTCTCATTAATATAAAAAAGTGACGAGTATCAATAAACCAACTACAAATAGTTTTTGTGATTAATTTTGACGTCACTGTTACTAAATTCCTCCAAACACATATATAGATTTACTAAATTTACTTACCACCCCTGGGCCACAAAAAAGTTCCAAAAAATATTCAAGAAATACAATGTAACACTGACACCAAAAAACAATTACAGCATTAAAAACCTACTTAACAGTAATAATACTGATAACATAAAACCAGAAGAAAAGTCAGGCATTTACAAGATTAAGTGTAAAGACTGTGAAAATATTTACCTAGGGAGGACAAAAAGAAATATAGGAACTAGAAAGAAAGAACATTTTAGGCACCTAAGACACAAAAATATTGATAAGTCCGCAGTAGCAGCTTATTTCTGGTCTGAAAATCATGAAATTGAAGATACCACCAAATTACTAAAATACATACAAAAACATTGAACACGTCATATGGGAGAAAAATATACATAGAAAAACATAAAAACCAACTAATGAACTTCGAAATCACACCAGAAGACAACCCCACATTTAAATTCATCACAAAATCAACAGATGGCAGTAGCAACTCCAGAACTACCCACACCACTGGATCAAGCTTTAGTCTCATTAGAATCGATGATGCAAACGCTAGTTCGCGAAACATGTCCTCAATATAGGTACATAAGTGAAGCTGATGTGTAATAAATACGACTCATTTATAATTTAATAATTATTTCGCTTCACTGTGGTGTTCCAATACAGTCAAATTTCTAAATAACCCAGTTGTTTCTAGCTACTTTCTATAATTTGAGAGAGCTCAGGATACCTAGCACCACACTACTCTGCAACATGCACAGCTCATAACATTTGAAAATGGCATATGAGGAACAATTGCAGACAAGACAGCCAAATTATGTTTTCAGCTTTGTACTCTATTTTTAATTTTTGTATTATTATATGGGTTCTTTCATATTAGACTTTACAATTGGCCCTAGGAACAAAGCAATATTTACTTATGTTTATATGTCTTTGTCCCCAGAATTAATTGACAGAGGCAAATTTGTTTCTCAGAACATTACAACATCTCAGGTATATAATAAACAAGAAAATAACATGTCTTAACATAGGTACAAAATGCCCAAATAAGACATTATCAAGCAGAAAATAGCAGAAGCTTTATAGCAAAGTCTTTGAACATGATTCAAGAATAGATGGAGTAAACCTGAAAAATTCAATGCCACAGCCGGGAACCTTAGCCTATATACGGCTAGTGCGAAGAAATAATTAATTTCTACCAATTAACCTAAAATAATGATTCAAGAAGTTTTACTGGTCAGCTGAAGATGAAGGTGAAGGCTATAAACATGTCTGAATTTTAGTTTTTTTATGTGAAGCAAACTGTCTCAATTACTAAAAGATTATTACTACAGGCTTCACCATTACAAGCTTCTTTCAGTTTGATATTAATGGATGCCGTCTTTAAATATTTAGTAGTATTTGACTCTTGGTACAAGTATAATACATATTTGTCAGTTGATTACAGTCTTGAGGTGTAAGTTCATTTGTTATTACTGTGACTTTGTTCAGTTTTTTACTTTTGTACTGTGATCTAGTTCAACTTTTTGTTGTCACTTCATTTTCGCTGTGACATAGCAGCATAATGACATGTCGTCATGATATTAAATTCTCCAACTGACTTGTATATTTTCCTGGTAAACCACTAGGCACTCTCGTATTCAAGATACACTGTTTGCGGTGACTTACTATTGTAAGTACTTGAGTTCCAGGCTTCATCATTAACTCTTACTATTTAAGTTAATTGATGGAAATAATCATTCCTTCGCACTAGCCCTGTATAGGCTAAGGTTTTGGATAGACAGAGTTAAACAGAAAAATTTGATACCGGTCATGGCAGCAACTAGACGGAAATCAGGAGATCTGGGGTTCAATTCCCAGTAATGGCATTAAATTTTTTCAGTACGACTATCTATTACGTTTGCTGACTGATATTCTAGTGATGTCTGTACACAGCAGGGAAAAAAATAAGATCTGGGGTTCAAATCCCAGCAATGGCATTAAATTTTTTCAGTCTGACTATAACTTTTGCTGACTTTGATATTCCAGTGATGTCTGTAAACAGCAGCGAAAAAAATAAGAAGATATTTGCTCACACTCCCTGCAAAAGTAAATTGCCTTTAGCCAACATGATAAAAACTTTAACAGTTATTTCTCTCAATATAACTTAAAAAAAAAAGAGGTGGCCCTTCTGCATAGCTAACTAAACACTAACTTGGTTTGAGCCGTCTAAGTTATCGCCCAGTCAAATTTTGTTATTCATGTACTGCTTTGCACATAAACAATCCTACGACACGACGATAATGGAGTGCTCTGTAGGAAATACATATATGAGCTCACGGACTGTATCAGACTGGTTCGGCTACTGCCGCTAAGTGTGCATGATGTCAAATGACACCAAATATCCTGCAAGGGGGGAAATTGGTGGTTCCGGTCACATTGTTCAAATCGACGAATGTAAAATAGGGCGATGCAAGTTTCATCATGGGCGCTGCAATTAGACTGTAGAGCGTATTTGCATCCCTCCTGTTGTTGGGGCATATCGTCATCAGCACCGCATTCGTTTCCACGTCAATCATTCCCAAGATCCAGTTGCCCTCTACGACGCATCCACAATGAAACTTGTGTCATCCTATTTTGCATTCGTCGATTTGAACATGGCCAGCACCGTCAATTTTCCCTCTTGCAGTATACTTGGTGTGATTTGACATCATGCACACTTAGCGGCAGTAGCCGAACCAGTCCGATACAGTCCGTGACTCATACATGTATTTCCTAAGGAGCACTCCATTATCGTCGTGTCGTAGAATTGTTTATGTGCAAAGCAGTGCATGAGTAACAAAATTTGACTGGGCGATAACTTAGCCTGCTCAAACCATGTTCCTTTGTACACGGACTGTGTCATCCATGTCTAGGGCATTTTTGCAGAGGTTGGCTACAAGTTTTACATATTTCTCATGTTGGCTGCAACACGACAACTGTCTGGTCGTCTGCTTGCGCATGCGTATACGTGTACCTTTAGACTTAGAAAATATTCTCGCGTCGCACAAAAGAAAGTTTCTCCAAATTCTGTATAGTACTTAAGAGAATTACTATTTTTTATCTTCAGTGAAAGAAAGAACACAATAACAAAAAATTAATAAAACAGTTCATTACATGGCATTTAAGTATGTATGAAGCATGTATCACGCCAATGGCACTGTATAAATTCACATACAACTTTCATTGCAACATGGTGCACTAAGCTAGGTGTTGCCAACAGTAAAAAAAATGTTCTCAAATTAAACTAACATTTTATGTTAATCAGTAAAACCTCTCTAAAGCGGAACGTGATCGTTCCGGCATTGATTTTCCATTTACACAGGTTTCCGACTTACAAAGCATTGTGTTTGAAATTACAGTGAAGGAATAATATAGAATGAAGTGTAAATAATAGGATGATATGTATTATGTACCATATTTTCAACATACTGTCGTGAATCCATTGTTGCAAGTGGCAGCTGGCAAACTCAAAGGAACAGATAGTGCAGCGCAGAGATAAAAAAAAGCTTGCAGATAAAGATAAAGATAGAGAACTGGAAGGTTCTAGTGCCATCTTGTTTGTTACAGAAAATACCGGTAATTTCTCTAACAGCTATAAATTCGGAGCTATAAAAGAAGCCGCGGATTGCCAGTGAGACATAGTCGAATCGGAACTTGAGAGTGAGTTGTAATTGAACTTGATTCGTGTGCGTACAGTTGTGTTTCTGCTACTGTAAGGGTTGACCAAAGTATGTTTCTACAGAAATAAAGAACATTTGGAATTTCTGCAAATTGGACTTTTAATTTTACGAACCCACCAATTCACAACACGTACAATAATTGTAGTTTATCACCTACTTTCTCTGTCTGTTTTCCATTTTCCCTTTCCAATCTGTAACTGTCTACATATTAAAATCATTTGCTTCACCACACACAGTATTCAAAACAATGTTATGGCAATGTTCACTTTCTTCTTGGGCAACAAACCAGGTAAAAAGACGATTAGATATCAACATTTCAGGAGTGTGCATCGCTCCCATCATCAGGATATTTATAACATTTTATAACCACAAATGTTATATCCAGCGTTTCATTTGTGGTTATAACATTTTCTAAATATCCTGATGACGGCAGCGATGCACACTCCCGAAATGTCGATATCTAACTGTCTTTTCACCTGGCTTGTTGCCTGAGAAGAAAGTGAACATATCCGCCGCAAGGAAAGCTTCAGGTCTTATGTTATGGCAATGTTTGAAACTCTCAAGCCATCCACAGGAGGCTCAGAAGTGGTCTTTGTCTTATTTTCTTGTTGTCTCTAAAGCTTGAGCCTGAAGCAATGGTCCAGAAATGGGAATTCCTTTAACAAACCACTTCAACACAGCACAATTAGCTGTGATTTGAGTTTTTCCCACTTTAAAAATATACAGTTAATTCTTTAGCTGGACGTTTGTTCTTTTTGTGTTCCTTAATAACCTAATTTTTTCCTGCAGTGATAATATCTTATGTTTAGAACTATTTTATAGAATTTGTGTACATATAAACTGTTTTCACAAATCACCGAAGTTCACAGTTTTCTTCCTTTTGTACTTGATCGCCTGAAAGAACAAAAATAATGTGTGTTGGAAGAGAGTTGAGAGAGCTAATGGTTTGTTTAACCTTTTCCTCGAAAGATTACAGTTTATGACTTTATGCTTCATAGTAGTTCAGTGCAAGTGCAGTTGCCCTGAAAATTATTGCCCTTTTTAAAATATGTATATTGTAACCCATTACACATACAGTAGCCCGTTTTGATCAGGTTATTTATCCAAATGGTTCCCGAAAATTATTTCCGTTTTCACATCAGGCAGTTTTCTGGCTTAGAGTATAATTTTGCACTAAAAATAGCTCCATTCCGAAATTTATTTTCCATTTTTCCAGGTTTCCAGCATATAAGGGATCAATTTTAGGCAGGTTTTACTGTATACATGTGAGTTTAAAAAAGCAAAGCTTACTTAGCGTAAAAATTAATAAATATTTCTCAAAAAAAAGAATGCAAATACTTTTCAATATAAAACATATTTAGAAGGAATCTGCCTTAGTTTCAGAAGATTATTTGTGGGATTTACAATTCACACAAGATACAAGGAAACACATACAAGGGGCGTCCAGAAAGTAAGTTCGGTTTCAATTTATCTTCGCTGCAGCGCTGCGATCGCAGTTCCGCACATGTGCAATAGAAGCTCTGTATCAAGGAGAAGAAACGTACACCATTGTGAGATCGCTGTCAGCCACATACGCTTTGTTGTGCTTGTTTACAATGTCGGTGTTGATTGAAAATCCTGTCGCTTGTGAAATCATATCTGTGATTCGTTTTCTGCGCAATACAGAATAAGAGCCAAGGAATGCTGTCAAAAGGTGTTGTGTTTCTTCATGACAACGCACGACCACACTGCAAATGCAACGAAAAACATCCTACAGGGATTTGGCTGGGACGTGTTTGACCACTCCCCGTACAGCCCTGACCTCGCTCATTGCAACTTTCATCTGTTTATGCATCTAAAATCTTTCCTTGGCGGTCAACACTTCAACAATAACGAAGAGCTGAAAGAAAATGTTTCCAACTGGTTGAAGACACAGGCGGCAAACTTCTATGAAGAAGGTACACAAAAACTTGTGCCTTGCTATCACAAATGCCTGCAAAATTTCGGCAGTTATGTGGAAAAGTAGTTTAAGAGTTGTTGAATTTTGTGTAATAAATAATTTTTCTGTATCTGTACACAATTTAATTTAATTACTAAACAGAACTTACTTTCTGGACGTACCTCGTATATGTACTGGACTAAATATAAATATAGCAGCATCCAACATCAAACAGCAAAAAGACAAAACAAAAAAACTTATGATACTGCTTATTTTAAGAGGACACAAAAATTTAGGAGACATCAAATATGGCAGAAAAAGGTAGGAAAGCACAAAATTTTGCCCAATGCTTTTACTTACATAGTTCGAGCAACCAATAAGTGACACCCCATTAGCTGCAAGTATGATATCTCCCTGACTAAGGCAGCCACTCTGCCAAGCTGGTTGATGTGGAAATAGACGCTTGATGCGAATAAGTCCAGGCCACTGTTCCCCAGAATCTAGTCCACCAGTTACACTGAGACCCAAACCTCTGCTTCCTTTAACAAGATTAACTTCAAATTTTGCACCTGTAAAAAGAGTAGCATTAAAACAATACTATAGTATGATGTCTCTAAACACATTTTAAGAATTTTTCAATCCTAGACATTTAATAAAAATCGAAACATTTTCATTTAGATCAGTGATTCCCAAACTTTTGCAGCTGGGAGCTCTGCAACTATCACACATTCTTATAGTTATTATTAGGGCCTGGAAGTTGTTGACCTAAAATTTCTCTAAAAATGAGCTATAAAATGTTCTTAAAATATAAAAAATTACACATAAAATGTAAAAAAAGTGACCCAACAAAAATTAAAAATTTCTTTCATAATAATAAATAGTTGTCACAGACAAGTAATGAACATATGGTTGGAATAACCACATTTTAAAATTAACTTTCTTAGTAAATAATGCAATTATTGCTACCAAATAATAAATACAGGTCATCAGGTTATTTTCAATTTTATAAAATATGAAGAAATAATTTACTGTACCCATTAGCCAAAACATATCTTACTTAGCGTTGCAGTACACCATGGTCATCTTCAAATTATGAAAAGTAAAGGAACAGCGTATGTCAGTTAAAACTGTTTTATACTTTGAGAAACTTCTCTCCACTTCCACAGATGTTATAGATTCATATTTGAAAAACACTGTCACTGCCTGTTAAATCCTGTTCAAAAATATCAGTTCTGAAGTTTTCTCCTGACAAGACAGCAACAATCTGACAAACTGTTTGGTATCCTTTATTTTTGACCAACACAAATTTTAGTTTCTGTCTAATTTTGTCCCCAATCTCACAGTTTACATTTTGTATCCTCTCTTCCGCACTCCTCACTAACTCAATCGACTTATCCAATGTCATGCCACTTTCTTCAAGGTGGGTTATGGTATTCGTCAAAATGCAAAATTTGATTTAATGAAAGCTAATTTACCTTGGATTTGAGTATCAGAAAACAGATCCTGTGCACTCTCAATTGCCTTAGAATCTACCCTATCAAAAATATTCACCATTTCTCTCACTATTTGAAAATTGTCACAGTGGTTTATACATGCAGTTACATGTACATAAAGCCCAGGGGTCAGGGTCAGGTAGGCCACGGGAATCAAAGTCAGGCCTCTCAAATGCAGGCTACAGATGAAAATGTCCAATAAATTCGTGAAAAAGAAAGAAAATGACCGGAAAATGCATCTAAATGTTAAAAAATTACTATTTTAAAAATGTAGAAAAAATGCATTTTGATGACCTATAAAAACCATTAACGTATTTGTTCCAAAATGCACTTAACTTCCAATAAGCATTGTCTATGACTACTCAGAAAAAAGATGACTTTTCGTCAAAATCCGGGCCCTAGTTACTATAAACATTTTTATCACAAAAATATAAAATATTTGAGAGTAATGTAAATTAAATAAGGTTTCAAATTCACAATAGTAAAAGTTTATTACAACAAAAATTGAGATGCTTTTTAAACAAGATTTTAAACTGAAAATGTTAAATAGTAATAATGCCAAGAAACCCTCAATAAAAAGCTGCTGCTTTAAAGACCAAGCAAATGTTAGTTTAAAGCAAAATTTAACATGTGATTAATTTAATTACTTGCATTAACAACACTTAGCTACCAACTTTCTAAAAACAATGTGTACTAAAATACATTAGAAAACTTCTGATTTTAGTAGTTTACTCATGTGATGGAGCTTCACAAAAACATAGAACATCATTGCGATTAATTGTATAGTTTCCTTAATAGAGTTAATAAATGCTGTGATTATATGGCTGGAACCAATATTGTATTGCACAGTTCTTGAACATAATAAAACTATAAATACAAGTATTTATAAACAGTGGAGCTTCATCAATAAAAACCATTAAAAACCACTTCTTGAACTATAAAAACACTTAAGCTCCACTTACATAAGTGGAGCTTAAGTGTTTTTACAGTTCGAGAAGTGGTTTAAAAAGGTTTTATTTTTGTTCTTGTACATGTCAACAAGTCTGCATACATGAAGATGTCACATTTAACAGCCCTTTGCAGTCAGAATGTAGGCATAACCACAAGCATCCCAAAGTGATGTACACTTATAATTGCCGCATCGTAAGTTGGTGATTGGCGTTTTGCCTCCACGTGCTATTCAGCTGCGAAAACAAGGAGAGGGAATAAATACATCACTGACACGTCATTGCGGTCGCCTAGCAACCAACAATCCACCAATCAAAAGTAAACTGTTGCCATAGCAACCCGGCACGCTTATCCTAAGTTGCCAACTCTATCGCACTACACCACGTGCTTTATGCGTGACGCTAGTCTATCGGCATGTTGAGGTTTGCAATAAGCAGACACTGCTACTATTGCTGCTTCGCGTATGAATCAGCAGTATCACAATACCGTTGTCGTTCGTTTCCCTTTAGTATGAGACGGTATGCGTTGTTGGAAGGGAACAGGTGTGGATTTAGTTTCAAGGAATATCTTATGAGGTTTTCTGGGTGAATGACCAACCTTTTCAGTTTAATGACCAACCCTTCTTACCTGCCTTTGTCCGGTCCAGTTCTAACATGAATAACCCTTAAGGTACTTAGGGTATTTATCCCTGTCATCACTGCCAAACTAGGAGTGTACTGCTACAAGTAGTGAATGTTTCACAGGGTTTAAACAGCTTTACATTTTCGCAACATAATTCGTGTGTTTCGGTGATCAACTTTAGTGTTTCAGAGTAACTTTAATATTTAGCTAATTATCGTTACTAATGGCTCTCACAAATCCTTGTGCTACAGAAACAGACAGAAAGAAATTATCTGTGAAGACCACCAAAAATATTTTTGGGTACGGAATCCCAATTAAAGGACAAGGGAAATTATATGTGCGTGTTCAAGACCATTTTAAAAAAAAGTATGAATTGCTAGAACCGGTAAAAGCAAACCGCAGTTCCCAAAATATATACTTAATGAAATTGCTGCAGAAAAAGGCCACAAAATTATTAGACTTCCTCCCTACCATTGCCATTTTAAAGCAATAGTTGATTTGGGCCCAAATAAAGGGATATGTAGCGCGCAACAATACAGATTTCACTATAACATCTGTTATAAAACTAACAGAAGCGATAGCAAAATTAAGTGCTAAAAATTGGGAAGATGCTGTTTGTCACACAAAAAAGTTATAGTAGCAGCATGGGAAAACGACGGCGTTTTGGAAGAAAGTGGAAGAACTCATGATTTCCGTGGGAGATTGCAGTAGCTCTGACGGCGACGACGACGGCAACAACGATCAGAAAAGCAGTACCAATGACAGCAGCGACTCTGAGATAAGCGGCATATTCCCGTTGGAATAGAATGCATAATTCTGTGCAGGTATGGCACTTTTGTTTCTCTAAATCTTAACTGTAGCTAACCATTTATTTTTTGTTCATTTCGAAGATTTCGTATGCTGTAATTAGGTAACTGCTCACTTAACCCTTTCACCGATATGGACGTCATATGATGTCCAAGTTAAAATGCCCCAAACCGATATGGACGTGTATAGACGTCCTGCGCATACATGCATTTAATGCTCATTTAACGCCAATTATTTTAATCTTGCTGTTTTACAATAAATTTAAATTAGTTCTATAAGGAATGTAAACGTATCCTTAAAGGTTTCTTTTTGAATTGTACACCTCCAAACCTGGATAAACACCCAAGGGCACATCTGCAGATTCACATCAAATAATATTGGTTTCCTTGCGAACTTCTTTTTCGCAACACACTACACATTTTCGAAATGGTTACAAGTTTTTTGGGTGTGGGTGGTATACTTTTAGGAAAGTGTTTTCTCTCAAGTATGAGGGATGATGTGGTGAATTTTGCTACCCCCTAGTATAAAGAGGCCTGTGAGTATTATAATACTCAATTAGGTTACGAGCTCTTTATACGCGCAAGTAGAGGTAGATGAATGTCTTTTACAGCTCTGAAAATTACTAAACAACTGTGCATAGTTACATCCAGTGGTATAAAAATACTTTTTTTTACCATTTAACTGTTTTCCGTAAAGAGGGATAGCTGGTAATAGCTGATCCGTATCACCCATATTTGACCCGCCATTTCCCCAAACAATGGAGTAGCTAACATGCCAGCTGTAGACTAGTACACGTCACTGCTACGTATGTCCTAAAGATCTCCTTCATAATCGTACAACAAATCTTCCAGATTTTCTACAGTAATATCAGAAGCCTGTACACATCATACCCAAGCTAATTTATTTGCTACATTACCGGGATAAGCCATGGTTAACATTGAAATTTAACAATTTCAAATGTGCCATACATTTAGCTCTTGATAGCTACAAGAAATCACTCTGAACAAAGAGAGAGTATAAATAACTGAAATACAGAGCGAAAACTGCTGCATAAGGCTACTAGAAACCTTGGTTGAGAAACACTGTAATAACAGATGCTGACAGAGTTTTCATTCCAGTGTGTGAGTGTGTGACGCAACATATTCTCGTCATATTATCGCTTGGCATAGCATAAATAAACTAAACTTGAACCTGAGAAGTCGCTTGCGTAGCTATACATATATACTATGGCTCGTATACACACAAAACAAAATGATTCACATATTAGGCGCGTTCGGCACAAAGAATGGCTTTTGCTACAGTGAAACAAAGTAGTGAAATTTCAACAATTTATTCATGTAGTCTCTACTTTATTGTTACTGTAGATTTATACTGCCTTTAATGAGTTTTAAACCAGTTTTTGTTTCGTTTAAATAACTTAATAAATACGGAAGATACGGAATTGTATTTATGATGCATTTTTACAGCATTTAACAATTTAAATGTCCTGTTCTGTTTATTGGGTATCCGTTTCCGGCCCCTGAAGGGTTTAAATGGCCATCGGCGAAACGGTTAAACGAGTAGACAGTCTTACGGCAGTCTTATGATTAATACTGCAGTACGCAAATTTCTAGGAATATGTGCGTGTACATTACCGCAGTCAAACTTCCTCCTCCCCTCTACCCGCCATCTTCGTTGCCTAGCACGTGGAGAGGAACGGTAAAGTGGCAACGGCGCTATCCCCTCTCCTTCCCCACTCCTTCAACTGTCAATCACCAACTTATAATGCACCCATAATAGTTTCTAACTGAGCATTTGCAATGAATCTACTTAATGCTTTGCATAATTGTCACAGGAAATAGCAATATGCAAAGACGGCATTTGTAATTTGAATAGTTATAAATAAAAGCGTTGTTAACAGTGAAGCTAATTTCATGTATAAAGAATAAAATTGAGTCATACCTTTTAAAACTTGTAACTTCACTCAATTTTAGTCTTTATACATGGCATTTGTAGCCAGTTAAAACATGTTAAAGGGGATTCCAGCTACAAGCTTACGAGGCTGTACACTTGAATGCACATTTTCAAAATAGTAGGTATACACAGACTGATAAATTGGCCATAGTCATTTAACCAAAAATAAATCCAGAACTTAAATTATTAAAGCGATTAAATGGTCCGATAGATTTAATGGTTTGGGGAAAAAATATTTATTTAAAAAAATATAAATTGTGTAATGAATTCTGAAATACTGCCAACTGATTCTGTCTTTAGGTTTGCTTCATTCTCAGAGTTTGGTAATATATGTTGTTTTCAAATGCTAGGCTTTGGCAATGAATCCATTAGCTCTCCAATATTTCTGTGTAGTGGTTCCGGCAGGTAGAACGTCACAGGTTAGAAGATGGTTTTCAGTCATTACCTCTTCTTTGTTACGCAGAGGACAATTTGGACTTGTATAAATTCCTATGCTGTGTAAGTGTTTGGTCAAATAATCATGTTCCATAAGTAATCTAAAATTTTAGATTTTGAATCCAAAATGTTGTATGCAGTGGAGATCTGAGCAGGCACAGAGGTAAACAAAACAGTGGACCAAAACTAAAGAAGGTTTTGTAAAGAGCTACTAGGCTTACCAAGATCAACACCTAGGGAAGTAGCTTTAGTAGAATTAGGAAAGACAAGAAGAAATGGAATAATAATGGAAAGAATAATAAAATTATGGTTAGATGTTTGGTCAAAGAAGAAAAGGAAATTATGAAATTACGCATGAGACAGCAAAAAAGATTAGCGAACTCAAATAGTTGGTGGACAGAGATAGGAGGAATTATGGAGTATACTTGGTGTCATTTGACATCACACTTCGCGGCAGTAGCCGAACCAGTCCGATACAGTCCGTGAGCTCATAGATGTATTTCCTACGGACCACTCCATTATCGTTGTGTCGTAGGATTGTTTATGTGCAAAGCAGTGCATGAGTAACAAAATTTGACCAGGCGATAACTTAGCCTGCTCAAACTATGTTCCTTTGCACACGGACTGCGTCAACTATGTCTGGGGCATTTTTTCAGATGTTGGCTACAAGTTTTACATATCTTTCTCATGTCGGCTGCAATGCCAGAACCGGCTGTTCGTCTGCTTGCGCATGTGTATATGTGCACCTTTTGACTTAGAAAATATTCTCACGTTGCACAAAAGAAAGTTTCCCCAATATTCCAATCTTGTGCAGATTGTCCATATTAAATAATGCTGCTATCTCTATGCAATTTTAAAACTGTATCCAAGTGAAAATGCTATCTTTCAAGTTATAACCTTTTAAATTATTGATCTAATTTTCATTTGAATTATTTAACACATAAATGAAGGAATTAACACTTTACATAAGAGTTTGGTTACATAACTTTAGAATTGTATTCAAATTAAAATGATCTTTCAAGTTATAGCATTTAAAATTAAAAAAAAAGTATGTAAACTTAATATTTCATTCAAAATAACTTCCCAACCAATTCATAAACTTAAGAATTAACTCTGTTGAGACTTACATACAGTTGAAAGTAATGAGTCGGTAATTCAAACACAAACATCACTCAAAACATCCTTACTTGGACATGTTTCAGAGAACGGTTTGTCCCCTTCATCAGTAGTTATCCAACTGGTTGGATCCGTGGTTTCTTGGATTGAGCTGGTTGTCTGTGGTGGCATCTGTTGACTGTGAAATGAACTTCCAAAGAATTGGCAGAATCAAAAACGAGACACAGTTCAGGAAATTCACTTATCATCCCAGAGTACATCATAAATTCAACAAGATATTCAAGAAGTACATCATCAACCTAGCCCAAATAAATAAATTCCAGTTGGAAAGAGATTGAAAATGGAGGCGAATGTCTTTGAAACTAGTCTCTCATTAATATAAAAAAGTAACTGACGAGTATCAATAAACCAACTACAAATAGTTTTTGAGAAATAAATTTAGTTTTAAAAACTTATTATGCAACAACCTCAAGGACCCAGTACCTAAAAACAGAAAATTAGGTATATACAAAATCAACTGTTCAGACTACAATAAGTTCTATATAGGAAAAACCAAAAGAAGTTTACAAATTAGGTTACAGGAACATATGAGATATGAGAAATACAAACAAACAGAAAAATCAGCAATAAGCCCACCATTTCTGGTCTACCAATCATGAAATTGTACCAAATATAAAATTATTAAAGCCAGCCAGTTATGCAGCCGAACTCGATGTTTGGGAAAAGTTGCTAATTATAAAAAACAAATAGTATACTTTAAATTTTGAATTGCCACCTGAAAACTCTTTGGAAGTTCATTTCATAGTCAACAGATGCCACCACAGACAACCAGCTCACTCCAGGAAACCACAGATCCAACCAGTCGGATAACTGCTGATGATGGGGACAAACCATTCTCCGAAACATGTCCAAGTAAGGATAATTTAAGTGATGTTTGTGTTTGAATTACTGACTCATTACTTTCAAATGTAAAATACATCACTATTTCTAATCTTTTGCTTCAAATATTACATACAGTTATTTATATACAGACTGCAAGTTTTCAGAAAATCACAAACTTCATATGGCCATAATTGCCAAATTGTAACTCATAATATTTTCAAAATTACATGAGGCATATGCAGACAATGTGGAAAGTAACAAGATAAAATACTTGCAATGTTTTCCAGTTTTAGGATATATTTATTTGCACTGTGTTAGAAGCACTCACTTCCAGTAAATTTAATTCCATTGCTTTAAGTTTTAAATTTCTTTAAAAACAATAACTTAAATATATGGATATTCATTTAATTTTGAGAACAAGTGAAAATGAAATCAAATGTGCTACTAAACCAAATAACTGTCTTGCCGGATGCTAACACCAATGCTTGAATAAGTATTTACAGTCAGCACAGAAAGTATTCGTACACCACTAAAACTTGCAGGAAAATGATTATGGAGAGTATTTAAATGGTAAATTAAAGTTTACTGACTCAAAATAATTTACATTTTATACTAAATTAGGAAAAATGTACAAGTAAATTGTCACTTCTATAAAAATAACATTAACTTGCAAATTTTTCAGCCATAAAAAGTAATCGTACACTACAAAAGCAATACACAATACTACAAAAATGCTACTATTCAGTACGTCGTTGGGTACCCCTTAGCTTTAATTATAGCTTCTAGTCTCCTTGGTAAGCAATGGACAACTTTTTTAAACTCCACCTTTGGTATTCGGTTCCATTCTTCCAAAATAGCAGTTTTTAATGCTTCTTTGTTTAAAATTGCCCTTTTTCTTACGCGTTTCCCCAGGATACTCTACACCTGTTTGATAGGATTAATATCTGGAGATTGCGGAGGAGTATGAAGCTGTTTTGGAACATTGTATAACATCCACAGTCGTGTACTAAGTGCAGTATATTTAAGATCATTATTCTGAATAAACACCCTGTCTTCTTGCAGACTCATTTTCTCCACAATGTTATGCAACTCTTACTTAAGAATGCCCATGTACTTCCTGTGATTCATTATTCCCTCGTTAACGTGCAGATTGCCAACACCTGATGCACTTATACAATCCCAGACATAGATGGATCTTCTGCCATGCTTTACTGTGGAAACTAAATTTTTGGCTGAAGCTTCATTTTTTCTCTGTTCTTTGCAACTATGATCCACACCGAAAATCTTGAACAGGCTCTCATCTGTCCATACAACTTTTACTCAGTACCTTGTCACGGTACTTACGAGTGAATTCTAGGCGTTTTTTCCCCTGTTCTGTGGGCTGACATGAACTTCTTACACAGTACTCTGTCGTACCCTTCCTTACTGTAAACAGCTCTCAAGCACACGCTGAAACATTAATTCCTGCCTTCTGAAACTCAGCAATAATCTGAGGAGCAGTAATTTGTGGATCCTTTTTAATGCAGCGAAGAATGCTGCTGTCATCTTTAGTGATGAGGACTTTAGGTCCACCACTCCTGGGCGTATTTAGAACAAATTTTCTGGTTCCTACTCTGTCAATGATGGATTTAATCGTTGAACGTGGTCTCCCTACTATCTGAGATATCTCCTTAAGTATTTTGAATTCACTGTGTAGTTTAATTACTATTTTTCTCTCTTCTAGTGTAGTTCCTTTCCCTCTTCGGCCCATTTTACGTTACGTCTGCAACCTACTGTGTTAAATGTCAGTCTGGTGCTTGCAGACCACTTGCTGTGAAATAGGTGAATGCAAACTATCCAAAAATGAGAGCTAGCTTGTAATATAACCACAGCATTCAATTTAGATACCTTTGGTGTACGAATACTTTTTGTGCCAAATTTACGGTATCATCCAATATTACAGAAGAAAACTACTGATTCTAGAAAACTGCCAGAAAAATTACAGCAGGAATAAGTAAATAAATACAGGAAATTCTAATTTTACAAGTTTACTAAGTTTCATAAATAATTATGTTCCAACAACACAAATTGTTTCTTCATTTAGGTAGTGTACGAATACTTTCTGGGCTTACTGTATATCTGGTATTCTACTGCAAGCAATATCGTAACTGCTCAATCATGTTGAATCACATTATGTCACAGCAATCACTGATACTGAATTAAGTGTTAGCCAACTTTAGTTTAATTAAAACTAAGCTTCCCTCTCTAATGGTTAGTAGCGTCAAATATTATTCCTACTCACCTTCACCAATAATAGGATACTTCTGGGTTAGACTAGCTAAAGATGCAAACTCTGGAGGATGAGGCTCTTCCAGAGTCTTTTCGGAACTATATTCCTGATCACACATCACAGACTGATGAAGAGGGTGCAAATGCAGTTCTATTTCATTATTCTTTGGATCTTGGGACTTCTTTACTCCTGGCAGTTCAAATGTTGCTGATGCAGGTGCAAAGTACTGTTCATTATTATTATTGCCATTGGGAACCACTTCTCCTTCACAAGGTTTTGAATCCAGATGGTTAGGTAATGATCCAGAAAACTTATTTCTATCTTTAGGTCCCACACCACCACCACCACCGCCACCACCACATGGTGTAAATATTCTTCCCATACTGGGTGCCAAAACTTTGTGTCCATTACACAAGTTTCCACTAGATTGTGTGCGACGACCAGAAAGACCCTTTTCAGAATGGCGGCTCACGTTTGAGCCCATTCCAAAGTTCCAATTCAGTGATGACCTGGTGTGGTCGTAATGGGAATGGTACAAGTGTAGTTTTTGCGCATTACCTAATTTACCCGGATAATTGAAACTCTGGGAAACATCTCTGTCCTTATGAGGAAGAAGTGAGGTACCCTTGATCTTGAGAATATGTTTACCTGTGAGAAAGAAAAAAAAAATCATTGGTTAGTTTAATTCATTGAGTGTATTATAATGAATCTGCATTAAGGTTAATATAATTTTGAGTCAAACTAATACTCAATGCTCCACTTATTGCTTGTATTTACCTAGAACGCATTTCGTTAGGATCTTCCTAACATCATCAGCTGTTGTTGACTAATGGATGTTGGTTTGGTGAACTCCTTGGAGGTGATAGGTGCATCTGTCGGTATTGTGACTTTGTCGGTTCGTAGAATTAAAAGTCCAATTTGCAGAAATTCAAAATGTTCTTTATTTCCGTAAAAATACACTCTGTTCAATTCTTACGTAGCAGAATTTCCGTAGAAATACACTCTGTTCAATTCTTACGTAGCAGAATTACGTCACATATACAATCATAATCTATCAAGGTCGATGACCACAACAAACAGCGTTCTTAAATTTTAGATGAGTCATATTTTTTACACATCTGCTTCACTTTCGTACCTATTTTGAGGACATGTTTCGCAAATCATCATTTGCATCTACGGCTCTTATGCGACTCACATAAGAGCCGTAGATGCAAACAATGATTTGCGAAACATGTCCTCAAAATAGGTACGAAAGTGAAGCAGATGTGTAAAAAATACGACTCATCTAAAATTTAATAATTTTTCGCTTCACTGTGGTGTTCCAATACAGTTAAATCTCGATAAACAGCGTTCTGATTACATCTGCTTACAACATCAACTCTCGTTACAACACTTTACAACTATTTACTCCCATTTACGACTGACTGCTGGCGTGTCACAATCTCTTATATACCTTACTGATATCACTAGATGTTTCTGGAATAAACAAGAAATCGAATGTTCTGTCACCAGACGAAACCCGAACCTTCCAGATGCATAACTTTATCTGTGCCGGCCAGCCTTTTATCTCCTCGCTATCTTTATTTTCTGGCTCTTTGTGTACACAAGCTGCACTATCGTAGATAATAGGCTCGCGACAGTATCTTGATGAACTTGAAGTTTGGGTTTTCTTCAAAGGTAGTGTCGAAATTAAACAATTTTCTTTCATATTTCTTTATGAAGATTTTTCCCACGTGGTTAATGCAGCTGGACCTTGGACACTTATTTCATACTTAAATAACACATTATTAACAGCTGTATTATCTGTTCACCTTCAACACTCCAGTGACTACTCTCGTACGTAGGACTTTCCAGTGTATTTGATAAATGCCACAAAGGTTTGACACAGAGCCATAGACCAATAGTGCATAGCTCTTGCACAATGATTTTGGTCTGCAAGTGTCCAAGGTCCAGCTGCATTAACCACATGGGAAAAAATCATCATAAAGAAATATGAAAGAAAATTGTTTAATTTCCACACTACCTTTGAAGAAAACCCGAACTTCAAGTTCATCAAGATACCTACACAGACACACCTATCACCTCCAAGGAGTTCACAAAACCAACATCTATTAGTCGACAACAGCTGACGATGTTAGGAAGAACCTAACGAAATGCGTACTAGGTCAATACTAGCAATAAGTGGAGCATGAGTATTAGTTCAACTCAAAATTATATTAATTTTGTGCTTCACTGTATCATAGTCCTTACACATTGGAACTGCATTAAAGTGTTTATCTGAATTACTTTACAAACATGTTTGCTTTACAATTATAACAATTATAAAAGAAGTACACCTATGAACTTATAGAACACATTAAGGATACTGAACAAAAAGAAGAGGACACTCTAGTCTCGTTTGATGTTAAAACATCGTTTGATGTTAAAACACTGTTTCCCAGCATACCAGTAAAACAATTCCCACCGTTGATAGAAAAATGGCTCAAATCACTTGAAATGTCATCACCTGAAATTTCAGATTACATCGAAACAAATTATGCATAGAACAAAATTTATTCCAGTTTCAAACAAAATATTTCCACCAAACTTCAGGTTTAGCAATGGGCAACCCCCTATCACCCTTCCTGGCCGATCTGTACATGAGTGCATTAGAAATAAGGATCACCAAAGGTTTCCCTTGGATGTTCAAACTCTGGCAACGATATGTAAATAATTTATTTATTGCGGCCAATAGACTCTTACAAGAGCATCTGACACTGTCAATTATCTCTATACAGTCAAAATACAAAATGATCAAAATACATAAGTTATTTACAAAATATAGAGTTGTTTACAAAAGTATAAGTCATTTAAAAAGATCAAAATGCCTAAATTACGTACAAACCTTATTGTATACATAGGTATACAACTCATTTATACTACATACATATATATTACAGTTCATTTATACTATACAAACATTTTTTAATTAGGTATGATTTTATGACCAGTTTAAATTTTGAGTCAGAAGTATTCTTAATTACAGATGGCAATTTATTATACAATATGGCTCCTATTTTAAATGGATCTTTATTAGTTTGAGTTTTATTCGTGCTCACCCTATGGTAATCAGTTGCTCTCCTCGTATCATATGTATGGCAATCTTTATTGAGGATGTTATGTTGCTTTCGGTCTTTTACAAGTATAATGGTTTTGAATACATAGAGTGATACTACTGTTAGGATGTTTTGTGATTTAAATGAATCCCGACATGTTTGTTGAAAACGAAGGTTGTACATGGTTCGTATGCATTTCTTTTGTACTTTTAATAGTCTGTCCATATTGGTTTTACTTGTTGCCCCCCAAATTTCAATACCATATGTTAAGTGTGGGAAGATAATGCCATAATACGCAGTTTTAAGAGTATTGATATTCCCATATTTTGCTAGTTGTCGTAATAGGTAGAGTCCCGAGTTCATTTTATTACAAACCATGTCTATGTTTGTACTGTAGGTTAGAGTATCTTCTATGTGAACGCCCAAAAATTTAAAGTTTCTTACCCGTTCCAAAGGTATATTGTTAATGTTTATATTTAGATCATCGCTTTGAAATGTAGATGACATCTTTGCAATAGTAACAAAAAAACACATCAGTGATGCACTAAAACTTTTAAATATCCAAGAAAACAGCATCAAGTTCACTGTAGAAATAGAAAAAGACGAGTATTTACCATTTTTTAATCTAAAAGTAATGAGAAATAAAAATAGAGTAAACTTTGGTATTTACAGAAAACCAACACAGACAGACAACTACATAGAAGCTAATGGCTACAACCCAAGATCCCACAAACAAGCAATCTTCAATAGTTTAACACACAGACTGATAAACATCCCTCTCACAGCAGAAGAATACAAAACAATACAACAAAATTATTGAAATAGCACAGAAATGACTTTCCCAAATCATTAGTAGACAAAAAAGTGAACTTAGCAAAAAAGAAGCTAATAAAGGATACCACAACCCTCTCAGCTACAGAAACTAATATGATTTTCAAAAAATTCACTTACCATCCATGGGCCTATGATAAATTCAAAAAAGCCTTCAAAAAACAAAACATTCAACTAGCACCAGTCAACCATTTCTCCTTAAAAAACCTAATTTGCTCAAACATCAAAGATGCCATTCCATCTAACAAAAAATCTGGTATATATAAAATTGAATGCAGTGACTGTAGTCAAATTTATATTGGAAATACCAAAAGAAATTTAGAAACAAGAGCAACGGAACACTTTAGAAACATAAAATATAAACAATTAGAAAAATCAGCAGTTGCCACAGATTTTTGGAAAAAAAAAACACAACATAAATCCAGAACCAAAACTACTAAAACATACATCAGGAAAATAAGAACTGTGCACATGGGAACAAATCTTCATTTCCAAAAATAGGAACAAAGTATTCAATTTCGACATTCCTCAGAAAGATTTGTTCAGCAAGTTCCTCGAACCGCCACCAGAGGAGACCTATGACAAAATATCGCCAGCTACACCACTGAGAACCAGTCGATTTCCGGTTGACAATGGAGGTAAAGTCTCTGAAACATCTTCTGGGAAAATTTAAAAGTTAAGTGTTGTTTAGTATCATTAATCGACTCCCTTTAAATTTAATATAAAACAAGTATTTTAGTCACCTTGATTCCTACTGGTTATGATGTAACAGAAGTAAACCAACCCATTAATCCGCTTAACTTCATGGCTCCTCTTCTTGCCCAGGTATATTCACTTATTCACATTACATGTCCTCAATTACTATTCATACCTCCCACCAAAAATTAAATATTTAATTCAATAAAAACACTACAAAATTTATCCAATATTTTGCCCCTGTTCCATAGTATTCCTAGATCAATAATAATGTGCCACTTGGAGAGGATCTGGGCAGCTCCAAAATCAACTTACAACATTCCCTACGGATCTTGTCAATATTTCTGAAATAACCTTCCAACTCTGCACTTCCACTCTAACAATTTAGATTTAATCAATGCCACATTCCAAACAAACTTCAAATCAGATATATACAAATATAATAATTTGTAACTTAAAACCTTCACTTATCTTATAAGAAATGATGATAATTCTTATATTTTACCTAGAATTTATGCCCTTCTTAAAATTCATAAACCTGGAAATAAAATGAGACCTATTGTAAATTGTATATATTCACCAGCTTATAATTTAGCTAATTGGTTACATAAATAATTTAGTAATTTTGATAAATTTGAGAGTTTAAGTATTAACAATTCTTTTGAATTAGTTAAAAAGATTGACAATGTTATATTATCTAAAACTGATAAACTTGTTTCTTTTGATGTAACTGCCTTATTTCCTAGTATTCCTAGAGAAAAACTTTTAATTTATTTAAAAACTTGGTTCAATTCAGTAAATTTATATGAGGACTTAATAGTTGATTTTGTTAAACTTACTGAATTTTGTTTAGATCATACATCACTGTTTCTAACCTTTTGCTTCAAATAATAAATAAAGAATACAATAAATATAGAGTACATAATATCATCCACATTGCAGAATACAATGAATTCAGTGCTGAATTGGTCAAGAAGAAAATTGATAAATTCAAAAGACAACAAAGATGCAAACAAGTAACTACTCTTTCCCCAATCAGCAATGAAACTTCATACAGAAAATTTACACATCATCCCAGAGCTACACACCTCTTCCAAAAAGTCTTCAAAGAGCACAATATTACTTCCCACAGAACAAATTTAGTGTACAACACCTTTTGAAATCACATAATATAAAGGAGATACCCACAGACAAAAATTCACGTGTGTACCGGATAAACTCCAAAGGCTGTGACAACTTTTACATTGGAAAAACAAAAAGGAACTTGAACATTAGGCTTAAGAGCATTTTAGGAACATCAGGAACAATGAAACAGATAAATTGGCAGTAGTGTACCATTTTTGGAAGGAGAATCATGATATAGAATGAGAAATCCACGTATTAAAAAGTGTCACAGGTCCAGCTGCATTAACCAAGGGGGAAAAAATCTTCATAAAGAAAAAGGAAGAAAATTGTTTAATTTCGACACTACCTTTAAAGAAAACCCAAACTTCAAGTTCATCAAGATACCGACAGAGACGCACCTGTCGCTTCCAATGAGTTTGCCAAACCAACATCCACTAGTTGACAACAGCTGATGATGTAAGGAAGATCCTAACGAAATGCGTTCTAGGTAAATACTACCAATAAGTGGAGCATTGAGTACTAAATCGACTCAAAATTATATTAATTCTAACTGGGTACTTGTTCTAGTTGGGGAGTTCAGTCTCTTCACATTCTTATTTGTCTTTTGGTTCTATAAATACTTATAAAGTTTGAAGGTTAGAATCAGAGCTGAACCAGGATTTCAGCCACAGATCTTGCATTATGTGCAGCTGCTATACCACTGAACTACCATGCCAGCATAACATTAAATTTAGCTGATTCAATGCCACAGCCAGGATTTGAACCTCTAACTCTAACCTTCAAAGTTTATCTACACACAATTTGTGTTTTAGAACAATCACCTATCACTGATTACCCTTATAAATGGAAAACTATAATAAAAAGCCTCAAAAAGCAAGGGACTTACCAACTGCAAGTCACCATTGGAATAAGTGATCTCCAATGAGATTTCCTTGTGGTCTGGCAGGAAGATTGAGAACTCATCCTGGCATATGCTCTAGGTAGCTCAGTGATAGAGCAGCAGCACATAGATCTGTGGTTCTAATCCTGTCTATGGCATTGAATTTTTCAGTTCTGATTCTAACCTTCAAAGTTACCTACACAGGGTTTATTGTGTTAGAACAGCCACAGCCAACTCACTTGCCACAGTGCATGTGCTGGGCTACAAGCACCGTGTTGCCTCAGTGCTTGCTTCGCACGGTTTGTCTTCCATAGCAGTGGTGGTCTGTACTCCAGTGCCAGTTTGATATGGAAGGGCACTCATTAAAGCTAAGGGTACCCAAGCCAACACATTATTTCAAACCCAAATGGGAAACTGAGTACTTCTTCATGGAATGTAGCAGTGGTGCTATTTGTTTAATTTGCCAGAAAAAAATTGCAAGTGCTGAAACGATTTAATCTTCAGCAACATTTTAATACATTGCATGCTAATGATTATTCGGCCCTATAAAAAGAAGAACGCACTGCAGAGATAGAAAAGTTTAGAGAAAAGATCACATCGCCGGAAGAAGGGGATGGTGGAATGGCAGAAACCTTAGTTTATGTGAGTTATGAAATACAGATGCACCCTTATGCCCTTATATATATATATATATATATATATATATATATATATCATATATCTTCTAGTAGTTTTTCTGATGGTCCACTTATTAAACGATCTATGCTTATAGCTGCAAGTAAATTCACCCCTGTCAGGTGTTCACCAATTCGAGAGTGTCAGTCTGTCCCCTCATACTATTTCACACATAATTCAAGATCTGGCCGACAACATTTACACACAATTACTGAAAGAGCAAAAGAATTTTTTGCATTCTCTATTGCCATTGATGAGACCACTGACTTATCAAGTATGGCTCAATTATGTATTTTTATTCGTGAAGTAAATGAACATTTGGAAGTTGTGGAAAAAGTGCTAGATCTGGTGCCAATAAAAGGCACAACAACAGGAATCACCTTGAAATGTGACAATGAGTTAGCTGACAGTTACAGAAACAGAGGAAGTTTGCTAGATTTCTACAGAAGATTTCCTAAATCAAGATTCCACCGATTACACCAGCATGTCGGATCTATGATTGCAATGTTTGGTTTGACCTATGTATGTGAATCCTTATTTTCAACTATGAAACACATTAAAGCCCCTCAGAGAGCCAACATTTGGACCATAACTTGAAGTGTGCATTAAGAGTCCAGAGTTGTGTTTCATTGTCTCCAAATGTGACGAATATCATGAAAGCTAAAGGATGTCAGAAGGCAAGAGTGTCTACCGAAAACTAAATGTACATAACTGAAACTGTATATTCATTTAATATGAAGTATTCTGTGTAAATATTAAAAGCAGAAGCACTATTAACAGTGAAGTATTCTTCATTTCTGAGTTTGATTAATGAGTCACTATGTTTATACTCAACTTCACTTACTATGTTGTATAATCAAAACGTTTTCAAGATCATTCGAATATTAATTTGTTATTTGGTATTTTTCAATTGTCTCAGGATCAAAATTGTGCTAATTTCCACAAAGTACTGTTTTGTTCTTATAATTAAAAATACGGCTTTTATATGCTATCATTTGGTTGTAAAGGGTTGAAGGCTATAATAATCGGTACAAGTGAAGAATAGGTGCGCAGAGTTACGTTGGTATGGAATGACGTCACGAAAACAAGTTGCTACCAACTGGGGCGCTCCAATATACGCAAAAACAGAGGAACGTTGCCAACACATTTTCTTTTTCTTATTATCAACTAGCGATACTGTATATATGCAAATACATTGCCAAACACATTTTCTTTTTTCTTATTATAAACTAGCAATAGTAATGGGAATAGTGCATAGTAAGCTTTATTTATTATTATAATTATTAACAACAATAATAATACTAATACTACTAATATTAATCAATAAAAAACTCTGGCAATGATCCACTGATCTTTATGTCAGTTTATTTGTATGTTATAGTATCACTGTTGACTATTCCAAAACTTTGTGCAAGATTCCTTTAAGTGTTTAAATAATTATGATGATAATAATAATAATAATAATAATAATAATAATAATAATAATAATAATAATATATAATCATGATAATAACTCTGGCAATGATCCACTGATCTTTATGTCATGTATACAGTATTGCTGGTTTTTTTGCGTAATGTTGGTGTTTTCCGCGGTAGCACGCTCTGGAAGTTGGCAACGCCTGAGTTATGACACCAGAGTCACAATATCCCTTCGCACCTATTCTGCACTTTTACCTAACAATCTTACTAGTATCGGGTTGTTTTATATATAATTTAATAACAAGTACCACAGACACATTAAACAATGTATTATAAAGTTTCTGGATTGTTCCTTCACTACTAACATGTCCTTAATTATTTAATGGTAACGCAAGAGCAAATTTCGGAATGCCACTGCGCGAGTTAGTGATTGGCATATCTCCCTAGCACTAGCCAGCAACGACCAGGCACACCGGCACCGTGCGAACTGTATAGGCACACCGTGCATGTCAGTTGGCGGAGCCTGTGTTAGAACAAGCACCTATCACTGACACCCCTTATTAATGGAAAACTTAAAAACTTGGTTACTCATAATACTGATTCTTTGAATTCTTCATTTAGCGATTATATATTGTTCAGTGAACCACTTGACATTGCTTTCATATGGATACATCTCTATAACTGACCACAGAATGGAGAAATGACTAACACCCCTTGCACATGCAGCAAATGTCATAATTAGTGCCCGGAAGTTGCTGACCTAAAAATCCTCTAAAAATGAGCTATAAAATGCCCTTAAAATATAAAAAAATGCACATAAAATGTAAAACATGACCTAACAAAAATTAACAATTTCTTTCATAACAATAAATTAATACCTGTCACAGACAAATAATGAATATATGGTTCGAATAACCACATTTTAAAATTAACTTTCTTAGTAAATAATGCAATTATTGCTACTAAATAATAAATAAATTCAAAATTCATCAATCAGGTTATTTTCAATTTTATAAAATATGAAAAAATAAGTTACTATACCCATTAGCCAAAACTTAGCGTTGCAGTACACCACCATGGTCATCTTTAAGTTATCAAAAGTAAAGGAACGGCAGTTGTCAGTTAAAACTGTTTTATTCTTTGAGAAATTTCTCTCCACTTCCACAGATGTTATAGGTGCATATTTGAAAAACACTATGCCACTGCCTGTTAAAACCTGTTCTAAAATATCAGTTCTGAAGTTTTCTCCTGACAAGATATCAGCAATCGGACAAACTGTTTGATATCCTTTATTTTTGTCCAACACAAATTTTAGTTTCTGTCTAATTTTGTCCCCAATCTCACCTTTTACATTTTGTATCCTCTCTTCCACAATCCTCACTGACTCAATTGGCTTATGCAATGTCATGCCACTTTCTTCAAGGTCGGTTATGGTATCTGTCAAAAATGTAAAATTTGATTTGTAACGAAAGCTAATTTACCTTGGATTTGAGTTTTAGAAAACAGATCCTGTGCGCTCTCAATTGCCTTAGAATCTACCCTATCAAAGCTATTCACCATTTCTCTCACTATTTGAAAATTGTCACAGTGGTATATACACGCAGTTGCATATATATATATATATATATATAACATGGCTCAGAGTCAGGTCGGCCACGGGAATCAAACTTGGGCCTACCGAATGCGGGCTACAGATGAAAATGCCCAGTAAATTTGTGAAAAAGAAAGAACGTAACCAGAAAATGCATCTAAATGTTATGACTATTACGAAAATGTGGAAAAAAAAGCATTTTGATGACCTATAAAAACCATAAATATCTAACGTATTTGTTCCAGAATGCACTTAATTTGCAATAAGCATCATCTGTGACTACTCAGAAAAAAGATGACTTTTCATCAAAATCCAGGCCCTAGTCATAATACATCTTCCATCCAGTGCAATAAATATAGAGATAAAAAACTTTGCTATTTACTACGGAAATCCCAAACATAATACAGCAACAAATTATTGAGAGTGAAAACTATAATAGTGTAAGTCTTTAATTGAACCAATATACATTTTACAAAGGCTCTTACTGAAATTGTATTTTATTTTTCTAATCCAGTTCATTAGTTAACAGGTAGTAATTCTTTGTAATTGTACCTGGAAGCTATATGGTGTTGTAAAAATATTAGAATAATGGATGGAGTCAACATGAAAAAGTCAATGCCACGGCTGGGACTTGAACCATGGATCTTCTGGTCTACGTCCAGTCGCTGTTAACCTTTAAGCTACCATGGTCAACATGCCGTCCTGACATTAAATTCTCCATCCGACTCGTATATTTCCCCGGTAGACCACTAGGGGCTCTCGCATCCGAGATACACCGTTTGTGGCGACAATAGTAAGCTCAAAGGTTAAGAGCGACTGGACGGAGACCAGAAGATCCATGGTTCAAGTCCCACCCGTGGCATTGAATTTTTCATGTTGACTCTATCCATCAAATATCTCAGCATATATACGTCTAGTGTGGAGATATGATTAATTTCCATCAATTAACTAAAATATTAAAATAATTTTTGAAATATTAAATAAGAAAATAATTTCAGCAACAATGTCATATACTATACAATATTCATTATGTTGTTAAACACATTTTCACCTTATTGCTTTCTTCCAAATGTCAAGTAAACTATTGCAACTATCAGCTCTGCATGTGTTTTCCCAAATGCCTAGAAATTTATAGATAAGAGTCAAAATGGCCTACTGTATCACAGTATTTTTCAGCAAGTCTAAGTCGCAGATATTTTACCTCATAGTCTTGAATGCAAGATTTTCTGCTTTGAAACTCATGTCATTACCATTTGCATGTTTGTCAAAATGTTTTTCTTTTGTCCCACTGGCAGATACATACTTGCTAAAACCTATGACAATGCCTCAGTTAGTTCTCTATGTATGTTACACATTTGATTTAGGTTAAAAATTTGAGGGAAAATTTTTTGGGAGAGAAAATAGGTATGAAAAGGGTAATTGCAGTACAACATTTGGTTTTAAAGAAAATATGAATTTGTGCACCTTAAAATAATACAAACATTTCCAATGAGAAGCAGTGAAGTCTATACTAGCAGCAAAGGGCTAGTAATCCCGAAGAATATGTAATAGTAGCAGTGGTAGAAAAACAAACAAATACAATACAATATTTGGATATGTACAGTTAGACTGAAAAATGCAATGACATGCCCTGTATTTGAACCATGGATCTTCTGGTCTCCATCCAATTGCTCTAACCATTGAGCTACCATCACAACATTAAATTCTCCAACTGACTCATATTTTTCCGATAAACCATTTAGGAATCCTCATGTACACTTGACAACTATCTTAATGACAACTTATTATGCTGGTCTTTATAGTTTTGACCAGTTTTAGACCAATTAAATACAATATTGTTCTTCAGTTAATGATAACTTCAAATTTAATTATTCTAATAGCAACAACTTATTAGATATTCATCAAGGAACATGTTTCCTTTTGAACTAATTTCCAGGCAAAAAGTCACATATAGTTGGGTGCCATCACTTACTACAGTAAGATTTTATTATTACTTTTGAGCTTTAATTTGATAAATAAAAAAATTAAAAACTCATAACCCAAATTGAACAGTGTTAGCAGGATATGGCATAAGTATGCTATGTCTACAATGTTACGTTTCTAAACTTTGGGTGAACTTTCCTAAAAACTGACCCATTGAAATATATTTCATATTTGAATATAACTTAACTTTAGAATGAAACAATTACTATGGATTTTCTTAATATTTTCACTGACAAATAGGGCGCTCAAATGAGGAACTGTAACTGTCCATTTTCCATGTGTACTGTTTCTATGTATTAAAACTGGATTCACTATACAGCTATATTAAATGTACTTGCAACGTTTTAGTCAACTCAGTTGAATAGCTTTTAACGAATCTTTATATTTGTCTTAAAAATAGTTTCATTATGCAGTTAAGTACTTATATTAAACAGATAATTTAAGTGCATTGCTATGTTATATGCCTTCGGCAAAACCCCCAAATAATAATGGAAATGGGGTAAGGTTATAAAAATATAATAGCCATAACAAATCCATGCAACAAATATGACTTGAATTACCATATTAAACAGGGAAGATGAATAATTACCTTTTAAATTGGATGATATGAGATCTTATTTTCAGAGTGGACACACGCGTCAAACCTATCGTCGTAATCACGTAATGCATGATCAATTTAAGGTTAGGTTCACTGATTACTTAAAACTCCATTGTTCATCACTCATACTATCTAAAATTTCAGGACCATCATATTTACTTCTTTAACAGAACAAATGTTTATATTCTATTTCATACCCTGAAGACTATAGTGCACATAAAAATAATTGATTCGGCACAAAATACCTCCATGAACAGGTTGGTGACGAACAAACCTTTTCTACTCTAGATGCTTGAAACGAGCCACTTGAAAGTAAATTTTTAAAATGTGATACCTAAACATAGGTATGTCCTGTATAGACCTTCTTCTTGTTTGCATGTAAGTGAAACAACATTTACACAGCAAATTATGACCGCAACGAAGTGGTCTTTTACACAACTGATGTTTACATATTACATAAACATTAAGGTTATTATGTACAAAAATATTACCTCAAGCATAATGAGTATACCCTGTGTTGCTGCCACAGTACACATAATTGATATTCTGTGTCACTATCAACCATCGCGCTCAATTTGTAACCCTCTTTCTCAGTAAACACCCCTTCCGCCGCTCGCTCCCGCTTACAAACAAGACACGCGGCAGCAATCTAACAAGAAAGAGGCGGCAGTTTCTAAGTGGGAAAATTGTGTTCGTATCGTGTTAAGAAGGGTGCAACGCAGAATCCTGCACTCTATTATCCATACTCAGTATAGAAGCTTAATGTATTTCAAAATTACTAACCGGCCTCAACAGCGCCACCCTAGAACTGCGGATAGTGCGGGGGCTGGAGAGTTTTACAGCAGAAAAATATGTTAGTGTTCATTTTCACCCACGCATCTTGCATGTGTAAGAATTGATATATAAATTATTTCGGGATAAATTACTCCACTTTACAAATATATTAAATGTATCGTATTTATTTATTTACCTATTAGGAATAAAAGGATTACCTTACGATATTCGCATGATTTTCTGGTTTGTCCCGTATTGATGTTGATACTAACGGTCCAAAATGCTTATTTGCAAAAAATAAATAAATAAAAATAATCATTTTCGCAGCTTAGTTTAATATTACAGCTTTTTACCATGTGTGTATCATGTCACATTATGTAAAATCAACAATGCCAAAAGTCTTATGTATTTAGACATCCGGCAAAATATCCATTAGGCCGCCCACACCAGAATCAGTTGTGTTGGAATTTTAAACTGCAATAACTCGAGAAGCCTCTGGATTAAGTTAAAAATGGAAATTTACAGTAAATATAATACACGAGTTGAGTTAAGGGCTCTATTTATTGGTATATAATGCGCTTGGTAACGGAAAAGTCATTTCTAATAGGATATCAAATTAATTGGTGAGTCATTTTAAAAGCAATTTTATTAATAAGTTTAGCTGGTCCGTTTTTATTTATTAACCCATTCTTTATTTAATTATTTAATTATTATATAATCATCAGTATACGAACTTACTAAAGCAGAAAATATAATACTTAAACATAATATTCGTACTCAAGTTGTAATGTTCGAGGATTTTATGACCACTTCCTGTACACTATTTTGTAATTATTGGGTTCTATTCTAATAACAGTAATTCTAGAATATACTTATTATATATGTGTATATAACTTCGAAGAATACATATGCAATCAGGCAAAAACACCAAGATGTTTCTCAGTCGATTCATTCGAACCCTGCTCTTGGTAGTCATTCATGGTTCAAAACCAGTGGCATGAGGTGATATTTCCCAGAGGAAACCTTGCAGCAATGTAACGGTTAAGGTATTTTTTAAATATGATGTGTTATATTCGCATGACATTCTCTACCCATTCTTCAGCAAGTTATTCTTACATTGGTTTTAGTAGGAGCCATGACAGTACAGAGGGCAGGGTCCCTACAGTTTACTTGGACAGAGACTTCCCCCGAGAGGCCAGGACAACGAACTCGCTCCCCTACAACGGGACGGCAGCGAGCCCAGCAGCCGAGTCCTAATGGTCCCAAGCAGGCGATCCGAGCCCCAAAGGTCCCTGGCTGGCGGTCCCGAATTGGTCCCAGCAGAGAAGCTGAGGCTGACAACCGACCTACCGGAGGAGGAAGTAGTTTTCCTCAGAGCATATCATTCTGCCATGCACCGCCGAGACTCCCGCCGACACTTCTACCCTGAAAGGGACCACCAGATGAGAGATGATATGAAATGATAATGGAGATGAAATGGAGGGACAGGACATTCGGTGGATGTAATTAACCTACCCAGCATTTGCCTAGCGACCCGGGAAACCCCCGAAAAATCCATGAGTCAGGTAGGTCGGTAACGGGAATCGAATCCGACCCTTCCGAATGCGGGCCTCAAACGAAACCGCCTAAGTCATCGCACTCGGTACGCGAAGGGTAAGAATGGAAGGTCGTTGCTATGGTAACGTAAACAAAGGTTGCCAGATTGTACACACTGGTGAATCACATACTCCTCAGCTCAGTTATCACTAGTTGTATGCGAGAAACAGAGTTTGCCTAGTTGCACTGTGTATTGTTAGCCTACTTTGTTAAAACACAATTAAAATACATTTTTATGGAAGCAAGACGTAGTGGCAGTAGGACTAGAGGTGGATCGAGGAATCATAGCCCAAGGCAAAGATCAGCCTACGGTTGGGGTGTTACATTACACAGCCAAGCTAGAGAATTTGTCTGTTCTCTTAGAGAATTCTTCCAACAGGAAGGCGAGAGTTTGCTCCTTATGAATGAACAGCTTATTCCTTTTATCCAAAAGCGACAGTCCCGTGTCAGTAGCTATGCTTGCATGTACAATAATTCCTTTGGGTCAAAATTCCGGGATATCGGCGAAGTTGATATGAACACGTCAATTAACAAAGTCGTTAATAATAGTATATAGCGATACTAATGTATAAGGAACGAGGAAAGGTTTGAAAAAACGAGGCGCTTGCATCGAGTGTTTTTTTTTTTTTTTCAGTTTTCGGGATTCCGTTATGTGCTTACCACATGTGTGTTGCACATTATTTTTGGCACTATGTGTATTTATATCAATCTGAACTTCTGTAGTTAAGATATTAGTTGAAATATTAATAAATATGACTGAAGATAAATGTTAGATTTTAGAACGTGCATCGCGTATATGTGTTTCTATGGAGAAATACTTACCGCACTGGTGCAGGAATGTCAACTTACGATGCATAGCAACAATAACGGTAAGTATGGAATATTAGTTACATAGTGCAAACAATTATTTAAAAGAGCTCACACATGTGAAGACCCTACAACTCGGTGAATGTGCGAACAACTTTAAAGTAGGCTAATACAGATTAACTGTGCATATTTTTGTTGAGGTAAGATAACTCGAACCCTTGTTTATGTTTCGAGTGTTGGGAGGAAAGAAAGGGAATCTGCTGGGCAACATTGCAGCACCCACGTGGAGAAACAGATGACCTTCACGTATCTTCTTTTAAAAATCAGACTGCAGTCCTCTTTTAACAGTTAGTAGCTAGGCGATGGCATTGAAATTCCTTCTCTTTGCACGAACAAGAGAAAAAAATATGGTGCGTTGCACTCGTATGGCTTTCTCTTCTCACTCTTGTACAAAATATTTTTAAAAAGCCTATTCTTTTACTTCATTATCGAGAGAAACAATTCCAGAAATTGTCTTATTTTCCTTATTTTCCATTTAGGTAAAATGGGAACAGGAGAATACATTAGACATAAGCGATAATTAACCGAGCGGGATGGATCAGGCGGTGGTTCGCATTCGGGAGGCCCGGGTTAGATTCCCGTGGCCGGCCTATCTGACTCATGGTTTTTCGGGGGTTTTCCCGGATCGCCAGACCAATGCTGGGCATCCCCCGAATTCCCTGTACCTCCATTTTCATCTCCATTATCACTTCACATCATCTCTCGTCTGGCAGTTTCTTTCAGGGTAGAAGTACCAGCGAGAGTCTCGGCGCTGCATGGTGGGATGATATGCTCATGGTCAGCACTTCCTACTTTGGTAGGACCACGATGGGTGGGATGCCGGTCACTGGTCTGCCGGTGAGTTCCCAACTGGTAAAAAAACAAGAAGTAGGAACCTTGACCTCTGCGCTGTCGTGATTTCAGTTCAGCTCCTCTTGGAAACCGGCCTTAAAATGGAAGTCCGTCGAATTAAGAAGTAAAGATCAGTACAGCTTGATAATCAAGTTGATACCGAAATTATGGTTTGACAGAAGCAGTCATGATAGATGTCGAAGGAATGTTGGTTCTTTGTTACGACAACGGGCAAGGCCAGTCAGTTGGGGAAAGTCTGTAACAATGCCATGAATGAAAGAAGCAATGTCCTTAGAAGGTTTCTAAAGGAATTGTCACTTGACGTATATGAATAGGGAATTCTTTGGATCGTTTACAATGGCGACCAAAACAGCCACAAAAGGACTTGGTTTAAAAGAGTTTTGAAAAGGGAAAGTTAGGAGATATATACACACGCGCGCAGATGTGGTCAGGCACTCTACGGCGTAAGGCCGATGGAGACCGTTCGCGGCTAGTAAGCCATTATAAGCAGTCGTCGGTGTATAGCCGATATGGCTATATCGCGGCTAGGAAGCCATTATAAACATTTATCGGCGTGTCGCCGATATGAGGAGAGGAGTCTGAGACGTCAAGCCTATTAGAGCGGTCAACTTGTTCTGTCTTGAATATTTGTCGGGTCATCAAAATTTACCGAGAAATATAATTAGCAATCAGTCACTATAAACCGAGATTGGTAACCCTCGGTCGGCAGCTTCCATTTCGAGGTTAGAAAAGAAGCAGTGAATAAATAATTTGGAGACGGGCATTCCCGTGTTGTAAAATTTCCTTCTCACACACATCCACGCATACCCTGAGAGAAACCTCATTGCTCACTATAATATTTGCTTCAAACTGGTGCACAACGTGGAGCTGTGGTAACACTTGATCCCCACCACCAATAAAATTAGTTACAAAGTTAAGTAGTTACGTTTCTTTGACATAATTTTCTATACTCACGCCATCTCCTGACCTGGCATTTAATTTACTGAAAACAGTCATTTGTTCAGCAATGCAAATATTGATAGTGTTTTATCTTTGTTTATAGTTGTGTTATATCCAGTATTTCCTTTGTGGTTATAACATTTTATAAATATCCTGATGATGGGAGAGATGCACACTCCTGAAACGTTAATCATCTTTTCACCTGGCTGGCTGCCCGAGAAGAAAGTGGGCGTTTTCGTCGCCAGGAAAGTTTCAGGTCTTATTTTTGTCGAGGTGGTGTCTCACCACTAAACGAGCAAAACATGAATTGTCCAGTATTCAACACAAAAATACTGGACTTTCAATGCTGCGTAATGTAAGAAATAAACTAAGTCTCGGACAAACACATGAAAATGATATGTACTACTCAATGCACCATTAATGTCATGTGGCACTGAACGAACATTCTCCCAATATTTTTATATTGTTTAAGTGAGAGGCGCAGAAAATTCACATTCGACAATTTACGAATGTACAAGGTTGTTCACTGTAATTCCCGCATAGAAAGCAAAGAGGAGGATGGCATATTGTAACGTAGGTTACACTTTGTATCCGTACCGGACTGTACACATACAGAGCTTCGGTATACGTTTGTTGATGTCTCGCTTGACCTCGTATAGTACCTGTGCGCGTACATTGATTGCTAAGGTGTACGAGATCCGATGTCTAGTGATTATAATGATCCTGTTGTAGTTGTTTATAGTACCTGTGCGCGTACATTGATTGCTAAGGTGTACGAGATCCGATGTCTAGTGATTATAATGATCCTGTTGTAGTTGTTTATAGTACCTGTGCGCGTACATTGATTGCTAAGGTGTACGAGATCCGATGTCTAGTGATTATAATGATCCTGTTGTAGTTGTTTATAGTACCTGTGCGCGTACATTGATTGCTAAGGTGTACGAGATCCGATGTCTAGTGATTATAATGATCCTGTTGTAGTTGTTTATAGTACCTGTGCGCGTACATTGATTGCTAAGGTGTACGAGATCCGATGTCTAGTGATTATAATGATCCTGTTGTAGTTGTTTATAGTACCTGTGCGCGTACATTGATTGCTAAGGTGTACGAGATCCGATGTCTAGTGATTATAATGATCCTGTTGTAGTTGTTTATAGTACCTGTGCGCGTACATTGATTGCTAAGGTGTACGAGATCCGATGTCTAGTGATTATAATGATCCTGTTGTAGTTGTTTATAGTACCTGTGCGCGTACATTGATTGCTAAGGTGTACGAGATCCGATGTCTAGTGATTATAGTGATCCTGTTGTAGTTGTTTATAGTACCTGTGCGCGTACATTGATTGCTAAGGTGTACGAGATCCGATGTCTAGTGATTATAATGATCCTGTTGTAGTTGTTTATAGTACCTGTGCGCGTACATTGATTGCTAAGGTGTACGAGATCCGATGTCTAGTGATTATAATGATCCTGTTGTAGTTGTTTATAGTACCTGTGCGCGTACATTGATTGCTAAGGTGTACGAGATCCGATGTCTAGTGATTATAATGATCCTGTTGTAGTTGTTTTTAGTACCTGTGCGCGTACATTGATTGCTAAGGTGTACGAGATCCGATGTCTAGTGATTATAATGATCCTGTTGTAGTTGTTTATAGTACCTGTGCGCGTACATTGATTGCTAAGGTGTACGAGATCCGATGTCTAGTGATTATAATGATCCTGTTGTAGTTGTTTATAGTACCTGTGCGCATACATTGATTGCTAAGGTGTACGAGATCCGATGTCTAGTGATTATAATGATCCTGTTGTAGTTGTTTATAGTACCTGTGCGCGTACATTGATTGCTAAGGTGTACGAGATCCGATGTCTAGTGATTATAATGATCCTGTTGTAGTTGTTTTTAGTACCTGTGCGCGTACATTGATTGCTAAGGTGTACGAGATCCGATGTCTAGTGATTATAATGATCCTGTTGTAGTTGTTTATAGTACCTGTGCGCATACATTGATTGCTAAGGTGTACGAGATCCGATGTCTAGTGATTATAATGATCCTGTTGTAGTTGTTTATAGTACCTGTGCGCATACATTGATTGCTAAGGTGTACGAGATCCGATGTCTAGTGATTATAATGATCCTGTTGTAGTTGTTTGTTTAATGAGGGTGTTAATGTACTTAATAAATTAATAATTCACTATAAATAAGTGAAGGGGGATCTGCGCTGGCTGCCGAAAATGGTTTTAAGAGTCATCACTATCAAGGATTCTATTGTTACTGTAGCACTTGAGAAACTGTACACGGCGTTTCCAAATTTTTTTACATGTTCATCACCTACCTACTGCGTATGAGATACGGCAGTTGCCTTTGTTTTGAATGTCAATTTTTACTCTTAGGAGGTCATTCAGTGTTTCACGCTTCAGTTTATTCCTCTTTTTTTATGTCAGCCATCATGGAAAACAATATTTCCGCATCATCGTTTCCATGTGGCTACACAAGAAATAGCTTAGAGAATTTTGAAATATTCGAGAAGACATACTTCCCTTCAAAACGTATTTCTCCTACTTGGCACTAGAACACAAGGGTATTGTTTGATTCAGTTAACTTTTCTTCATTATATAATTGATGACACATATACGCAACGTACTAGAGTAGCAACAAAATGAGAATGAACAAGGGTAGAGCGAAAACGGTTATGCTACTGTCTTGGTGTTGTCAGTTCCACGGCAAGCGGGCGACAGAGATGGAAGATAAATCTGTCTTTGTTTCGCCGAATCCACGCAAAGAAGCTCCCTGAAAGGAATGCGCCACCCTTACAGAGCGGGACAAGTACAGCGGATGTGTGTGACAGAGAACGCATGCTACCAGTGGCGAAGCCCATATCTAAGTAAACTAGAAATTAATAAGGAATATTAATAATAATTGCAATACCAGCCAGTTTCCCCCATAAACAATTAGTGCGTAGGGTGGAATATCTCTCGTTCCCTATCACTGAAGCAGAGCTTCGGTAGCTACTGTTGCAGCTTTCTCTATGGTAAGGAGCAGTGAGGGACACGGGGGGAGGAATGCAGGATTCAACATGCCAAGGCTTCGGAACCATACATCGCTACACTCATACGAACTTCTCCGAAATGTACCGTACGGACACGACTGGTTTTGGAATTCCGCATAACACGTGGAGTTAAGGGCAAGAAAGAGTGTGTTTTCAATTATTATGTGATTGTTATGGTCCTCAACAGCCGTATTAGTATTGTTTATTTCATACTGTACAATATACCAAGACAGTTGCTAGCGCTAATTCTTCGAAATGGGTGAAGAATGAGTAATTAAACAATTAGTGCAAAGGCCGTTATCGCAGTTTAAATACGAGGATAAGTTAGTGATAATAAAACAGGGAAGGCCTCCTCCAGCTCTTCCGCACTTGCAGTGTGAACAGAAGGAAAAAATAAGAACCCTTATAAAATGCATTTTAGTATAAGTAATTATGATAAGTATGAGTGGCTGTCTGGTTCATTCAAACTAAATAAACTTTATTGCTGGTCATGCTTGTTGTTTGCAACTGAAGAAACACCCTGAAATACTACAGGTTTCGCAAATTTAGCTTATTTAATCACAGCTTTGGATAAACATAAAAGATCAACAACTTCGTTTAGAGGCCACGATGAAAGTGATGAGTCATTAAATAAAGGCAGTTATATAGAATTGCTACAAGTTCTGGCTAATTATGATGCGACATTGTTTTTTTATAGTCTCAACGCAGTTTACCCGTAAAGAAAGATGGCTGGAATTCATGTATATATAAACAGGTATGGTCAAATTGCTAGTTTTACTTTTTTAATTGTTTTAACAGCTTTTTTCCAAAACAATTGATTTAAATGCACTGTTTGTTGAGTTAACATTTAATGAACAATCCTTTATTGTCCGGATTTGGTAGGCCTAGTGCTAGCCCAAGTCACAATTCCAGCATACGCCACTGCATGCTACACAAGGAGCAGAACCGTTGAAAGAACATGCGCCCTATTTACTCTGTACACTAAAACCGAGAAGATTCAGTCACAAAAGTAGAAGCCGTTAGAATGTTTTTGAATGGTCTGTAACTGTACTGATATGGGGTGTCATAAACCTGTCCAGGGAGGGTGTGGGAACCTTCGCCAACCCGCCTGCGTCTCACGCCTCGGAGACTATCTCTTCTGCGGGGAACTATGGCAACATACAGCTGCTGAGATGTACAATGATACAATGCTGACAAAGAAGTTCGCTTAATATTTCAGCATGTGTGTGAGAACATACACAATGATTATAGCACAATCTGTAACTTAAAACCTTGAACTGGAGAACAGTTCGCTTACATAGCTATCGTTCATATGCACACAAAACAAAATGATTCAAATTAGATGCGTTCTACGAAATAAGGTATTTGCTACAGTGAAACAAAATAGTGACATTTCAACGATTTGTGAATATAGTTTCTATTTTAATGATGCCATATTTGTATACTGTCTGTAATGGACTTTAAACCAATTTTTGTCTCATTAATATACTTAATAAATACGGAAGATATGAATGTATATTTATGAAGCATTTTTACACAATGAATCCCATGTACTAATGTTATGCATTGTGCCCAGAAATTTTAGTCTTTCAGCAAAAATATCGCTTCTTTCAAGCAGAAATTTGCGACCATCATTGGTTCTCCTATATTTGAACCCAAGAGATTTCAGAATATTGTACATAGAAGTTACAGAATCCGTATATTCTATTTCCCCCCTCATTAAATTGGTCAGCATTTTGGCAGTTGGATATTGACCCTTGTCATATAAATCATAAATTGTTCTACGTGAAACACCTTTTGAAAATTGTCTAAGTTGGTAGCTGTTCGATGTTTCCCTGGAGATCTAAATATGAAAACTTCTCCTAATTTGGTAAACTATTTGCCATTTTTAACAATATTCGTCACAGAATGAGCAGTCACGTGACAAGCTTGTAACATTAATTCTCGACTCTGAGCGAAATTTGTACTTTCGAAAATGTCTTTGACATTTGTTTGAGAAAGTAATACACATTAACAAAAATATTTGTATCCCATTTATGTAAAATCTTATGAGTTGTTTCGCAGTTACTACTAGTGTAGTGAAATGTGTAGTGTTTAACGCCCGCTTTTACTACATACGGCACCGCAGGCGATGACAATGATGATACATGAGATGAAGATGGAGCACCGGTGGAATGAGATGGCGGGGGAAACCGGAGATCCCGGAGAAAACCCGTCCCAGCGCCGTGTTGTCCACCACAAATCTCACTTTGCGGTCGCCTGGGATCGAACCCGGGCCGCCTTGGTGAGAGCCAAGCGGTCTAACCAATGAGCCACGGCGCGGCGCAGTTACTACTAGACGCTGCAGTACTAGCTTTGCTAAGCGATATATTTACTAACTTTGAAAAGCACGTGTGCACTCTTAAAAGATCACCACTTTACTGAATGCAAGGTACAAAATGCAACTGCAGCATAGCACGTGTGTGTTTTTCTTCACTGACAGTTAATAAGTCTTTTCTTTCTAGTCAGGCGCCTTATCTTTCCATATCTCCGAAACCAGATGTGCTACAAACATGGGGTTTGGACAGTAATCCTCAGAAAAAATAGCTCTGTAACATGGGACAAACAAAATAATTCTGTAACTAGTAATTGCAAAGAAATTAGCCGCATGCTTCGGCAAAGCGAAGCCAGTATGCGCGCTTAAATGTACAACGTTGCACACACCGCATTGGCTAGTAGCCATAGAACAGCCACGCCTTATGTTCATTCCTATTTTGTAGCTACCTTAAAACGTACAATTCACTTGACAAGTGGAAATTGTGATATAAATTACAATGTAGCCTGCTGGTGAGCAAGCGTTGCATCATGCTACGTATGGTTATCGTAGCTTGTATAAGAGTTTTTTTATATATATAATTTACGTCCTCCAACGTTAAGTCACATCGGACGATTTATGGAATTGGTGAAATGATGCTCAAATGTGTCCGAGGTCCATGTAGGTTAGAGTTACCTGACATTCGTCTTTCAGGATAAGGGAAAGCCCCGGAAAAACCTTATCCAGGTAACTCACCCTGACCGAGATTCGAACTCGGGACCTCTTGAACGTGAGGCAGACATGCTACCGCCACGCTACCAGGGCGGGCTTCGCACTTCTGGTAAACAGTAACAAGCAAATGCAGCGATCTGTTAGTGAAGGTCAGTACGCCAGGTAGCACTTATCATTCTTAACAAACGATCCAAAACGCAACAGATGACTGTCGGCAAGCGTAACTGATTGTGCTGCCGGATGTTGAGTTGATGTGAAATGCAGGGAGCACTTGTTTATTGAACCGAGTCCTCTTTTAAGGTTTGCAAACCAACGCAAAGCTCACAATATTGTTTTAATCCTTTTGACACTTTTAAGACTTGTCATTGTCCACAGAGAATATAAATGCATTATCGCATTCTTTATAACAAACATGGGGAGACAGAAGTTGAGAGCACGCCGGGACATGTGCTATTTTTAGCGATACAGGAGCAATAATACTAGGCGAGGTAACGGCTTGTTGGCAGCAAGAAAGAGTTAGAAACCTGGCTGGACAAGTCCAGCGGCACAAAATTGAGCACATTTATGTTATATCTTAAAACTTTTTAAAGTTTAAACCTGAAATCTAATAGTAAGTAATCTTTATTTCCATTTCAATTACAAATTATTATACATTTCCATACTTATTACTACACTGAGTTGCTGGTTACCCTTGGGCCCAATAGACTCAAACTCTGAGCAACATCCAGCCTGCTTCACGGAAATGTGGTCTTTTACGCCTGATATTGACCTGCAATGTTTTCAGGACATCCCTGTAGTATTGTCCAGTTACTGATGTGTGTGCAGGTACAACATGCTGATAAACCATTCCATGAATATCAAAGAATGAGATGCCCATAACTTTCCCAGCAGAAGCAACCACTTTTGCTTTTTTTGGGGTTGGTGATGAAGGAGATTTCCACACTGAGCTTTGCTGTTTGCTTTCAGGATCAAAATGATGTACCAAGTTTCATCAGCACTGATTACGTTTGAAACAAACTACGGATCTTCCTCTAACATCAACTTTAACTGCATACAGACCTGCATGCGAATGTCCTTTTGTTCGGGAATCATCAGTCTTAGAACCCATCGCGCACAAACACGTGTCACTTGTAATGTTTCTGTCACTTACGTGTGGGTGGCACCCATGAAATGTTCAGTATTTCAGAAAGTGATCTTAAGGTAATCCGTCGATCCTCTCCCACAATGGCAGCAGCAGTGTTGAAGTTTTCTTCCGTAAGAGCAGTAACTGGAGCACCGGGTCCACTTTCCTTTGAAATTGATTTTCTCCCCTCTTTAAACATTTTAAACCACCTTCGAGCTGTGCTGTAGGGAAGAACAGACTCTCCATAGGCCTCCTGTAACATTGTATAGCACTCAACTGAAGATTTGTTGAGGCGAAAGCAGAATTTCAAAGCCGCATATTGTTCCTCGCGTGTTACCTCCATTGCAGCGGTGGGTGATAGTGAACAAGTCTGAACTTGCCTGGTTCTTACCGGCGGGAACCAGGAGTACCAACAATGAAACTACTACGGCGTGTTTGTTTAACATTAAGCTAACAGAATATAATAAGATTGAATTTTAGTGCGAAAAATTATGACCGTAAAAAATTATGATCATTCTTTATTGAACAGCTCACGTATTTTCGGAGAAATGTCGATATGGAATTTTTGGGTGGAATGCAATATCTTTTATGTCTACAAAGTAAAAATAAAGAGTCCAAAATGGAAGAGCTATTCGCGCATATATGGCGGCTTAGGGAACAGTAGTAGCAGAGCTAATAACATATTTAAATGCCATTCCTAAGGTCTATTCCCACCTAAGCATTTAAAATTTGTTCCCCCCTCGGTTTAGAAAGTGCCAAGTGGGATGGCTCAGGCGGTTTCGTCTGTGGGCCGCGTTCCGGAGGTCGGGGTTCAATTCCTAGGCCCCACCAATAATATCACGCAACTTATGTGCGTTTTTTAATTTGAAGAAAAGTAGTTTTGTATTTTACTCAATTGTAATAACCATTAGAAACATTTTATTGCACCATAATTTTTACAATAGAAAGACCGTACCCGTCATTTTGACGGATGCGCTGCTTTAGAATACTTATTTCTTGATTTTGTTTTTTTCTACACTTCCCACGTTGTACGACTTTTAATAAATACTTATGACAAACACGTCCACAAAGAATTAAGCATTTTGGAACTTTCTAAAAACTGGTACAAACAACTCCTACTAGAAGGACCGCCATCTGTCATTTTGACAGGTACGGAAGTGTGAACAATAACCTTCACATCTGTCCACATCTGTTGTTGTTTTCCTTCCTGATTGGTTTATGGCACTCTGCAGACCCTTTGTCGATGAGTAAGAAAACTTTATTGCTCAAGTGGCGCAATTCGTGCTACTACTTATGAATTTACGAGATGTTGGAGGAAAAAAAAAAAAAACTTTCCGCTGAAGTTGTTATGGTCGAATACCTGGGGACCACCATTTTTCAGGAACACAATGAGCTGAAATTTTGTGGTTTGTGTGATTTGATGACAAGGACACGCGTTCTCAAAGACTAAGTACAGATCGCTTTACAGCTGCTACTCCTGTCTGGAATCCTTTTATTGTCAATTCCTTGCAGTGTTACATTCCAAGTGAAAACATCACTGTGGATGAGCAACTGTTTCCTTGCAAGGCTAGATGCTCTTTCATTTAATATATGAGCAATAAACCGGACAAATTTGGAATAAAGTTTTGGCTTACAGTTGATGCAAATTCAAAGTATCTTTTGAATGGTTTTCCTCACCTGGGCAATGATGATCAGCGCCTCACAGGTGTTCCTCTTGCAGAGTATGTTGTAATGCGTCTTATACAGCCATTTGTTTTTGCAGGAAGAAATATTACATGTGACAATTTTTCCACAACCAAATGCCTCGCAGAAAGTTTGAAGCGTAAAAGTTCAAGCATTGTGGGCACAGCAAAGAAATATAGAAGGGAAATCCCCCAATCAGCAAAATGTGCTACAGCACCTTTGTACATAACTGTACTTTATAAGTAAGATGATATAACTCTGACATGCTATCAGGGGAAAAAGGAACAAAAATGTGCTTCTTTTGAGTTCAATGCATGACAAAGTTACTATAAATAAACAACATATTAAAAAGCTACCAGAATCAGTGGCGTACTACAGTAACACCAAGTACGGCATTTACGTCGTCGATCAAATGACTCAACTGTACACAGTGAAATTTGTATGCAGAAGGTAACCTATGCATGTTTTTTCAATGTGTTGGCCTTGGCAGCTATTAATGCATGGGTACTCTATAAGGAAGTAACAGGTGAAAAAGTAAGCAGACGTCAGTTCATATACAACTTAGCAATAAGTATGATTGTGGTCCATGTTTAGGTAACGCTGATTACACGTGTGTTAGGTGCTAGGATGCTGCGGGTGGCTTTGAATGAGTGAAATCAGGTTTACAAGTGTTTTTTCTACTATATACTGTGTATTCCAAATTTCATGCTGAAACACATGTGTTTGTCCAATTTTACATTTGGTTATCGCATATATTTGGATTAATTTTAGGCTTAAAATCTTCATTTTACCATGTAATTCTCCAGACAAAAGTAAAATAATATACTGGTAAACTGTATAAATAATATTAAATACACTGGTATGCATTCAAATTTGTTTACCATTTTAAGAAGGATAAATAAAACTGCACCCGTCAAAATAACGGGTTGGTCCGTCTCGGTAGACCATACTCGCCGGTCCTTAGGTCTTAATGGTTAGTGATGTTCACGACAACCGCGCCAGTCAATCCTCACCCCTCTACACACTTCCCCTGGCAAGTGTCTATACCTCCCTCGCTTCCCCTCCTCTCCTTTTCATACAACGCTCACGGCGTACTCTAGTTGCCTTGGCTCACGGCAGCTCTTGGGATCACCTAGCTGCGACCCGTTAACATGAAATTTACCATTCGTATGATTGTTGTTGAAATCGTAATTGTTTGGTGGACAAAGTAGTGTTGTTTTAAAATTACTACAATGGATTATTTACTGAGAAGTCCCTTTCATTCATGAAAAAGAGAAGGAAAACTTGAAATTAAACGATTAGGTTCAGATCAACCCAACAATTTTACATTTACGCAACAAGATTACAAAAAACAGAGCACTTTGTGTAACAGTTTAGTCAGCAATCGTGGCTAACTGCAAGTGAGAAGAAACAAAGTGTCTTTTGCTTTTACGGTTTTTTATTTAGTGGTAAAGGACGACGGTAGGTTTTAAGGATGTGAAACATTTGAATGCACAACAGAGGCGTGACGTACGCACTACGGGCCCGTCTGCAAAAATAAAAATCCGGGCCCCCTAAAATAAGCAATCAGCAACTAACAAACATAACTTCAATTACAGCTATATTATTGGATGCCAGAGTTAAAGTCACATTCACAATACGCTCAAGGACGTTTCCATAAGTTCTTACTTTTCTTTAGTTCTGAATTCATAGCCGCGTCAACGGTTTTTTTCTTGCACCACGAATTGAAAAACGACGCAAGCGTTCAAATGTGCATAGCTATTATGTGTTTCAAATGGGAAGGTGTTTGTCCTTGAGTGCTACTAGGTGAGCAACCAATCGGAGTCTTGCAGTTATTTTTTTAATTTACGTCCTTCAACGTTGAGTCATATCGGACGATGAATGGAATGGGTGAAATGATGCTCAAATGAGCCCAGTGTCCATAGAGCTTAGAGTTACCCGACATTCGTCTTTCAGGATAAGGAAAAACCCCGGAAGAAACCTCATCCAGGTAACTCACCCTGACCGAGATTCGAACTCGGGACCTCTTGAACGTGAGACAGACATGCTACCGAAGCGGGCGGAGTCCTGCAGTGTTGTCGTATTGCATTCCCGCTAAGTGGTGTGTGACGAGCGGCAAACTAATCGGTCTGTATGAAATACTATTCGCGCTAAAACAAAAATCTAGATTTTGCCGAAACTGATCCATGTGGAAGGTAGAGAGTAATGTATCTAACATAACCATGAAAACCCCATATTTTTAACTCAAATAGTTTTTCTAATACAAATAAATAAACCACTATTACCTGTATTATAACAATACATCGCGACGTAAGCACTGTATGAATGTGACATGTATGCGTGTCCTATATTTGTAATTACTCAGAAATGAAACGTAAATGTTGGACATGACGTGATAAAAGAATTACTTTGAATAAGCCAATTCGAGCGAGAGGAAACAATAAATTTCCTGCTGCCCTGGCAGAACGTGTCTGGTCACATTATATCTTTGTTTATGAATACTTCTTAATTTCCATTTACTCTAGAGGGTTCAAGGTGCTTGGTGTGTATGTACATATACTTTTAATTACTCAGAACTGAAATTTAAACTACGGACATGACGTGATAAAAGAATTACATTGAATAAGTTAAGGTGTTAAATTCGTGAAAGAGCAAACACTTCATTTCCTGTTAGCCTGAGGAACGCTGTATGCTTATAGTTATCAATGAATGCTGGATAAGAAGTGTTTATTTACTCTGGAGAGTTCAGATCAATATCATTCAGTTGTTCTTTACACAACAGTAGAGTAAGAGTTAAATAGTGCAATGGCTTCTTGCGGTGCATTTAGTGCTGATTCAAAAAGACAGGCATTGTGAAGTCAGGCTCGAAGTATTATTTTTAAGGTGTACACGTTCTTCAAAAATTTTTGGGAAACAGAAACTAAAAATGAGTTATTGCAAAGAGCACTTCCGTTTAAAAACACGGAAAAAGTGTATCAGCTGGATCAACATGCAATTGAAACGGGACACGAGGTAATACGCCTCCCACCTTACCACTGCCAATATAATCCAATTGAGTTGGTGTGGGCTCAAATAAAAAGGGGGATTGCAAACAGAAATAATACTTTTAAACTGACGGACGTTAAACGACTTGTTCACGAAGAAATTAACAAGGTAGCACAACAGGAGTGGGAAAACTGCGTGACGCATGCAGATTTTAAGAAAGAAATAGCACGTAACGAGATTTTGGAACCTATAATCATAAATTTGCAAGACTCAGACGATGAAGACAGTGCCAATGGCGAATTGTATCTTAACGGAAGTGACATTGACAGCGATATGGATGAGCCACTGGCAGTTCCATTGGATTAGAAAAACAGATAATTCATAAACTATAATTATAGATATAGTATTTTAAAATATACATAATTTGCGAATATGCTTTTTCCAATTTTGATTTTGGCAACTGCATCATTGTAAAACTTTGCAAAATATAATTTGCATACCCATACGTCTGCGCCAAGCAGACCTACATGTTGTATGAGTGTGCGAGAGAGAGGGAAATATAAAAGGAGTGGGTTAACAAGCTGGCAACGCTGAGTGTGATACGGCATCTGATTTGGTTCGTGCCCACCCGGGGGCGCAATTATATGCCGGCCCTCGTAGCCATGGTCGCTAAAGCGTATGTCTCTAGTGTTCCGCCGCGTAGAGGGTCGCGGGTTCGAGTCCCGCCTTGGGCATGGGTGTTTATGTGTATACTTGTGAAAATAGGAAGAGAGATAAGAAAATAAACGGAAATAATGAAAAATCGGTTAAATAAGAAAAAAAAAGAAAAATATATCTATATATTTTTTTAATTAAAAAAACAAAACAAAACAAATTAGCCGGACTCCAGAACTCTTCCCATTTGAAACACATAATAGTTTCATGTCTTAGTATACTTTGGTTAGGCACCTCCAATCTCGAACTCCTTCCCTCCAAGCTGACGACGATTTCTGTCATCCAAGCACCCAACACCGTTAAGAGTAAACAGCGTCATTTTTAGATGAATAACACAACCATTCTCTCCAAATTCTTTGTCCTGCCGAAGTTAACTTTTCGTAATATTTAGTGGAGAAGGACCTGTTTTCCTGCTTAGCATCTTTGGGGAATGGGCCCGCTGGCTGACAAGGATTTTGTCTAACAAGGAACTTTTAGCTCCATTATCTACATCTAATTGACAATCTGCATGATCATTTGAATAGTCTGTGATTGGCCTAATTATATTTATGGCGTTTGCTATTTCGTTTTCACTTTCACAATTATTATTGGTGTTCACTTCAGAAATGCACTTACTTGTGATGCTGCAAACTTCTTTAACTGTTCAGCTAGTACTACTACTAGGAGCAGAAAAAAAAGCTTATTTTCACTAATTTGTGGAAATTAATTGTTCTTTCACACTGGTCGTGTGTAGGCTAAAGTATGAAAAGATAGAGCCAGACTGAAAAATTCAATGCCATAGCCGGGATTTGAACCACCGATCTTCTGGTTGCCGTCCAGCCACTGTACCACTGAGCTACTATGGCCAACGTGCCGACATGGCATTAAATTCTCCAACTGACTCGTGTTTTTCCCGGTAAACCACTAGGAGTTCTCATAAACACATGACACAACTACCTTAATGACGACTTACTATGCTGTAAGTACTTTAAGACCCGGGCTTTATAGTTCGGACCACTATTAGGTACAACTGACTCGTGTTTTTCCCGGTAAACCGCTAGGAGTTCTCATAAACACATGAGACAACTAGCTTAATGGCGACTTACTATGCTGTAAGTACTTTAAGGCCCGGGCTTTATAGTTCGGACCACTATTAGGTACAACTGACTCGTGTTTTTCCCGGTAAACCACTAGGAGTTCTCATAAACACATGAGACAACTACCTTAATGGCGACTTACTATGCTGTAAGTACTTTAAGGCCCGGGCTTTATAGTTCGGACCACTATTAGGTACAACTGACTCGTGTTTTTCTCGGTAAACCACTAGGAGTTCTCATAAACACATTACACAACTACCTTAATGGCGACTTACTATGCTGTCAGTACTTTAAGGCCCGGGCTTTATAGTTCGGACCACTATTAGGTACAACTGACTCGTGTTTTTCCCGGTAAACCACTAGGAGTTCTCATAAACACATGAGACAACTACCTTAATGGCGACTTACTATGCTGTAAGTACTTTAAGGCCCGGGCTTTATAGTTCGGACCACTATTAGGTATAACTGACTCGTGTTTTTCCCGGTAAACCACTAGGAGTTCTCATAAACACATGAGACAACTACCTTAATGGCGACTTACTATGCTGTAAGTACTTTAAGGCCCGGGCTTTATAGTTCGGACCACTATTAGGTATAACTGACTGGTGTTTTTCCCGGTAAACCACTAGGAGTTCTCATAAACACATGAGACAACTACCTTAATGGCGACTTACTATGCTGTCAGTACTTTAAAGCCGGGTTTTATAGTTCGGACCACTATTAGGTATAACTGACTGGTTTTAGTTAATTGATGGAAATTAATCATTTCTCCACACTAGTAATAGTAAGTCGCCACGAACGGTGTATCTCGGATGCGAGAGCCCCTAGTGGTCTACCGGGGAAATATGAGTCAACTGGAGAATTTAATGTCAGGAAGGCACGTTGACCATGGTAGCTCAAAGGTTAAGAGCGACTGGACGGAAACCAGTAGATCCGTGGTTCAAATCCCGGCCATGGCATTGAATTTTTCATGTTGACTCTATCCATCAAATACCTTAGCCTATATACGGCTAGTGTGGAGAAATGATTAATTTCCATCAATTAACTAAAATAATAAGAGTTAAATGATGAAGCCTGGGACTTAAGTACTTACAATAGTAAGTCGCCACGAACGGTGTATCTCGGATGCGAGAGCCCCTAGTGGTCTACCGGGGAAATATGAGTCAACTGGAGAATTTAATGTCAGGAAGGCACGTTGACCATGGTAGCTCAAAGGTTAAGAGCGACTGGACGGAAACCAGTAGATCCGTGGTTCAAATCCCGGCCATGGCATTGAATTTTTCATGTTGACTCTATCCATCAAATACCTTAGCCTATATACGGCTAGTGTGGAGAAATGATTAATTTCCATCAATTAACTAAAATAATAAGAGTTAATGATGAAGCCTGGGACTTAAGTACTTACAATAGTAAGTCGCCACGAACGGTGTATCTCGGATGCGAGAGCCCCTAGTGGTCTACCGGGGAAATATGAGTCAACTGGAGAATTTAATGTCAGGAAGGCACGTTGACCATGGTAGCTCAAAGGTTAAGAGCGACTGGACGGAAACCAGTAGATCCGTGGTTCAAATCCCGGCCATGGCATTGAATTTTTCATGTTGACTCTATCCATCAAATAACTGACTGGTGTTTTTCCCGGTAAACCACTAGGAGTTCTCATAAACACATGAGACAACTACCTTAATGGCGACTTACTATGCTGTAAGTACTTTAAGGCCCGGGCTTTATAGTTCGGACCACTATTAGGTATAACTGACTCGTGTTTTTCCCGGTAAACCACTAGGAGTTCTCATAAGCACATGAGACAACTACCTTAATGACGACTTACTATGCTGTAAGTACTTTAAGGCCCGGGCTTTATAGTTCGGACCACTATTAGGTACAACTGACTCGTGTTTTTCCCGGTAAACCACTAGGAGTTCTCATAAACACGTGAGACAACTACCTTAATGGCGACTTACTATGCTGTAAGTACTTTAAGGCCCGGGCCTTATAGTTCGGACCACTATTAGGTACAACTGACTCGTGTTTTTCCCGGTAAACCACTAGGAGTTATCATAAACACATGAGACAACTACCTTAATGGCGACTTACTATTGTCACCCAATTAGGGAAAGGGATGACCGGTGACCGCTGGAAGGACCCCGAGACAGCTGGGCCACGCCCACTCATCAGTCTCTGTCACTAACTGAGGGGGAAGGTTGGAAGAAGTGTCGCTTGCGCTGCCGGCCCCTTCCCTCTCTTCCACGGCCATCTGGAACCTTCGCTTGGAAACTAGAGAAGTCGAGAAAACGGCGATATTCCTATAAAAAGGGGCTGCTGCGAGCGAAGAGTTAGTCAGTGCTTGACGTGCTAGTGAAGTAGCGCCGTGGTAGTGGAAGAGAGAACCGTGCAACGGAAGAAATTACGTAATTGTGTACGTGCATCGGAACGATAACGGACGAACTGGTGAATCGTAATTGTGAGCATTACGTAATTTTGTGTAATTGGCAAGTCTTTAACTGTAAGTCGGCGAAAATAAAGAACATTGTTGAGCTTGGTAATTGGACTTTTCATTTCACGAACCCACAAAGTCACACTGGTGTCAGGAAGCGGGAAAACATCACCGAACATTACAACCATGGACGCGGCATTGGAAAAGATTTTGGAGAAGATGATGGAAATGAAGGCCGAACTGACCTCGGAAATGAAGACGGCAAATGAAAACCTCGCTGCAAAAACAGAAGCGGCAAACAACAACCTCACCGCCGAGTTGAAACAAATGAAGACGGCCAACGACAACATCACCGCAGAATTGAAACAAATGAAGACGGCCAACGATAACATCACCGCCGAGTTGAAACAAATGAAGACGGCCAACGACAACATCGCCGGGAAGATGGAAGAAATGAAGGCCGAATTAACAGCGAAGACGGAAACGGCTAACAACAACTTGGCCACGACAATGACCTCAAAGATGGCCGAACTGACCACGGAAATGAAGGTGGCGAACGAGGCTCTCGCCGCCAAATTTGAAGAACAGTTGGCCGGCGTGAGGGATCACGTGACGGAGCTGGGCAAGCGGATGGGCCAAGTGGACGAGCGCGTCGAGGACCTGGCGAGCCGCGTTAACGACCTGGAAGGGAAAGCCGACAGCTGCGCGAAGTCCCTGAACGCCATGGTGGAGGACGTCGTCGGCAGGAAGCTGAAGGATTTGAAGGCCGACGCGCCGGGACGCGACACAACATCTGCGCGCGTCAAACCGCCGAAATATGACGGCGTGTCAACATTTGAGGTCCTTCGCCGCCAGTTCCACACAGTGGCCAAGCACAACAGATGGTCACCGGAGGAGGAGGCCACACAGTTAATAGCCAGCCTCCAGGGAAGAGCCGCGGAAGTCCTAAACGCGGTGCAGACGGCGGCGGCGCCCAAGGACATCTGGGAAGCCCTGGAGAATCGCTTCGGGAACCACCGCTTAGCCGCAGCATACCGCAGCCAGCTAAAGGCAAGGTCACAGCAGCCGGGGGAGACGCTGCAGGAGTTCGCCATTGCGATCGAGCAGCTGGCTAGCAAGGCCTTGGTTGACCTGCCACTGGAGTTCGTATCCCGGGAAGCCGCCTACAATTTTGTCGAAGGGGTACGGGACACGGAGATTCGTCAGCGCCTAATGCTCGGGGAATATAAAACCATCCACGAGGCGCTGACAGCGGCATTAAGGATGGAGGCGGCCAAAATAACATCCATCCCGACGTCGAGAACGAGGAGTGTCCGCTACGCCGGAGACAGAAGACCAGCTGAGGGACGCCGGCGAACACCTAGTGGCCTGTGTTGGGGGTGTGGACAGCCCGGACACCTGCAGAGAGACTGCCCACACCAGGAAGAGCAGCCGGAAAACGAGTAAGGGCCGTCGTGGAGAGGGGCACGTCGGCGCCATCACCACCATCCCCTCGAGTGACACTGCGCGCCGTCAGCCGGCGTATGGATGACAGCCTCATCGCGGACGGTTGGATCAGAGGAAAGCCGTGCCGCGTGCTGGTGGACACCGGGGCGGCCGTGACCATCATCAGACCTGACGTGGCGAAGGGTTTGCCGACAAGGAAGCCAAGCCGGCCATACCAGCTTGTCACGGCATCGGGCGACACCTTGCCTGTGGAGAAGGAGGCCCTGCTGGAGCTGAACTTGGGACGGAGTGCCGTGCGTCTGTGGGTGTTCGTCGCGAAGGTGGCTGAGGAGGTGATCATGGGACTGGATGCCCTCAGGAGCCATGAGGCGACGGTCGACGTCGGCAAGAAGGTCCTGCGGCATAACGGAGAAGAGGTTATACTCCGTCAACCCGAAGAGCGCCTTGGAATTTGCAGGGTCGTCTTGGACGAAGACGTGGTTGTTCCCGCGAGGAGCGAGGTGGTGGTGACGGCGCGACTGGAGGGCCAGAGAACCAGGAACATGATGCTGGACCAGAAGACGCCTGTACACGGACTGTGTGTAGCCAGGACATTGCTGCCGTGCCGAGAGGAGATGCCAGTGAGACTGCTAAATCCAACGGACACCGATCACGACGTCCAGGCCGGGACGGAGTTGGGAACGTGTGAGCCCGTAGTGAGCGTAACAGCAATCGACAAGACACAGGAGCCGGCGCCGAAGCAACACCTGGGGCCCCGGCTAGAAGGCTTACTGGAGAGGGCGGCCGACCACCTGAACGCAGAACAGCTGGAGAAGGTTCGACAACTACTGAGGCGATACGAGCGCGTCTTCAGCCAAGGCAATAGTGACTACGGCCGCACGGACAAAGTGCTTCACCGCATCGACACCGGAGACGCCCGGCCTATTCGGCAACCACATAGACGCGTTCCGCTGGCGAAGCAAGGGGCGGTACGAGACATGCTGGAGGACATGAGATCCAGGGGAGTGATTGAAGAGTCTGACATCCCTTGGTGTTCCCCTGTAGTCTTGGTGACGAAGAAGAACGGCGAGCTGCGCTTCTGCGTAGACTACAGAAAGCTGAACGCTGTCACCCGGAAGGACTGCTTTCCCTTACCCCGGATTGACGACACCCTGGACACGCTAGCTGGTGCACAGTGGTTCTCGACCCTGGACCTGAAGTCCGGCTACTGGCAGGTAGCTCTAGACCCAAGAGACAAGGAGAAGACCGCATTCTCGACAGGCCAAGGGCTCTGGCAGTTCACGGTTATGCCCTTTGGCCTCTGCAACGCACCAGCTACCTTCCAGCGCCTTATGGAGTCAGTGATGAGAGGGCTGACTTACGATGCCTGCCTGCTATACCTGGACGACATCATCATCGTCGGGAAGACTTTTGAAGATCACCTCGAGATTCTGAGTAAGGTGCTACAGAGACTGCAAGCGACCAACTTGAAGCTGAACGCGAAGAAGTGCCAGTTCTTCCGCAAGGAAGTTAACTACTTGGGCCACATAGTCTCAGCAACCGGAGTGGCCACAGACCCGGAGAAGACAAAGGCCGTGAGATATTGGCCTCGCCCAAGGGATAAGAAAGAGTTGCGCAGTTTCCTGGGGCTGTGCTGCTATTACCGCCGCTTCATAAAGGGGTTCTCCAGCATCGCTAAACCCCTCACCCGCCTGAGAGAGGAACACCGGCCTTATGTGTGGACGGAGGACGCCGAAAACGCTTTCCAGCACCTAAAGGAGACCCTGTGCAGTGCTCCAATTTTGGGTTTCCCACAACCGGCTGGCGCCTTCATTGTGGACACCGACGCCAGCGACCATTGCATTGGAGGTGTCCTATCGCAGATCCAGGACGGCCATGAGCGGGTGATAGCCTACTACAGCAAGACGCTATCCAAGGCAGAGAAGAACTACTGCGTCACCCGACGGGAGTTACTGGCGGTAGTAAAGACATTGGAGCACTTCCACAAGTACCTGTACGGTCAGCCATTCCACCTGAGGACTGACCATTCCGCCCTAACCTGGCTATATAGCTTTAAGAACCTGGAAGGCCAGACAGCACGTTGGGTCCAGAGGCTACAGGAGTACGACTTCACCTCGGAACATCGTAGAGGGAAGAGCCACGGTAACGCTGACGCCATGTCCCGAAGACCCTGTCCGGAAGAGTGCGGCCAGTGTACAAGAGTGGAGGAGAAGGAGCGTGCCGCAGCAGTCCGAGTAGTCACGACAGTGCCTGCGGATGGCTGGGAGAGTGCAGGCCTGAGGAGGGAGCAGCTGGCGGACGCAGACTTGGGGCCACTCTTGAGGGAAGTGGAGGCAAGGACGAGACCAACCTGGGAGGACATCGCACCGAGGAGCGCCACCTACAAGTCGTACTGGGCCCAATGGGACTCGTTGAAGACCAGAGAGGGCGTGCTATTCCGGGTATGGGAGTCACCCGATGGGAAGACGCAGAGAGAACAGTTGGTACTTCCCCGGAGTAAGGTCCCGGTAGTCTTGGAGGAAGTGCACGCCGGTACTTCAGGAGGACACCTGGGAGCCAACCGAACGATTGACAAACTACGGCAGCGCTACTACTGGCTGAGACTCCGAGCTGATGCTGAGAGGTGGTGCCATCAGTGTCACGTGTACGCGGCGAGTCGCGGCCCCCAGACTAGGAGCCGGTGTCTCATGCAGCAGTACAACGTCGGAGCGCCATTCGAACGGATCGCCATTCTAACGGATCGCCGTTGACATTGCTGGACCGTTCCCAGTTTCCGACCGAGGCAACAAGTACCTAATGGTGGTCGTGGACTACTTCACCAAGTGGCCGGAGGTGTATGCCATCCCAAACCAAGAGGCAAAGACAATCACAGACTGCCTCGTGGAGCAAGTGTTCTGTCGATTTGGGGTGCCGTTAGAGCTACACAGTGACGAGGGTACCAACTTTGAGTCCAACCTAATGAAGGAGGCATTACAAAGGCTTGGGGTGAACAAGACCCACACGACGCCTCTACATCCCCAGTCGGATGGCATGATCGAAAGATACATCAAGACCTTAGAGGAACACCTGAGGAAGGGCGTGGCCAGCCATCAGCGAGACTGGGACGTCAAGGTGCCACTGTTCTTGCTGGCCTACCGCTCGTCTACACACGACACAACTGGGATGACGCCAGCCAGCTTAATGTTCGGTCGAGAGTTACGCCTCTCTTGTGACCTGGCTTTCGGAAGTCCTCCGGAGGCGAAGCAGCCGGTGACCGAGTATGTGGAGAACCTGGTGGACCGCCTCCACGACATGCACGAGATGGCTCACCAGAACATCCAGAAGGCGAGCGACCGCATGAAGACCAGATATAATAGGCAAGCCAACAGCCAAGGGTTCCAGCAAGGTGACCTGGTCTGGTTGTACCGTCCTACCCGGACCAAGGGACGCTGCCCGAAGTTCCAGCCGCCAAGGCAAGGACCGTACCGGGTGGTGAAGAGGATTAACGACGTGGTCTACCGCATCCAGAAGGTTCCCCGAGGGAAGATGTTGGTGGTACACCTGGATCGTCTAGCCCGCTACAATGGTGCTGTTCGGGACGACCAGTTTTGAGGAGGGAGCAGTGTCACCCAATTAGGGAAAGGGATGACCGGCGACCGCTGGAAGGACCCCGAGACAGCTGGGCCACGCCCACTCATCAGTCTCTGTCACTAACTGAGGGGGAAGGTTGGAAGAAGTGTCGCTTGCGCTGCCGGCCCCTTCCCTCTCTTCCACGGCCATCTGGAACCTTCGCTTGGAAACTAGAGAAGTCGAGAAAACGGCGATATTCCTATAAAAAGGGGCTGCTGCGAGCGAAGAGTTAGTTAGTGCTTGACGTGCTAGTGAAGTAGCGCCGTGGTAGTGGAAGAGAGAACTGTGCAACGGAAGAAATTACGTAATTGTGTACGTGCATCGGAACGATAACGGACGAACTGGTGAATCGTAATTGTGTGCATTACGTAATTTTGTGTAATTGGCAAGTGTTTAACTGTAAGTCGGCGAAAATAAAGAACATTGTTGAGCTTGGTAATTGGACTTTTCATTTCACGAACCCACAAAGTCACACTATGTTGTAAGTACTTTAAGACCCGGGCTTTATAGTTCGGACCACTATTAGGTACAACTGACTCGTGTTTTTCCCGGTAAACCACTAGGAGTTCTCATAAACACATGAGACAACTACCTTAATGACGACTTACTATGCCGTAAGTACTTTAAGTCCCGGGCTTTATAGTTCGGACCACTATTAGGTAAAACTGACTCGTGTTTTTCCCGGTAAACCACTAAGAGTTCTCATAAACACATGAGACAACTACCTTAATGGCGACTTACTATGCTGTAAGTACTTTAAGTTCCGGGCTTTATAGTTCGGACCACTATTAGGTACAACTGACTCGTGTTTCTCCCGGTAAACCACTGGGAGTTCTCATAAACACATGAGACAACTACCTTAATGGCGACTTACTATGCCGTAAGTACTTTAAGGCCCGGGCTTTATAGTTCGGACCACTATTAGGTACAACTGACTCGTGTTTTTCCCGGTAAACCACTAAGAGTTCTCATAAACACATGAGACAACTACCTTAATGGCGACTTACTATGCTGTAAGTACTTTAAGTCCCGGGCTTTATAGTTCGGACCACTATTAGGTACAACTGACTCGTGTTTCTCCCGGTAAACCACTGGGAGTTCTCATAAACACATGAGACAACTACCTTAATGGCGACTTACTATGCCGTAAGTACTTTAAGGCCCGGGCTTTATAGTTCGGACCACTATTAGGTACAACTGACTCGTGTTTTTCCCGGTAAACCACTAAGAGTTCTCATAAACACATGAGACAACTACCTTAATGGCGACTTACTATGCTGTAAGTACTTTAAGGCCCGGGCTTTATAGTTCGGACCACTATTAGGTCAATTAATGGAAATTAAGTGTTCTTTCACACTGGCCGTGTATAGGCTAAAGTATGGAAAGATAGAGTGTAAGTACTTTAAGGCCCGGGCTTTATAGTTAACAATTATGAGGTCACTTAATGGAAATTAATTGTTCTTTCACACTGACCTTGAAGTACTTACATATTGTACATCGCCATTAAGGTAGTTGTCTCATGTGTTTATGAGAACTCCTAGTGGTTTACCGGGAAAAACACGAGTCAGTTAGAGAATTTAATGTCATGTCGGCACGTTGGCCATAGTAGCTCAAGGGTTGGAGCGGCTGGACGGCAACCAGAAGATCCGTGGTTCAAATCCTGACTATGGCATTGCATTTTTCAGTCTGACTCTATCTTTCCGTTTTCACTAATTTGTTTGTTTCTTTTTCTAATTCACGCTTTTTCTTTCTTTTTTGTGGACCACTTAGATGTTCGTACTTAGCTTTTAAAGATTTCATTTTACTGAAAAAGTGCACAGTTAAATAGAAAAATTTAAACTTTTTAGCAGTAAAGTTTTGAAAAGATCACACCACCTTTTACGATGCACCTAGTTCCCGCGAAGAAAGTTCATCTGAAACTGAGTTGACTGTTGACTGACCTGCCAGTTATTCACATCTTAATGTATAATTGACATTGTTGTCGAATGAGAAGTTTGACAAAAGTTAAATGTTTAGAAAAAAAATGTGCATATTACAATATCAGGAACAGCACACATCAATAAAGAATAACTTTCTGCCTAATGTGATATTTTGGTATTCATTTTCATTGTTGTAACTGTTGCCCGCTCGTTTGTGACGACAGAGAAACATGATGCAAACCAGTGTTATCAGAGAACTCGTAGTGAGGGACAAGCATTGTTAACACACACAGCTGTGCTAAACTCAACTAAACGTTGACCGATTCTAGGAAACCGTTTGGAATGATCTGACCATTAACTTTCTATACAGACTGACATTAAATATCTTATTACGCATATTTCAGAATTTATATCTGTACACGAGGTACGTCCAGAAAGTAAGTTCTGTTTGGTAATAAAATTAAATTGTGTACAGACACAGAAAAATTATTTATTGCACAAAATTCTACAATTCTTAAACTACTTTTCCACATAACTGCCGAAATTTTGCAGGCATTTGTCATAGCGAGGCACAAGTTTTTGTATACCTTCTTCATAGAAGTTTGCCGCCTGTGTCTTCAACCAGTTGGAAACATTTTCTTTTAGCTCTTAGTCATTGTTGAAGTGTTGACCGCCAAGGAAAGATATGAAATGCAAAAACAGATGAAAGTCGCTAGGAGCGAGGTAAGGGCTGTAAGGGGGGTGGTCAAACACGTCCCAGCCAAATCCCTGTAGGATGTTTTTCGTCGCATTTGCAGTGTGTGGTCGTGCGTTCTCGTGAAGAAACACAAAACCTTTTGACATACCAAATTTGCCGATTTCACTTTCCTAGCATTCAGAAAACGAATCACAGATCTGATTTCACAAGCGGCAGGATTTTGAATCAACACCGACATTGTAAACAAGCACAACAAAGTGTACGTGGCTGACAGCGGTTTCACAATGGCGCACGTTTCTTCTCCTTCATACTGTGACTTTGTGGTTTCGTAGAATTAAAAGTCCGAGTTGCAGAAATTAAAAATCTCCTTTATTTCCCTAGAGATACACTGTTCAATTCTCACGTAACAACATTACATCACATAATAACACAATCTTCGAAGGTTGATGACAATAACAAACCGTGACAGCTGATTACATTAGCTCTCGTCACAACAACACTCTTGTTACACAACTACTCCACTTTGCGAGCCGTCACGTCCTTAAATACCTAATTCGTAACTCTAGATGGTTCTAAAGTCAGCCAGAACCCGAACAATCTCTATCAGTCCAGAAATTTCCAATCATTCTATCACATTCTAGAAGCGTAACTTAATCTTTGCCGGCGAGTCCTTTACCTCAGTTATCTCTGCCCGTCGGCGCCTGTTTACAATGGCCACGCTATCATTAACTGCTTATCAAGGCTCATTATTACCATGCAACTTTATCCGCCGACTGTTTTCTTATTTGTGCCGAAACTTTTATGCCTGTTGTCGTGACAATACAGAGCGTCTACCGCGCATGTGCGGAACTGCGATCGCAGCACTGCAGCGGAGATAAATTGAAACAGAACTTACTTTCTGGACGCCCCTTGTATATTCAAATTGTTATATTCTTTAATAAAAGATAATATGCTTTTTCTCTTTTTCTGCGTACCCCTAAAATACCGGGCCCACCCGCATTGCAGGCCCTGCAGGTCCTAAGGTCACGCCCCTGGTGCAGAATTACAAAACACAAGGCAAAGGCACTTTACTTACAATATGCCTGTAAATTTAAATTATGGAGAACTGTAAACCTTGCTGCTGGGACTGATTCCCCGAATAAAATGTCCATCCAGAAACAATGAACTAGCCACTAAAAATAGATACATACTGAACAGTGATAGAGTGCATACAATTCTGCGGAACCCATGATCTAGCACTAAGGCGTCACGATGGAACCATTAATTAAAGCAGTATTAATAATATTGTGACTTTGTGGGTTCGTGAAATTAAAAAGTCCAGTTGTACAAACACAAAATATTCTTTATTTCCACCGATTACAGTTGGTACACTTGCCGATTACATAGAATTACTTAGCGCACACAATTACAATCCACCATTTCGTCTGTCACAGGTCCACTCTACACTCACTATTACGTAAAACTCAATCTAGAACTGACTAAGAACTCCTTTGATACCCGTACGCAGTCTTCCAGTCCGCTCTCTAGCACTGCGCTCTTCATGACTGCTCGCCAAGAGCTGAACTGTCCTCCAGCCCGACGCGTCGCTTATATAGGACCAACTGGACAATCTGGAAGGTTCCGGGTTAGATGAAGTTCCAGAAGTCAGGGGGAGGGGAAAGAGACGGTACAGTGCCTAGTGACACTTTCCTAACCATACCCTATGTTAGCGCTACAAGATAAATGGGTGGGCGTGAGCTAAATGCCTCCTGTCCCCTACCGAGCTCCAATTGGTCGTGCCTTCCGATAATTGGGTGACAGTATGTTTATATTCTTTATTAAATTCCTCTTTATTCAGGGGTATATTTATTAATCTATACGTCAAATTATTAAAAACAGCAAATGTATGTGGGAAAGGGTTAACACTTTTATTTTTATGTAATTAATTAACAATTCATTAACGGCTTTAATTAATGGTTTTAATATACTTTATACAAAAGAATATTGAAAAACTTAAATATAAAAAAAACTGTTAATCACATTTCTACCCTTAAAAAATAAAAGACGATTATAATTTTCAAAAATTTACTTACCATCCTTGGTTTAATAAACAATTTCAAAAAGTTTTTAAAGAGTTTGGTATAACTTTGGTTCCTCAAAACAAATATAGTATTAAAACTTTACTACATTTCTCTAAAAAGGATGAAATTCCTAATAATAAAAAATCTGGTATTTATCAATTTGATTGTTTAGATTGTGATCGAGGTTACATTGGTAGGACGAAAGGTAATTTAGAAACAGAATGAAAGAACATTTTCGTAACATTAAGTACAAACAAACTGATAAATCGGCCGTAGCAGATCATTTTAGGTCATTTAACCATGAAATAAATACAGAAGTTAAATTATTAAAACAATTAAACGTACCGATAGAGTTAATGGTTTGGGAAAATATATTTATTTTAAAAAATAAACATGGCGTAATGAATTTTGAAATACCGGCAGTTGATTCTGTTTTTAAGTTTGTTTCATTTTCAGATTTTGGTAATATTGGAAAAACATAATAACATAGTAACTTCCTTAACGACGAATTCGTTTTCTCTGACTGACGACGTGAACAAGAATTCCTGAAATCGATTTCAACTTCAACTAATTCAACTAATAAGAAAAATCGACATTATTTTTTTAAGATAAGTGAAGTCTTTTTGTTACAAATAGTTATATTTGTATAATACTTATTGCTTCACTGTAACTAGATTCTTTTTCTACGTAATTTGAAGTTAATGTTATATATGTGAACGCTAGCCGTTGCTCGCATTAAATTAAGAGTTTACAACACAAAGTATTTCAATTTTAAAGTGTTCATCTGGAAAGATAGAGACATACTGAAAAATTGAATACCACAGCCGGCATTTGAACTACGGATCTTCTGGTTGCCGTCCAGCCGCTCTAACCACTGAGCTACTATGGCCAATGTGCCAACATGACATTAAATTCTCCAACTGACTCGTGTGTTTCCCGGTAAACCACTAGGAGTTCTCATAAACACATGAGACAACTACCTTAGTGGCGACTTACTATACTGTAAGTACTTTAAGGCCCGGGCTTTATAGTTCGGATCACTAGGAGTTCTCATAAACACATGAGACAACTACCTTAATGACGACTTACTATGCTGTAAGTACTTTAAGGCCCGGGCTTTATAGTTCGGATCACTAGGAGTTCTCATAAACACATGAGACAACTACCTTAGTGGCGACTTACTATACTGTAAGTACTTTAAGGCCCGGGCTTTATAGTTCGGATCACTAGGAGTTCTCATAAACACATGAGACAACTACCTTAATGACGACTTACTATGCTGTAAGTACTTTAAGGCCCGGGCTTTATAGTTCGGGCCACTATTAGGTACAACTGACTCGTGTTTTTCCCGGTAAACCACTAGGAGTTCTCATAAACACATGAGACAACTACCTTAATGACGACTTACTATGCTGTAAGTACTTTAAGGCCCGGGCTTTATAGTTCGGATCACTAGGAGTTCTCATGAACACATGAGACAACTACCTTAATGACGACTTACTATGCTGTAAGTACTTTAAGGCCCGGGCTTTATAGTTAACCACCATTAGGTCAATTAATGGAAATTAATTGTTCTTTCACACTGGCCGTGTGTAGGCTAAAGTATGGAAAGATAGAGGCAGGCTGAAAAATTCAATGCATAGACGGAATTTGAACCACTGATCTTCTGGTCGCCGTCCAGCAGCTCTAACCATTGAGCTACTATGGCCAATGTGCCAACATGACATTAAATTCTCCAACTGACTCGTGTTTTTTCCTGTAAACCACTAGGAGTTCTCATAAACACATGAGACAACTACCTTAATGGCGACTTACAACGTGTAAGTACTTTAAGGCCCGGGCTTTATAGTTCGGACCACTATTAGGTCAATTAATGGAAATTAATTGTTCTTTCACACCGGCCGTGTTTAGGCTAAGTATGGAAGGATAGACGGGCTGAAAAATTCAATGCATAGCCGGAATTTGAACCACGGATCTTCTGGTCGCGGTCCAGCAGCTCTAACCATTGAGCTACTATGGCCAACGTGCCGACATGACATTAAATTCTCCAACTGACTCGTGTTTTCCCGGTAAACCACTTAGGAGTTCCCATAAACACATGAGACAACTACCTTAATGGCGACTTACTATGCTGTAAGTACTGTAAGGCCCGGGCTTTATAGTTCGGACCACTATTAGGTACAACTGACTCGTGTTTTTCCCGGTAAACCACTAAGAGTTCTCATAAACACATGAGACAACTACCTTAATGGCGACTTACTATGCTGTAAGTACTTTAAGTCCCGGGCTTTATAGTTCGGACCACTATTAGGTACAACTGACTCGTGTTTCTCCCGGTAAACCACTGGGAGTTCTCATAAACACATGAGACAACTACCTTAATGGCGACTTACTATGCCGTAAGTACTTTAAGGCCCGGGCTTTATAGTTCGGACCACTATTAGGTACAACTGACTCGTGTTTTTCCCGGTAAACCACTAAGAGTTCTCATAAACACATGAGACAACTACCTTAATGGCGACTTACTATGCTGTAAGTACTTTAAGGCCCGGGCTTTATAGTTCGGACCACTATTAGGTCAATTAATGGAAATTAAGTGTTCTTTCACACTGGCCGTGTATAGGCTAAAGTATGGAAAGATAGAGTGTAAGTACTTTAAGGCCCGGGCTTTATAGTTAACAATTATGAGGTCACTTAATGGAAATTAATTGTTCTTTCACACTGACCTTGAAGTACTTACATATTGTACATTGCCATTAAGGTAGTTGTCTCATGTGTTTATGAGAACTCCTAGTGGTTTACCGGGAAAAACACGAGTCAGTTAGAGAATTTAATGTCATGTCGGCACGTTGGCCATAGTAGCTCAAGGGTTGGAGCGGCTGGACGGCAACCAGAAGAACCGTGGTTCAAATCCTGACTAGGGCATTGCATTTTTCAGTCTGACTCTATCTTTCCGTTTTCACTAATTTGTTTGTTTCTTTTTCTAATTCACGCTTTTTCTTTCTTTTTTGTGGACCACTTAGATGTTCGTACTTAGCTTTTAAAGATTTCATTTTACTGAAAAAGTGCACAGTTAAATAGAAAAATTTAAACTTTTTAGCAGTAAAGTTTTGAAAAGATCACACCACCTTTTACGATGCACCTAGTTCCCGCGAAGAAAGTTCATCTGAAACTGAGTTGACTGTTGACTGACCTGCCAGTTATTCACATCTTAATGTATAATTGACATTGTTGTCGAATGAGAAGTTTGACAAAAGTTAAATGTTTAGAAAAAAATGTGCATATTACAATATCAGGAACAGCACACATCAATAAAGAATAACTTTCTGCCTAATGTGATATTTTGGTATTCATTTTCATTGTTGTAACTGTTGCCCGCTCGTTTGTGACGACAGAGAAACATGATGCAAACCAGTGTTATCAGAGAACTCGTAGTGAGGGACAAGCATTGTTAACACACACAGCTGTGCTAAACTCAACTAAACGTTGACCGATTCTAGGAAACCGTTTGGAATGATCTGACCATTAACTTTCTATACAGACTGACATTAAATATCTTATTACGCATATTTCAGAATTTATATCTGTACACGAGGTACGTCCAGAAAGTAAGCTCTGTTTGGTAATAAAATTAAATTGTGTACAGACACAGAAAAATTATTTATTGCACAAAATTCTACAATTCTTAAACTACTTTTCCACATAACTGCCGAAATTTTGCAGGCATTTGTCATAGCGAGGCACAAGTTTTTGTATACCTTCTTCATAGAAGTTTGCCGCCTGTGTCTTCAACCAGTTGGAAACATTTTCTTTTAGCTCTTAGTCATTGTTGAAGTGTTGACCGCCAAGGAAAGATATGAAATGCAAAAACAGATGAAAGTCGCTAGGAGCGAGGTAAGGGCTGTAAGGGGGGTGGTCAAACACGTCCCAGCCAAATCCCTGTAGGATGTTTTTCGTCGCATTTGCAGTGTGTGGTCGTGCGTTCTCGTGAAGAAACACAAAACCTTTTGACATACCAAATTTGCCGATTTCACTTTCCTAGCATTCAGAAAACGAATCACAGATCTGATTTCACAAGCGGCAGGATTTTGAATCAACACCGACATTGTAAACAAGCACAACAAAGTGTACGTGGCTGACAGCGGTTTCACAATGGCGCACGTTTCTTCTCCTTCATACTGTGACTTTGTGGTTTCGTAGAATTAAAAGTCCGAGTTGCAGAAATTAAAAATCTCCTTTATTTCCCTAGAGATACACTGTTCAATTCTCACGTAACAACATTACATCACATAATAACACAATCTTCGAAGGTCGATGACAATAACAAACCGTGACAGCTGATTACATTAGCTCTCGTCACAACAACACTCTTGTTACACAACTACTCCACTTTGCGAGCCGTCACGTCCTTAAATACCTAATTCGTAACTCTAGATGGTTCTAAAGTCAGCCAGAACCCGAACAATCTCTATCAGTCCAGAAATTTCCAATCATTCTATCACATTCTAGAAGCGTAACTTAATCTTTGCCGGCGAGTCCTTTACCTCAGTTATCTCTGCCCGTCGGCGCCTGTTTACAATGGCCACGCTATCATTAACTGCTTAGCAAGGCTCATTATTACCATGCAACTTTATCCGCCGACTGTTTTCTTATTTGTGCCGAAACTTTTATGCCTGTTGTCGTGACAATACAGAGCGTCTACCGCGCATGTGCGGAACTGCGATCGCAGCACTGCAGCGGAGATAAATTGAAACAGAACTTACTTTCTGGACGCCCCTTGTATATTCAAATTGTTATATTCTTTAATAAAAGATAATATGCTTTTTCTCTTTTTCTGCGTACCCCTAAAATACCGGGCCCATCCGCATTGCAGGCCCTGCAGGTCCTAACGTCACGCCCCTGGTGCAGAATTACAAAACACAAGGCAAAGGCACTTTACTTACAATATGCCTGTAAATTTAAATTATGGAGAACTGTAAACCTTGCTGCTGGGACTGATTCCCCGAATAAAATGTCCATCCAGAAACAATGAACTAGCCACTAAAAATAGATACATACTGAACAGTGATAGAGTGCATACAATTCTGCGGAACCCATGATCTAGCACTAAGGCGTCACGATGGAACCATTAATTAAAGCAGTATTAATAATATTGTGACTTTGTGGGTTCGTGAAATTAAAAAGTCCAGTTGTACAAACACAAAATATTCTTTATTTCCACCGATTACAGTTGGTACACTTGCCGATTACATAGAATTACTTAGCGCACACAATTACAATCCACCATTTCGTCTGTCACAGGTCCACTCTACACTCACTATTACGTAAAACTCAATCTAGAACTGACTAAGAACTCCTTTGATACCCGTACGCAGTCTTCCAGTCCGCTCTCTAGCACTGCGCTCTTCATGACTGCTCGCCAAGAGCTGAACTGTCCTCCAGCCCGACGCGTCGCTTATATAGGACCAACTGGACAATCTGGAAGGTTCCGGGTTAGATGAAGTTCCAGAAGTCAGGGGGAGGGGAAAGAGACGGTACAGTGCCTAGTGACACTTTCCTAACCATACCCTATGTTAGCGCTACAAGATAAATGGGTGGGCGTGAGCTAAATGCCTCCTGTCCCCTACCGAGCTCCAATTGGTCGTGCCTTCCGATAATTGGGTGACAGTATGTTTATATTCTTTATTAAATTCCTCTTTATTCAGGGGTATATTTATTAATCTATACGTCAAATTATTAAAAACAGCAAATGTATGTGGGAAAGGGTTAACACTTTTATTTTTATGTAATTAATTAACAATTCATTAACGGCTTTAATTAATGGTTTTAATATACTTTATACAAAAGAATATTGAAAAACTTAAATATAAAAAAAACTGTTAATCACATTTCTACCCTTAAAAAATAAAAGACGATTATAATTTTCAAAAATTTACTTACCATCCTTGGTTTAATAAACAATTTCAAAAAGTTTTTAAAGAGTTTGGTATAACTTTGGTTCCTCAAAACAAATATAGTATTAAAACTTTACTACATTTCTCTAAAAAGGATGAAATTCCTAATAATAAAAAATCTGGTATTTATCAATTTGATTGTTTAGATTGTGATCGAGGTTACATTGGTAGGACGAAAGGTAATTTAGAAACAGAATGAAAGAACATTTTCATAACATTAAGTACAAACAAACTGATAAATCGGCCGTAGCAGATCATTTTAGGTCATTTAACCATGAAATAAATACAGAAGTTAAATTATTAAAACAATTAAACGTACCGATAGAGTTAATGGTTTGGGAAAATATATTTATTTTAAAAAATAAACATGGCGTAATGAATTTTGAAATACCGGCAGTTGATTCTGTTTTTAAGTTTGTTTCATTTTCAGATTTTGGTAATATTGGAAAAACATAATAACATAGTAACTTCCTTAACGACGAATTCGTTTTCTCTGACTGACGACGTGAACAAGAATCCCTGAAATCGATTTCAACTTCAACTAATTCAACTAATAAGAAAAATCGACATTATTTTTTTAAGATAAGTGAAGTCTTTTTGTTACAAATAGTTATATTTGTATAATACTTATTGCTTCACTGTAACTAGATTCTTTTTCTACGTAATTTGAAGTTAATGTTATATATGTGAACGCTAGCCGTTGCTCGCATTAAATTAAGAGTTTACAACACAAAGTATTTCAATTTTAAAGTGTTCATCTGGAAAGATAGAGACATACTGAAAAATTGAATACCACAGCCGGCATTTGAACCACGGATCTTCTGGTTGCCGTCCAGCCGCTCTAACCACTGAGCTACTACGGCCAATGTGCCAACATGACATTAAATTCTCCAACTGACTCGTGTGTTTCCCGGTAAACCACTAGGAGTTCTCATAAACACATGAGACAACTACCTTAATGACGACTTACTATGCTGTAAGTACTTTAAGGCCCGGGCTTTATAGTTCGGATCACTAGGAGTTCTCATAAACACATGAGACAACTACCTTAATGACGACTTACTATGCTGTAAGTACTTTAAGGCCCGGGCTTTATAGTTCGGGCCACTATTAGGTACAACTGACTCGTGTTTTTCCCGGTAAACCACTAGGAGTTCTCATAAACACATGAGACAACTACCTTAATGACGACTTACTATGCTGTAAGTACTTTAAGGCCCGGGCTTTATAGTTCGGATCACTAGGAGTTCTCATGAACACATGAGACAACTACCTTAATGACGACTTACTATGCTGTAAGTACTTTAAGGCCCGGGCTTTATAGTTAACCACCATTAGGTCAATTAATGGAAATTAATTGTTCTTTCACACTGGCCGTGTGTAGGCTAAAGTATGGAAAGATAGAGGCAGGCTGAAAAATTCAATGCATAGCCGGAATTTGAACCACTGATCTTCTGGTCGCCGTCCAGCAGCTCTAACTATTGAGCTACTATGGCCAATGTGCCAACATGACATTAAATTCTCCAACTGACTCGTGTTTTTTCCTGTAAACCACTAGGAGTTCTCATAAACACATGAGACAACTACCTTAATGGCGACTTACAACGTGTAAGTACTTTAAGGCCCGGGCTTTATAGTTCGGACCACTATTAGGTCAATTAATGGAAATTAATTGTTCTTTCACACCGGCCGTGTGTAGGCTAAGTATGGAAGGATAGACGGGCTGAAAAATTCAATGCATAGCCGGAATTTGAACCACGGATCTTCTGGTCGCGGTCCAGCAGCTCTAACCATTGAGCTACTATGGCCAACGTGCCGACATGACATTAAATTCTCCAACTGACTCGTGTTTTCCCGGTAAACCACTTAGGAGTTCTCATAAACACATGAGACAACTACCTTAATGGCGACTTACTATGCTGTAAGTACTGTAAGGCCCGGGCTTTATAGTTCGGACCACTATTAGGTCAATTAATGGAAATTAATTGTTCTTTCACACTGGCCGTGTGTAGGCTAAAGTATGGAAAGTTAGAGCCAGACTGAAAAATTCAATGCCTTAGCCGGGATTTGAACCACGGGTCTTCTGGTCGCCGTCCAGCCGCTCTAACTATTGAGCTACTATGGCCAACGTGCCGATATGACATTAAATTCTCCAACTGACTCGTGTTTTTCCCGGTAAACCACTAGGAGTTCTCATAAACACATGAGACAACTACCTTAATGACGACTTACTATGCTGTAAGTACTTTAAGGCCCGGGCTTTATAGTTCGGATCACTAGGAGTTCTCATGAACACATGAGACAACTACCTTAATGACGACTTACTATGCTGGAAGTACTTTAAGGCCCGGGCTTTATAGTTAACCACCATTAGGTCAATTAATGGAAATTAATTGTTCTTTCACACTGGCCGTGTGTAGGCTAAAGTATGGAAAGATAGAGGCAGGCTGAAAAATTCAATGCATAGCCGGAATTTGAACCACTGATCTTCTGGTCGCCGTCCAGCAGCTCTAACCATTGAGCTACTATGGCCAATGTGCCAACATGACATTAAATTCTCCAACTGACTCGTGTTTTTTCCTGTAAACCACTAGGAGTTCTCATAAACACATGAGACAACTACCTTAATGGCGACTTACAACGTGTAAGTACTTTAAGGCCCGGGCTTTATAGTTCGGACCACTATTAGGTCAATTAATGGAAATTAATTGTTCTTTCACACCGGCCGTGTGTAGGCTAAGTATGGAAGGATAGACGGGCTGAAAAATTCAATGCATAGCCGGAATTTGAACCACGGATCTTCTGGTCGCGGTCCAGCAGCTCTAACCATTGAGCTACTATGGCCAACGTGCCGACATGACATTAAATTCTCCAACTGACTCGTGTTTTCCCGGTAAACCACTTAGGAGTTCTCATAAACACATGAGACAACTACCTTAATGGCGACTTACTATGCTGTAAGTACTGTAAGGCCCGGGCTTTATAGTTCGGACCACTATTAGGTCAATTAATGGAAATTAATTGTTCTTTCACACTGGCCGTGTGTAGGCTAAAGTATGGAAAGTTAGAGCCAGACTGAAAAATTCAATGCCTTAGCCGGGATTTGAACCACGGGTCTTCTGGTCGCCGTCCAGCCGCTCTAACTATTGAGCTACTATGGCCAACGTGCCGATATGACATTAAATTCTCCAACTGACTCGTGTTTTTCCCGGTAAACCACTAGGAGTTCTCATAAACACATGAGACAACTACCTTAATGACGACTTACTATGCTGTAAGTACTTTAAGGCCCGGGCTTTATAGTTCGGATCACTAGGAGTTCTCATGAACACATGAGACAACTACCTTAATGACGACTTACTATGCTGGAAGTACTTTAAGGCCCGGGCTTTATAGTTAACCACCATTAGGTCAATTAATGGAAATTAATTGTTCTTTCACACCGGCCGTGTGTAGGCTAAAGTATGGAAAGATAGAGGCAGGCTGAAAAATTCAATGCATAGCCGGAATTTGAACCACTGATCTTCTGGTCGCCGTCCAGCAGCTCTAACCATTGAGCTACTATGGCCAATGTGCCAACATGACATTAAGTTCTCCAACTGACTCGTGTTTTTTCCTGTAAACCACTAGGAGTTCTCATAAACACATGAGACAACTACCTTAATGGCGACTTACAACGTGTAAGTACTTTAAGGCCCGGGCTTTATAGTTCGGACCACTATTAGGTCAATTAATGGAAATTAATTGTTCTTTCACACCGGCCGTGTGTAGGCTAAGTATGGAAGGATAGACGGGCTGAAAAATTCAATGCATAGCCGGAATTTGAACCACGGATCTTCTGGTCGCGGTCCAGCAGCTCTAACCATTGAGCTACTATGGCCAACGTGCCGACATGACATTAAATTCTCCAACTGACTCGTGTTTTCCCGGTAAACCACTTAGGAGTTCTCATAAACACATGAGACAACTACCTTAATGGCGACTTACTATGCTGTAAGTACTGTAAGGCCCGGGCTTTATAGTTCGGACCACTATTAGGTACAACTGACTCGTGTTTTTCCCGGTAAACCACTAGGAGTTCTCATAAACACATGAGACAACTACCTTAATGGCGACTTACTATGCTGTAAGTACTGTAAGGCCCGGGCTTTATAGTTCGGACCACTATTAGGTACAACTGACTCGTGTTTCTCCCGGTAAACCACTAGGAGTTCTCATAAACACATGAGACAGCTACCTTAATGGCGACTTACTATGCTGTAAGTACTTTAAGGCCCGGGCTTTATAGTTCGGACTACTATTAGGTACAACTGACTCGTGTTTCTCCCGGTAAACCACTAGGAGTTCTCATAAACACATGAGACAACTACCTTAATGGCGACTTACTATGCTGTAAGTACTGTAAGGCCCGGGCTTTATAGTTCGGACCACTATTAGGTACAACTGACTCGTGTTTTTCCCGGTAAACCACTAGGAGTTCTCATAAACACATGAGACAGCTACCTTAATGACGACTTACTATGCTGTAAGTACTTTAAGGCCCGGGCTTTATAGTTCGGACTACTATTAGATCAATTAATGGAAATTAATTGTTCTTTCACACTAGCCGTGTGTAGGCAAAAGTACGGAAAGTTAGAGCCAGACTGAAAAATTCAATGCAATAGCCAGAATTTGTACCACGGATCTTCTGGTTGCCGTCCAGCCGCTCTAACCATTGAGCTACTGTAGCCAACTTGCCGTCCGAAATGCTCCAGGTACAGTCCAGAGGTTAAATGAGGATACATTTTCAGTAATGCAAAGCGTTTTATAGTAACTGTTAAGAGCCAAAGGAGCATTAAAAATGTAAATTACACATTGATAATGGTTTTAAATTATTTAGTCTTCATATAAAACTAGTAGACACGTGGCAGCTTTGTGAGCGATAGAGCAATTGTATAGTTACTTAAAATACAAACTATTTTATGATTTAGTAGGGGAGACTGGAGATATTTGATATACAGGGATGTATGATACAAGGTAAATTATGGCTTAATGGTTTGCACTACTGAAGTAAACTTCCCGTATTTCCATAATGACTTCCTGTTATTGTTGTGCTGTGATTTTCAGCAGGATATGATTTGAAGAATTTTATCTACAGCCAAAAGTACAAGTATTAATTAAAATAATCGTTGTCATTTTTCAATAGTTTAGATAAGAAGTTTAAATAATTATTTTGTGGGATTGGAATCTACGTATATTGAAGCTATTATAACTGGTGGCCAGGAGACGTTGACTGTCCTTGACCTTTAAGTAAGTTGCAATAGATTGGTTATGTTTCCCATGGGGATGAATGATACAATTAAACAGGTGATATAGGATACATGTATCACTCATCCCTGTGACAAACTGCATCTGCAGATAATTATTAAAAGAACATTAAGAATTTTGACGCAACCTTGCCTCTATAAGTATAATCTAGTTCAATATGTACACAGTAATTATAACAGTTTTCTAAAAAATCAACATCATCATGGTCATAACACAAGAGGAAAAAGAGATATAAAATACCACACTCATAGGTTAGCACTGCTCGAGAAAAGTCAACAATATATCTGGATTAAAATATATAATAAATTACCACAAACAGTTAGGGAAATCCAAAACCAAAATCTTTTTAAGAAAACAGTCAAAAGTTTATTCACCAACAAAACGTACTATTCAATTCAGGAATACATGGATGATGCAGTGTGATCTCAATTTTATCTTAATGTCTGTTCAACTTTAGGAAAACTATATACCCTAGATATTGTACATAATTAATATTCTCTTGCTTTATTATACTTTGTAACATATTGTATTGTCACCTAAGTATCGGAAGGCACGGCCAGCTAGCAGCTGGGTGGGCGACAGGAGGCATTTAGTTCACGCCTACCCATTTATCTTGTGGCGTTCACTGAAGGGGATGGTTAAGGTAGTGTCACGAGGTATTTTACCGTCTCTTTCCCCTCTCCTGACGTCTGGAACCATCGGGAGACGTTCCGAGCCGCGAAGCTTCCAGAAACAGCGAACTTCTTATATAAGGGCTGCAGTGGACGAGTCAGTTCAGTTCTTGGCGAGCAGCCGTGAGGAGCGCCGTGCTGGTGAACGGACTGGAAGACTGTGTACGTGTATCAGAGGAGCTGTGCGTAATTGTGAGTGTAGAGTGGACCTATGACAGACGAACTGGCGAATTGTAATAGTGTAATCGGCAAGTGTTCCAACTGTAATTCGGTGGAAATAAAGAACATTTTGAGTTTGTGCAATTGGACTTTTAATTCTACGAAACCACAAAGTCACAGTATTGTAAATATTGTAGAATTATTTCTGATCTTACAGTTTAGGTTTAAAATGTTGACGAGTCACCAATTTACGAGCACCTGCTCAACTATGTAAGTGTAATGTGACGGTTAAAGTATTGTATTGTAATACAAACATTGATATTTTTTTAATCTGTTAAAGATGTCTCAGTTCTATAAGGCTAAGAGTGAGAGAAAGGTAAAAAAGCATAATCCTGATATAATTAAGCATGCAGTGAAGGAGGTTGCAGATATTGGAAAGGGACTAAGGAGAACTGCAGATAAATATGGAATAGATAAAATGACTCTAAGGAGGTATGTTATTAAATAAGAAAAATGAAAACACAACATCTGAATCAATCTGGAGGGCTAGACAGATTTTCACTAAGGAGGATGAGGCATTGTTAGCAGCATATCTGAAGAAAAAAACCCTCAAAAATGCATTTTGGGCTTGGCACTGTCCAATGTAGGCAACTGGCATATGAATTTGCGCAAAAAATAACAAATCATATCCATCTAAATGGGATGAAAACCGCATGGCAGACTATGATTGGTAGAGGGGTTTTATGAACCGTAACAAAGATTAGATTAGATTAGATTGATTTGCGTTCAGTAGATTCACTTGTAGCCAGAAAAGGCTGTGAACACTGAACATGTCCACAGGTATAAAGTTTAATAGCATATATATGTACAAAAGTTATCGTAAGACACATAATTATAGTACACAGGCAATATGAACAACAATATGGAAAACAAAGCAGGGATAATTATATATATATATATATATATATATATATATATATATATATATATATATATATATATATATATGATACAAAATGAAACACTTTTTAAACCAGCTTTCACTTGGCTTATGCCAGTACGTCTCAACCTTTTTGCAATGGATACCATTCTTGTTATTTATTAAATACATATAGATTAAAAATAAACTTTCAGCTTGCATCAAATATTTATAAGTAATGATTTGTCTTTGGAATAGTTAAATACTACTTATAGAGCTACAGAAGCATTATCAGGGTATTTTGTCATTCAGATAATCTTGTACAGAATAAAAAGATTTTGAGCAAAGGTACTCTCTAACAGCTTTTTAAAAGCACCGAAATTATCAACTTTTTCTTTAAGAACATTAGGAAGTGCGCCAAATATTTTGATAGTTTCATAATACACACCTTTCTGAAAGCAAGAAAGTTTGGCACTGGGATAATGGATATTATACTTTTGTCTAGTGTTTATTTTGTGAATTACATTATTTGTTGCAAATAAGGCACGATTGCATACAAAGAATTTTAGGATTAAGAATATATACATGCAAGGAAGCGTTAATATCTTCAATCTTGTAAAAAGATCTTTACAGGAGCATCTAGTGTGGGTGTTAGTAATGATTCTTATAACCCTCTTTTGCATAAGAAATATTTTTTTTACTTTCTACTGAGTTGCCCCAAAATAATATTCCATATTCCATAATAGAGTTAAAGTATGCATAATACACTAATTTAAGTGTGTCAATAGAACTCACATTAACCAACTCTCGGATAGCATAACAGGCAGAGCTAAGTTTAGGTAAGATATAATTTATCTTTCTCTTCGGTTATTGTTATGTTCTGGCCTTATGAACTCTGAAAGGAATGCGTTCACTACAGACATACATACACACGTATAGACAAGGTGACGTAATGATATACGAGTCGCGCACAGATAGAAACGCTGGGAAGATAACATGCAGCCTACTTATTACACAAGGGGCAGTCCGTTGTGTAGCTTGTGACACTGGATATGAATATTGTTTTTTTCCAAGCTTCATCACATTTATCTGAAGTTGATATTGCATACAAGGACATATTAGGTAAACATGGCCAAGCAGGCCATATAGATGATGCAACAAATGCTTAGGTTTATTGAAATCCCAAATTGTGACGTAGGACCAATCAGAATTAAGTATTGCGGTGGCTTAGCAAAAAAAAAAAAAAAAAAAAAAAAAAAAAAAAAAAAAAAAAAAAAAAACCAGGACCAATAATTTTATTCTTAAATTTTTTCTTCTGACTTTAACTCTCAAAGAGTGTAGACGTGTTTTCGGTAAAAGACTTCTTGTAGCTACGAGAAGTTATTGGAGTTCATTTATGAACGTTTAGTAAACGTTTAAAATATACATCGAATACGCGACGCTACGATAAATAATTTAAGTAAAAAACCGTTGCATCATTTATAAATAAAAGGAGAAAATTAAAATATAGTAAAGGGCTATATACATCAGTGGAAAAAGTCGCATGTAAAGAAGAAAATGATGTCGAGAAATATAATAAAGTGAAACTGTATTAACTATTTTATTCCATAGTTGTCTAAAAGTGAAATCCCTTTTGTGTCGATACTACGCCTGAGAAGTTTCACATCTCATCGCTCGCCGCAGCTGCCGGAGAGAGGATTTATAGAAATCTTCGAAAACATCATCTTCACGGCTTTTAGACGAAAGGTTCATCGCTTCTACATCAAGTAAGGTTTGGCTTCTACAAGCATCGCCACACCGAGGGAGCGCGAAACTTTTGCGCGTGTGGGGCGTAGACCTCACGACGGGGCGAATCCTTCTTCAGATATGTCACCGCATCGTGTGATATAAATCCAAACCACAAGGAGGGGAACCGCTCCATATCTATAACGCTACTTATAATTTCACGCCCTTCCGAATGCACAACTTTAAATTTCTTAAGATCTTCAGACATGGTGAGAAGATTAGTAAATCTTACTGTACTGAACTAGCTCTGCATCTTGCTACGCAAGTAGGCTACGTGACTTTCTGCAGGCGATGGCTGAATGTTTACTGTATTGCTCACTCGCTGCGTAACTGGACAATGGTTGCCCTTTCCCCCCACACCTCATCCCGCGGAGGTCACTAGTCCAAAACACATCTACACCCGAAGCAACAAGTATTGCCAGAGCATCAGCTTTCAATAGAACCAATGTGAAGGATTTTCAAGATAAGTTAGAGCACGTTCTTCTAAGACAGAAGTTTGAACCACATGCTACTTGGAATGCTGATGAAACTGGTGTCACAACAACTCACAAACCTACTAAAGTCATTGCCACTTCCCAAGAAAGGTGTACTTCAGTCACTGCATGCAATGCAGTCAATGCTGCAGGAAATTTTATCACTCCACGTTTAGTTTTGCCAAGAGTAAATGTCAAGGAATATATTGTGACTGTGGGTTCGTAGAATTAAAATTCCAATTTGCCGAAATTCTAAATGTTCTTTATTTGTGTAGAAATATACTGTTCAATTCTCACGTAACAACATTACGTCACATACACAACACAATCTACCAAGGTCAATGAGCACAGCAACAGCGTTCTGATTACACCTATTTACAACACCAGCTCTCATTACAATACTTTACAGCTGTTTACTACTGTTCACGACTGACTCTTGGCGAGTCCTCGCTTCCTTAAAATACCTCATCTGATAAATCCAGACTGTTCCAGAAGAAACCGAATAATCTCTATCAATCAAGATGTCACCAGAAATTTCTATTTATCTCAGTTTGTTTGTTTCGACAGACCTTTATCTGCGGCGCTATGTTTATCTGATTATGCAAGCTCTTTATCTCCGTGAAACACTATCCGTCTGTTATCTATTTGCACCGAAACTTTTATGCCCGTTGACGCGACAATATGATTAAAGGAGCATCGCCTGGAACTAAAGCAGTTGGTCATCCAAAGCACTCAGGATGGATGACGAAAGAAAATTTTGTTGAATTTTTAGATCATTTTATTATACACACTCACTGTTCAGTAGAAAATCATAAAGTCTTGCTTTTTATTGATAATCATAAATCCCATATATCCATAGCAGCAATTAAAAAAGCGAAGGAAACTGAAAAAAAAAAACCCTGCATCATGTATCCCCAGGGTGTGTATGATACATCCCTAAGGTGGGGTCGTGGCCGCGCCGTGGCTCAGTGGTTAGACCGCTTGGCTCCCACCAAGGCGGCCCGGGTTCGATCCCAGGCGACCGCAAAGTGAGATTTGTGGTGGACAAAACGGCGCTGGGGCAGGTTTTCTCCGGGACCTCCGGTTTCCCCCGCCATCTCATTGCACCGGTAGTCCATCTTCATCTCATGTATCACCAGTGTCACCGCCTGCGGTGCCGTATGTAGTAAAAGCGGGCGTTAAACACTACACATTTCATTTCTAAGGTGGGGTGGACTGATACATTTTGCATACATGTCAACAAACATTATTTGTTATATGTTCAAAAAAGGAGTAAGTTTTATATTTTGGTAATGTAGTCACTATGTTATATGTAACTGGATAGTACAGTTAAAATATATTTTAGAAGCACATTTGAGGTTGTTATTTTAATTTTATATCCTAATCCTTGTTTCACATAAGCTTGCCCCGTATCTCTTAATGGTCACGTGACCTTATCACCTCTGATTGGCTGCTATTGTAGTATAGACTGTTGTGCAGTAAAAATTAGTTCATTATTTAACATGGTGATATATCTTTATATCTTGGAACAGAATTGTCAAATTTATATTTTCGTAACTGTTTGAAATAAATATATTACGCAACAGAGTTGATTTATCTGAAATGCATGTTAATTCTTAAAGGAAGTAAACAGGAGGTCCCTTTGCTCTCAAGCACATGACACGAGAGCACGTGATTTAGCGGTAGTGATGACATATTGTTTATATGACTTTTATCACTGACCTTATTTTGAACTGGATTAGTCATATATCGCCATTCGAAGGTGTGTTGTGCCGAGTACGAGAGCTAAATTATTTTATTGATCGTTTATTGCGCGTGTTCTTATTATATGTATAATTGCAGAGTCTACCGCCAGTTTTTCGCTGAAGCATCCCACGGGAAACCTTTACAAAGCGGCGAAAAAAGAATTGTCGTGCATGTATTTAATTCACTCACAGAGAAGAATTTGTCTTTGTCAGTGAGAGAAGTCGAACAGCTGTGCTCTGAATTTACAGGTGTGAGTGTTAGATGCGTAGGAACATCGCGACATGTAATTGAGACAGCAGGAAAGCTTACCACTCCAGGGGCGATATTGTTGTGTGGCGAAGACGTTATTTAAGGACAATCAGACTGTACCGAGATACAAGTCGCAAAATATACTACCTTGATGAGACTTGGGTGAATGAAGGACACACGACAAGTATGGCGTGACACGACTTTTAAGACTGAAAGACAAGCATTTTTTGCAAGGTATGTGTGCTGGTTTTAAAAAATCCCAGTGGAAAAGGCCGAAGGCCTTTCATTATAAACTTGTTGCAGTTTCATTGCTCATTCATTCAGTTTCAACTTGCTCAGTTTCATTATAAACTTCATTATTATTGCATGCCTTCATATTCTTATTTGTATGACTTTATCTATCTTCCTGGCAATTATTATGACGTTTACTGTAGGTTTAAATGTGACAGGAAGGCAGCGCCTATGGCCTATGGCGCGAAAGCATTAGCCAGTTAGGGTGAGGGAGAAGGTAGTTGCACGCGGAGTGATACATGTCAGCGGGGCAAGGTTATATGAAACGAGATTAGTGTATCATGCATCCCCGGTCTCCCCTATTTATCTCATGAAATATTTGGAAGGTATAAAAAGTTATTTTTTAAACTTAACATCTCGAAAACTAAGACACAAAACTATTGAAATTTAAAAATGTTACACATATTAATAAACCTATGATTAAGTTTTCCCTAAAACTGAAAACTCTTATAGATAGAATGTTCAATGGTGTATCCACATACATGTTAAGGTTCTCTCTGGAATATATTATGTACAGAGATTACATTATTACACAAATATAAGTATTCGTTACGAAGGCTTCTCTTATCTTAAGAAATTGGTGTTATTACTTCTTTCTAATGGAGATCGATTTCACAAATAATTCGCTTGCATCCTCAGCCCACAAAAACAAACTCTGTTGTCAAGAGGTCCCGGTTACCACGTTTTTCTTATGTTTTTTTAGTATTACCAACATCTGAAAACGAAACAAACCTAAAAACCGAATCAACTGCTGGTATTTCAAAATTAATTACGCGATGTTTGTTTTTTAAAATGAATGTATTTTGCCAAACTATTAAATCTATCGGACCATTTAATTGTTTCAATAATTTCACTTCGGGATTTATTTCATGGTTAAATGACCAAAAATGACCTCCTACGGCCGATTTATCAGTTTGTTTATTCTTAATGTTACGAAAATGTTCTTTCGTTCTGGTTTCCACATTACGTTTCGTCTTTGCAATATAAACCTGATCACAATTTAAACAAGTAAATTGATAAATACCAGAGTTTTTTTATTAGTAGTAATTTTATCTTTTTTTTTTTTTTTTTTTTTTTTTTTTTTTAGAAAAATGTAGTGAAGCCTTTGTAACAAATATTTATATTTGTGTAATACTTATTGCTTCACTGTAGCTAGCTTCATTTTCTACGTCATCAGTAATGTACAGAGATGCTACATACCTGTTTTGCTGAATATCCTTTCCCAGGTGCGCTGCTGCGATGAAGGCGATTCCAAACACTCCGTGCTGTGCATGTCATAGAATACGCCAGGTACTTCCGAAACACTTGCACTTGCGACGTCAGCGCATTCAAAATGCCTTTCTGAAGCACACTTGCGTAATTTACTTTCGTAGTTTCCACAAATATAATGTTCTCTTTCAGGATTCGCCGGCCAACTTCTACGAACATTTTCTGTTCTGTGCTTACGTTGTTTACACATAGACAGCTTTTCTCTCACCGGAATGACATAATCCTGACCATGTCCACATAAAACCAATAAGTTTATACTTTTCACTTCAGAATCTGTTGTTTTAGTAACGACTGGAACCTTGCAATCCTCGTTTTCACACAGGATGACATCCACTGGTTCGGAATACATTCTAAGCATTTTGTTGTTGCCGCGTTTCGAGTGTAGCTTTGTGGGTGTGTTATGAAATAAGTGGTTGTGATTGTCCACATCCTGCACTGATGGAAGTAGCCTAGCACAGGAACAAGTGGTTAACTTGTATTTCCAATGTCGTGGCTTCTGTAAGCATATGCGTATCACAGGAAACAACTGACAATCATTTTCGTTCGACGGCACTAAAGAAATACCACTGACCTTGATGATGGGATGACTGCTGTCACTAAAATGCAAGCAAGGGTAGGACTGTCCGGCAGCATAATTCGAGTTGTGACTATATTTTCTCTCACCTCTGCTGTCCAAAGACAATTCCTTCTGCATCCAAGATTTCGCGCTATTGCTAACATGCGTGTTGCATTTAACCGAACGTGACGGTTTAACTGGATTTATTTGTTTTGCCGGAGACAAACAAGCAGTGGCCATTTCCCCCTCTTTTGTACAAAATTCACTGATTTTGCCACATTAATCGTAATTAGAATCGCTCGATCGCATCGTCATGTCCGTTCTGCGTGCTAGAGACTGTGCTCCGTGCTATGCGAAACTTGTGAGAGGTAGGGGAGGGGACGTTGGTTTAAAGTCCAGTAAACAGTGCATGTGTGAGCTAACTGGGAACATGTCCAATTTGGCTCCTACTCATGGCTTTACTTACTGCTGCTCTGAGCGTAAAAAATACTCGTAACCGGCCAAAATATGCTCTTCCTTCCTGCCCTGTCATTCTTTGCAGGTTTAAAAATAGAACTACTCCGTTCGTTTTCCCTCGTTATATGCGATTTAATCCCCAAGGTTCAGAAGCTAGTGAATAACGTTTTACTTTCTTGAAGCAATATTAGAGGTATAATATATAGAAACCTATACATAAATCTTGAATAGAGCGAATTATAAAACAAGACAAAATCAGTTACGCATTAATAACTCGCTGACATCTGTATTTCCAATTGTAAGCCCGACTTTATCCTTTATTTTGAAACAAAATGGATAATTTCTAACCGTTGCAAGCGAAGTGTCATTTGCTTCCCGATAAGTCATATATACCTACCTGTATTTAAGTTCAAATTACAAATTAAGTGTATAATTTCGACTTTTATAAGGCACTGACACATTTCATTGACCCTCAGCATTAATAAATGCTTACTAATGACTAGGGGGCGGATTTTGTCCTATTTTATTCCTTTGTTCACAAACTTAGGATTTTAAGTTATAAGCCCGTTCTCTACAATTATTAGCCTAATTTCTTAGTTTTATAGCTATAAATGCCTATTTCACAAGTTTGTGCCTATTCTGCTTATTAGTGCCTAAAACTGAATTTTTAGACAATTTCTTCTGCTTGTAATTTGTGACAACAGCTTTTGCATTTGTTGGTTTCAACGTGAAGTTTTCGGGGAAGAGAAATTTCTTACTGCTGCACATTGGATATACAAAAAGGGGTTTATTAAGGAGACACATTTGTGCAAATTGGCTCAAAACTTACAATACCAAATTTAGTTTTGTGTCTTAATATTAATAATAGACATATTTTAATTATATAACTTTTTTTTTTCTAGCGGCACTACAGAAAACGTCACATGACTATTTAAATAACCCCACACCTGTATCGTAGCTGCTATTACGTAATTTTAACCTCAGATTTCTCGGATTCCATATTTTCTACATTTTCCTAACTTCAAAATGTTCCACAGGATGCAGTTTTCTATTAATCTATATGAAATTCTAAACATGCCTGTAAGGGCAACTGCCTATTAAGAGTACCCATTTACATTTGTTGTATTTTTGTCATTTGTACTGAAAAGGATTATAATGCTTACTTCTTACTGAAAATGCTTAGGAAAATAAAAATTGTTAAATAGGTATGATTATGTTTACCCTTCGTTGATATGGCGAAGAGAAATATTTCACATAGGTACAGGTCATTAATAGGTTAAAATGGCTGCAGAGACTTATACCCCAATAATTAATTTTTAAAATTACAATATGTGAGACATTTTGAAAATCGCTTGTAATTTAGACAAACTGTTAATTCCTCAGAAACTATTGTAACTAGAAAGCTGAAACTTGGTATTATTCCATTCTTAATCGATCACAAAAATAAATGGTATAAATTTGAAACAAATCTAACAAAAGCTTCAGATATTTCAGTTTTCACCCTTAAGCCCCTCAAACCCATGTTTTTGTTTTTTGACATAGTTAATTACTCCACACCTTTCTGCACATTATGGTTCTTACTTAGTGAAGTGGATTTATATGTATTTTAATTATACGACAATATCTGTTATTTTAACTTGCTGTGGAGCCATTTATGTAATTTGGAATAAATGTAGAACTACTTCGCCTAGGGAACCGCAAAATAGTATGTGTTTAGTGAATTTGTTGCAGCATATGTTGCGACGATTGTCATTTTGTTATAGTGCATTTTAAGAGCCATTTTAGTAAAATTGTGTCTTTCTAAGTGTTTACTTAGCGAATTTTTAGTGCCTATTTTTAAGTGCCTATTTTGCCCATTTTAGTGCCTTTTTGGCTGCCTATTTCACACATTTTTAGTGCTCCCTACTAATAACCTTTTCTTTCACTGTTCTTACGTAATACCTACAACAAATTATGACTTCATTTTCAGCGAAGTTGAACACTGAAAATTCGAAGATATCAGCAGAAATATACCGATAACGTAAAAAGAAATATGCGGTAGGTACTTACTATAATTGTGACTTGCCCGCCTCGGTAGCGTGGTGGTAGCGAGTCTGCCTCACGATCAAGAGGTCCCGAGTTCGAATCTCGGTTAGGGTGAGTTACCTGGATAAGGTTTTTCCGGGGTTTTCCCTTATCCTGTAAGACGAATGTCGGGTAACTCTAAGCTCCGTGGACCCTGGGCTCATTTGAGCATTATTTCACCTATCCCATTCATCGTCCGATATGACAACGTTGGAGGACGTAAAATTAAAAAAAAATTATTGTGACTTCGTGGGTTCGTAGAATTAAAAGTCCAATTCGCAGAAATTAAAAGTGTTCTTTATTTCCGTAGAAATACACTTTGGTCAACCCTTACAGTAGCAGAATTACGTCACATACACAATTACAATCTGCCAAGGTCACCGTCAGCAAACAAAAGCGCTCACTTTCAGAATACAGCTGTACGCGCACACTCTGTTTACGACTGTCACTTGGCAAGTCGCGGCTTCCTTAAATAGCTCTACTGATAACACTAGACATTTCTGGAATATTCTGTAACAAACAAGAAATCGAAATTTCCCTTCAGGTATCTGTCTCTTTATCTGTTTCGGCAAGATTTTATCTCCGCATTGCACTATCTGTCCCTTATCTCTCCGCGCCGAACCGCTAGTCGCGACAATATGCTGTGATTTCTATATATAGGCGTACTTTAAACTTCCAGGTGAGGCAAATCTGAATTATTCTTCTTCTTTAACTTCCCTAGTTGTATCATTATCGTGGTGTTAGGGGATTCTTGCCTGAAGAACCGAAGCTTTGGATCCGATAGAGAACCAGGATAGGTGATCAGCCCAATACCTGGTGTGAAGGTGATATATACCGCATACAGGCTAAGGTCTTTGATAGATAGAGTCAACATGAAAAATTCAATGCCATGGTTTACAGGAGATCCGTGGCTCAAATCCTGGCCATGGCATAGAATTTTTCATGTTGACTCTATCTATCAAAACCCTTAGCCTATATAGGCTAGTGTGAAGAAATGATTAACTTCCATCAATTAACTAAAATAATAAGAGTTAAATGACGAAGCCTGGGACTCAAGTACTTACGATAGTATGTCATCACAAACTGTGTATCTCGAATGTGAGAGCCCCTAGTGGTCTACCGGGGAAATATATGAGTCCAATAGAGAATTTAATGTCGTGACAGCAAGTTGGCCATGGTAGCTCAATGGGTTAGAGTGACTGGATGGAAACCAGGTTCAAATCCCGGCCATGGCATTGAATTTTTCATGTTGACTCTATCTATCAATAACCTTAGCCTATATACGGCTAGTGTGAAGAAATGATTAACTTCCATCAATTAACTAAAATAAAAAGAGTTAAATGACGAAGCCTGGGACTCAAGTACTTACGATAGTAAGTCGCCACAAACGGTGTATCTCGAATGCGAGAGCCCCTAGTGGTCTACCGGGGAAATATATGAGTCCAATAGAGAATTTAATGTCGTGACAGCAAGTTGGCCATGGTAGCTCAATGGGTTAGAGCAGCTGGACGGAAACCAGGAGATCTGTGGTTCAAATCCCGGCCATGGTATTGAATTTTTCACGTTGACTCTAAAAAAAACATTTAGCCTATATACGGCTAGTATGAAGAAATGATTAATTTCCATCAATTAACTAAAATAATAAGAGTTAAATTATGAAGCCTGGGACTCAGGTACTTATGATAGTAAGTTGCCATAAACGGTGTATCTCGGATACGAGAGCCTCTAGTGGTCTACCGGGGAAATATATGAGTCAAATGGAGAATTTAATGTTGTGATGGCAAGTTGGCCATGGTAGCTCAATGGGTTAGAGTGACTGGACGGAAACCAGGAGATCTGTGGTTCAAATCCCGGTCTTGACGCTGCTGTCGATGCGGGGGCTTTTTACTCACGGTATTGCTCCAAGGAAAGACCCCTGGAGTTTACCATCGCTCCCGGGTTGATAGATACCGAAGTATTCAGACTTTCGAGTAGACCTTGTGATAACCTGTTGACCTACTCCTTGAGTAGGTTTAGGATAGGTTAGGATATATGTGCACAGACTATGTCATCTAAATGATGAAATAGATAAAGGTCAGAAAATAAATAAAATTTGCTGACACTTGTGCTCTGGTATAGCCTCTAGATGCCAGGGTAGAAGATGAGCAGATTTTTTTTAGTATTTCTTTTTTTTTGTTTTGTTTTTGTTGACTACCCATTTCCTTTCCTGAACAAGCAACACTAACCTACATTAATTACTTTAGGTAGTTTTAACTGCATAATAAACCATTCCTGTAGATGTCAATAGTTACTTAAAAATAAATATGTGGAGGATTACAGGAAATTTTCATAGTTTATTTTTAGATTTGGCATCAGTTTACAGTAAAATATGGTAATATGAAATAAATATTACAGAGGCAAATAACAATATTCAGATGTCTTATATATCTCCTTTCCACAACATCTATGAATACAAAAGTCATAGAAATGCATCATAGTTTACTGTACACATATTTTGTATTAATACTGAACAGTTCAAGTTTAAGACTAGAATACTGTGATCAAATTATTATCACAGCTGCACCTGCAAGTACCAAGTATGATATACGTATAACAGTAGTACATTATGTATTACAGATTTAGAACATCATATAAAGATTTGTGCTTATTTAAAACAAATAAAAAATTTCTCTTACTTTTATAGATGCTACAGCTAATCCATTGTGCTGCAACTACTGCTCTTATTTGTAGAACTGTTTTGCTAGCTATCTATGTAGTATTAGTTCTAAATTATACTGACACAATTTCTCACACTCTAACACAGGAATAAACATGAATTGAAATGACAGATGACATGTAAATACTAATTAAAGTGATTATCAATGGAAAGTCAAAACATACATAATCAAAATGTACTATAAAAATGTGTAAATAGTAATAAAAAGATTATTAATACAGAGTAAAAAATAATTGATAGGGCATATAAAAAATCAAGTTAAACCATAAACAACTGGTAGACATACAAAGATTACCCTCATAATCCAAAAGTATGAATTTTGGGAAAATATGATCATATGTTAATCAATATTATAATTTCAGAGTTATCTGCAGCTCACCAGTCATACAGGTAATGGGGTTCCTATAGAACAGCCACAGCCAACTCGCTTGCCGCGGTGCATGTGCTGGGCTACAAACACTGTGTTGCCTCAGTGCGTGCTTTGCACGGTTTGTCTTCCGTAGCAGTGGCGGTCCGTACTTCAGTGTCAGTTTGATACGGAAGGGCACTCATTAAAGCCAAGGGTACCCACGCCGACACATTATTTCAAACCTGAAAGGGAAACTGAGTACTTCTTCATGGAATGCAGCGGTGGTGTTATTTGTTTAATTTGCCAGAAAAATTACAATGCTGAAACGATTTAATCTTCAGCGACATTTTAATACATAGCATGCTAATGACTATTCGGCCCCAGAAAAAGAAGAATGCACTGGAGAGATAGAAAAACTCAGAGAAAAGATCACATCACCAGAAGAGGGACAGGAAGAAGGGGATGGCGGAATGGCAGAAACCTCAGTTTATGCGAGTTACAAAATAGCACTGGAAATTGTCAGATCTTCTAGTAGTTTTTCTGATGGTCCACTTAATAAACGATTTATACTTATAGCTGCAAGTAAATTTACCGCTGTCAGTGTTCACCAATTCAAGGGTCAGTCTGTCACCTCATACTATTTCACGCAGAATTCAAGATCTGGCCGACAACATTTACGCACAATTATTGAAAGAGCAAGAGAATTTGTTACATTCTCTATTGCCATTGAAGAGAGCACTGACTTATCAAGTATGGCTCAATTATGTATTTTTATTCATGAAGTAAATGAACATTTGGAACTTGTGGAAGAAATGCCAGATCTAGTGCTAATAAAAGGCACAACAACAGGAATCACCTTGAAATGTGACACTGAGGTAGCTGACAGTTACAGAAACAGAGGAAGTTTGCTAGATTTCTACAGGAGATTCCCTAAATCAACATTCCATCGAATACACCGGCGTGCGGCATCTATGGTTGCAATGTTTGGTTCGACCTATGTATGTGAATCCTTATTTTCAGCTATGAAACACATTAAAACCTGTCAGAGAGCAAACTTCAATGATCATAACTTGAAGTGTGCATTAAGAGTCCAGAGTTGTTTTTCACTGTCTCCAAATGTGGCGAATATTGTGAAAACTAAAGGATTTCAGAAGGTAAGAGTGTCTACCGAAATCTGAATGTACCAAATTCTTAACTGAAACTGTACATCTGTTTAATATGAAGTATTCTGTGTAATATTATCACTATATAGTAAATATTATTTTGTTATTTGCTATTTTTCAAGTGTCTTAGGATCAAAATTGTGCTAATTTCCACAAAGTACTGTTTCGTTCTTATAATTAATGCCATCATTTGGTTGTATAGGATTGAAGGCTATACTAATCTTACTGGTATTGGGTTGTTTTATATATAATTCAATAACAAGTACCACAGAGATATTCAACCACATATTATACAGTTTCTGGATTGTTCCTTCACTACTAACATGTTCTTAATTTATCAAAATTTAACTGTATTGGAGCACCACAGTGAAGCGAAATAATTACTAAATTATAGATGAGTCGTATTTATTACACTTCAGCTTCACTTACGTACCTAATTTGAGGACATGTTTCGCAAACCATCGTTTACATCGTCTGCTCTTAATTATTTAATGGAAACGCCAGTGCAAATTGCGGAACGCCACTGCGTGAGGTGGTGATTGGCATATCTCCCTAGCACTCGCCAGCAGCGAGCAGGCATGCCAGCACCGTGCGAACTGTATAGGCACACCGTGCATGTCAGTTGGCGGAGGCTGCTATAGTCTTACAAATACCTTCAAAGTTATCCCTATTATAATAGACCCCTTACCCTTTTGACTTGAGACCTTTCAGAAATCCAAAGTAATATTAATTCTGTTATATGCAGAGTCACTTAGAATAACTGATTTCTCTCTTTTTAGTTTAAAAAAAAAAAAAACTCCATCAATTACAGCCCATATGGAAATATTCAAATTATTAGCATATACCTTTTTATTGTTCTTTATAGCACTTTTGAAAAAAAAAAAAAAAAGATGCACAGAGAGAATCTAAGAATCTAAGGCACAGATTACAAGATCAAAAATAATCATTACAAATTTCTCTTTTTTTCTAACAGAATTGCTTAAAAGATATGATAAATACATTTGTGGAAACGTTGAGTCAGACTGAAAAATTCAATGCCATAGCCGGGATTTGAACCACGGATCTTCTGGTTTCCGTCCAGCCGCACTACCATTGTGCTACTATGGCCAACGTGCCGATATGACATTAAATTCTCCAACTGACTCGTATTTTCCCGGTAAACCACTTAGGAGTTCTCACAAACACATGAGACAACTACCTTAATGGCGACTTACTACTTGTAAGTACTTTAAGGCCCGGGCTTTATAGTTAACCACTATTAGGTTAATTAATGGAAATTAATTATTCTTTCACACTGGCCGTGTGTAGGCTAAATTGTGGAAACGTTGAGTCAGACTGAAAAATTCAATGCCATAGCCGGGATTTGAACCACGGATCTTCTGGTTTCCGTCCAGCCGCACTACCATTGTGCTACTATGGCCAACGTGCCGATATGACATTAAATTCTCCAACTGACTCGTATTTTCCCGGTAAACCACTTAGGAGTTCTCACAAACACATGAGACAACTACCTTAATGGCGACTTACTACTTGTAAGTACTTTAAGGCCCGGGCTTTATAGTTAACCACTATTAGGTTAATTAATGGAAATTAATTATTCTTTCACACTGGCCGTGTGTAGGCTAAATTGTGGAAACGTTGAGTCAGACTGAAAAATTCAATGCCATAGCCGGGATTTGAACCACGGATCTTCTGGTTTCCGTCCAGCCGCACTACCATTGTGCTACTATGGCCAACGTGCCGATATGACATTAAATTCTCCAACTGACTCGTATTTTCCCGGTAAACCACTTAGGAGTTCTCACAAACACATGAGACAACTACCTTAATGGCGACTTACTACTTGTAAGTACTTTAAGGCCCGGGCTTTATAGTTAACCACTATTAGGTTAATTAATGGAAATTAATTATTCTTTCACACTGGCCGTGTGTAGGCTAAATTGTGGAAACGTTGAGTCAGACTGAAAAATTCAATGCCATAGCCGGGATTTGAACCACGGATCTTCTGGTTTCCGTCCAGCCGCACTACCATTGTGCTACTATGGCCAACGTGCCGATATGACATTAAATTCTCCAACTGACTCGTATTTTCCCGGTAAACCACTTAGGAGTTCTCACAAACACATGAGACAACTACCTTAATGGCGACTTACTACTTGTAAGTACTTTAAGGCCCGGGCTTTATAGTTAACCACTATTAGGTTAATTAATGGAAATTAATTATTCTTTCACACTGGCCGTGTGTAGGCTAAATTGTGGAAACGTTGAGTCAGACTGAAAAATTCAATGCCATAGCCGGGATTTGAACCACGGATCTTCTGGTTTCCGTCCAGCCGCACTACCATTGTGCTACTATGGCCAACGTGCCGATATGACATTAAATTCTCCAACTGACTCGTTGGAGAACTGACTCGTCATATCGGCACGTTGGCCATAGTAGCACAATGGTAGTGCGGCTGGACGGAAACCAGAAGATCCGTGGTTCAAATCCCGGCTATGGCATTGAATTTTTCAGTCTGACTCAACGTTTCCACAATTTAGCCTACACACGGCCAGTGTGAAAGAATAATTAATTTCCATTAATTAACCTAATAGTGGTTAACTATAAAGCCCGGGCCTTAAAGTACTTACAAGTAGTAAGTCGCCATTAAGGTAGTTGTCTCATGTGTTTGTGAGAACTCCTAAGTGGTTTACCGGGAAAATACGAGTCAGTTGGAGAATTTAATGTCATATCGGCACGTTGGCCATAGTAGCACAATGGTAGTGCGGCTGGACGGAAACCAGAAGATCCGTGGTTCAAATCCCGGCTATGGCATTGAATTTTTCAGTCTGACTCAACGTTTCCACAATTTAGCCTACACACGGCCAGTGTGAAAGAATAATTAATTTCCATTAATTAACCTAATAGTGGTTAACTATAAAGCCCGGGCCTTAAAGTACTTACAAGTAGTAAGTCGCCATTAAGGTAGTTGTCTCATGTGTTTGTGAGAACTCCTAAGTGGTTTACCGGGAAAATACGAGTCAGTTGGAGAATTTAATGTCATATCGGCACGTTGGCCATAGTAGCACAATGGTAGTGCGGCTGGACGGAAACCAGAAGATCCGTGGTTCAAATCCCGGCTATGGCATTGAATTTTTCAGTCTGACTCAACGTTTCCACAATTTAGCCTACACACGGCCAGTGTGAAAGAATAATTAATTTCCATTAATTAACCTAATAGTGGTTAACTATAAAGCCCGGGCCTTAAAGTACTTACAAGTAGTAAGTCGCCATTAAGGTAGTTGTCTCATGTGTTTGTGAGAACTCCTAAGTGGTTTACCGGGAAAATACGAGTCAGTTGGAGAATTTAATGTCATATCGGCACGTTGGCCATAGTAGCACAATGGTAGTGCGGCTGGACGGAAACCAGAAGATCCGTGGTTCAAATCCCGGCTATGGCATTGAATTTTTCAGTCTGACTCAACGTTTCCACAATTTAGCCTACACACGGCCAGTGTGAAAGAATAATTAATTTCCATTAATTAACCTAATAGTGGTTAACTATAAAGCCCGGGCCTTAAAGTACTTACAAGTAGTAAGTCGCCATTAAGGTAGTTGTCTCATGTGTTTGTGAGAACTCCTAAGTGGTTTACCGGGAAAATACGAGTCAGTTGGAGAATTTAATGTCATATCGGCACGTTGGCCATAGTAGCACAATGGTAGTGCGGCTGGACGGAAACCAGAAGATCCGTGGTTCAAATCCCGGCTATGGCATTGAATTTTTCAGTCTGACTCAACGTTTCCACAATTTAGCCTACACACGGCCAGTGTGAAAGAATAATTAATTTCCAAATACATTTGTGTTCCCATGTTTTGTCTTTTCAACTTTTATATTTCCTTGGCATGTATTTTCACTAAATGCAAACCTTAAGTTGCCTATTAAAGTTTATTTTAATTTTTTTTAACGTAATATCAATTAACTTCTTACTGTAGTCAATCATTTTACAAAAATGCTATTTTCACAGTGAAATATTATCAATTGATCTTTCAACTGCTTTATACTTAAGACAGCTAGCAACCAGTTGGTGCTGACTTTGGATACATCAAACCATTTTGCATAATACAGAATGTTTTTCTTGCAAGAACATGGTTAAGATAACAAGTTATATAATCTGTCTTGTTTATAATTGCCAATAAGACTGCAAAGGTCATTTCACTAAATGACCTAACTTTCCAGTTTATTGCCAAATGCAACTGAGACAAGCAATAGCTATATACGAGGGCTGTTCAATAAAGAATGATCACAATTTTTTTTGACAACATACCTTTACTTATCCTCATAATTTTGATGGTCCTTCTCAAAATAGTCTCCCCTGAATGCCATGCACTTGTCCCAGCGTTTCTGCCAGTCTTCAAAGACATGCTGGAAACCATTTTTGAGATATCCTTCAAAATCACATCCGCAGCCTTCACCACTGCTTCTGATGATGGATAATGGCTCCCACGAAGGCATTTCTTCAAATTAGGGAATAGAAAAAAGTCAATGGGGCTAAATCCAGACTACAGGGAGGCTGAGGGATTCACTTCACGTTGATTTTTGCAAGATATTCAGCAACAACATTGGCAATATGCGGCCACACTTATCGTGGTGCAGCATCCAGCCTGCTTCACGGAAATGTGGTCTTTTGTGCCTGATATGAACTTGCAATGTTTACAGGACATCACCGTAGTATTGTCCAGTTACTCATGTGTGTGCAGGTACAACATGCTGAACAACATTCCATGAATATCAAAGAATGCGATGACCACAGCTTTCCCAGCACAAGCAACCACTTTTGCTTTTTTGGGGGTTGGTGATGAAGGAGACTTCCACACTGAGCTTTGCTGTTTGCTCTCAGGATCAAAATAATGTAGCCAAATTTCATCAACAGTGATTACGTTTGAAAGAAACTTTGGATCTTCCTCTAACATCAATTTTAACTGCATGCAAATGTCCTTTTGTTCAGGAATCAACAGTCTTGGAACCCATCACGCACAAACACGTCTCATGTGTAATGTTTCTGTCACCGTGTGGCTGGCACCCAATGAAATGTTCAGTATTTCAGAAAGAGATCTTAAGGTAATTCGTCAATCCTCTCTCACAATGGCCACAGCTGTATTGATGTTTTCTTCCGCAAGAGCAGTAACTGGAGCACCAGGTGTACCTTCCTTTGAAATTGATTGTCTCCCCTCTTTAAACATTTTAAACCACCTTCGAGCTGTGCTGTAGGTAAGAACAGACACTCCACAGGCCTCCTGTAACATTGTATAGGTCTAAACTGAAGATTTGTTGTGACAAAAGCAGAATTTCAAAGCTGCATATTTTTCCTCGCGTGTTACCTCCAATGCAGCGGTAGGCGATACTGAACATGTCTGAACTTGCCTGGTTCTCACAGGCAGGAACCAGGAGTACCAACAATGAAACTACTATGGCGTGTTTGTTTCACATTAAGCTAACAGAATATAAGATTGAATTTTAGTGCGAAAAATTATGAACGTAAAAAATTATGATCATTCGTTATTGAACAGCCCTCGTACACACAATGCATTTAAATAAGGGTACTTTACTGTGTAAATAACTACATTAATAACAGTATCCATATCAAAAATAAAAGACAAAAACAAGTTTATTTATAGGACATAGAGTAGATCTCGGAGTATAGATCTCATGGGAAGATACCAAATCAAAATGAAAGACATAGAAAAGAGAGGAATGCAAGCTAAGCAAATTCACAATAAAAAAATACTGCCAATAGTCTGCTAGGTAGTTTTAGTGCGACATAACCTGGCTAGATTAATCATGGTGGGAAATCAGGACACCATGACTGTTTAGACTTGTCCACAGTAATAATGATGATTAGTGGATCTAAACTGAGTTTCTCAAAAGTAAATCAAAGTGAGAATTTGATATTTGTAAAAAAAATGAAGCTACTGACTGTGAAGCAATCCAAGTATTATGAATAAACTACAACACCTAGCAACACACTTCACTTAATCACTTACTGCCCTCCACAGGGGAGAGTCTCCGAGGCCTGAGATGCAGGGGGATTGCAGAAGGTTCCCACATCCTCCCTGGACAGGTTTCTGACACCCCATGTCAGTACAGTTACAGACCATTCAAAAACATTCTGACGGCTTCTACTTTTGTGAATGAATCTTCCCGGTTTTAGTGTACAGAGTGAATAGGGCGCATGTTTTTTTTAACGGTTCTGCTCCTTGTGTAGCATGCGTTCCCTGTCACACACATTCGCTGTCCTTGTCCCACTGTGTAAGGTTGGCACATTCCTTTCAGGGACCTTCTTTGCGTTGCTGGACAGTATCTGTTTTACAAAACAGGTAAGTGATTAAGTGAAGTGTGTTGCTAGGTGTTGTCATTCATTCATGAGAATTTGTAGTTTGTAAAAATCTAAAAAGTAGTATTAAAGTGAACATAGAGGGTAATCCTTGTAGCCCATAATATATAAAATACACATTACAGCAACCTAGTGTATCATAACAATTACAACTATAATAGCAATAAGTGATTCTAGAACACCTATTACTATGAACATTGAATGAAGCTGTTTAGAGCACCAACACCAAGGCAGGAATTACAGTGTTGATTCTTTGAGACTACTTATATCAAATGGACAGAATTTATAACTGAGCAATCAAGGTTAGAGATGAGATGACATGACTTTTACTTAACATTCAATACAAATGTGCTTAAAAAGAGGAGTATTGCTTTTGTTACAACACCTACTTTTGAATGTTTAAACAGTGCAAATCTGTGGTTTTAATTTAGACAGGAGTTGAATTATTTTGGCATTTCTAACATTAAGGAGGAATGACTGATGCCCGATTTCACCAACAGATGTTAAGACTTAACACGGGTTTAACAACAGTTAAAACAAAAATTGCATTTCACCAACAAGTGTTAGCTTAACACTCGTGTTAAATATCTTGTTAAACTAACAAGTCAAATTTCTGATGTTAAGTCCTTAACAATTGTAAATAGTCAAGATGGCGAGCATGAATGCAGTTGTCGATTTGCTATATTTAAGACTGTCTAAATGGCATTCGTAATGCAGTACGGCCTATGAGGAGAAATTATTTGGAGGAGCTATCAGAAGAAAATTTTCTACGGAGGTATAGACTGTCAAAACAAGTTGCTATGAAGGTTACTGCGGAAGTACAAGAGAGATTAGAACATGCATCGAAAGGAATATGCCGATCTAGACCTTTGCTTCAAGTATTAATAACTTTGTGATTTTATAATTCACTGAATTTTGTGGATAATACACTATCCATCTCCCATCTTGAAATGTTCAAGTCACTCGTCACTTGACCTTCGCTCCTCGTTTTAAATTTATGTGATACTTTACAACATGCATCGAAAGGAATATGCCGATCTCACTTTTGCTTCAAGTATTAATAACTTTGCGATTTTATAATTCACTAAATTATGTGGATAATACACTGTCCATCTCCAGTCTTGAAACATTCAAGTCACTCGTCACTTGTACTTCTTTGCACCTAGTTTTAAATTTACGTAATACTGAAGAAGATGTTTCGTGTTTCTAGTAATGACACATGCATTGGAATTAAATTTGTTTCCAATATTTTTCACATGTGACATCCTTCTCTTATCCATCCTCCTATTTTTCACGATATCCTTATACTTCGTCACCAATTCAATTAACAATTCTTTCTCCATCGATGAGTAATTTGTATCACGGCTTTGTTTACGATTTTGTTTAGCTGCCATTTTTTAGCTGCGTGCAGACGGAAATGAAAACAAAAGCACATCGCAGTACGTTTAGAAAATGTAACGACTTATCTATACCCTTCTATAGCTGTAATATTTACAAGTTTCTTGGCATTAACACATGTTTGTTAACATTTTCAGAAAACAGGTTGGTGAAATGCAAGAAATTTAACAGCTTTGTTAGCGCTGTGACAATTGTTACATTAGATTTGTTAACGTCGATTTTAACATCTGTTGGTGAAATCGAGAGTGACTGTTGCAACATTTTGCATTTTTTTGCCTGGATGAAGTTTTCTATTCCATGGATTTAATATGTCAAAGTTCATAATAGGTTTCTTTGAATATTCATAAATAGCTTGTTCCTTCTTTCTCTGCCTTTTTATTCTCTCACCTTTACAGAAAAGTGCACTGTTTATTAGCATATTTACTGATATCACAGATAATAAATAAAAATAATGTTTTTTTATATAACTATTACACATTTTTCACATGATATGCTTAAGGAATAAGTTCTTACAAGGACTCATACATGAGCTCATATCAAAATTCTATTTGAATAGTAAGTAGTCTACTTTCAGATTTAGTGCAAAAGATGAAATTCAATGCCGAGCCAAAGTATCCCCAAGAATGATGACACAGTAATTTTTAAATGAAGCTCTTGTTCTAGGCCCTTATTTACTTTTGGCCCTCAAGGCATTGATCAGTGTCCTCAAGAGAGAGACAGACTGTCTCCATTATAGTATGATTAAATGTGTGCAGCTCCAGATTAGTTATGAAGCTATCTAAACAGCAATCATAAAATTAAATTATGTTTTCTACAGAATTAATTCAAATTGCGTTTCTTGATTCCAATGTGTAAGGACTATGATAAAATGAAGCACAAAATTAATATAATTTTGAGTCGAAATAATACTAAATACTCCACTTATTGCTAGTATTTACCTAGAACGCATTTTGTTAGGATCTTCCTAACATTATCAGCTGTTGTCGACTGATGGACGTTGGTATGGTGAACTCATTGGAGGCGACAGGTGCGTCTCTGTCGGTATTTTGATGAACTTGAAGTTTGGGTTTTCTTCAAAGGTAGTGTAGAAATAAAACAATTTTCTTTCATATTTCTTTATGAAGATTTTTTCCCAGGTGATTAATGCAGCAGGACCTTGGACACTTTTTAATAAGTGGATTTCTCATTCTATATCATGATTCTCCTTCCAAAAATGGTACGCTACCACCGATTTATCTATTTCTTTGTTCCTGATGTTCCTAAAATGCTCTTTAAGCCTAATGTTCAAGTTCCTTTTAGTTTTTCCAATGTAAAAGTTGTCACAGCCTTTGCAGTTTATCCGGTACACACATGATTTTTTGTCTATGGGTATCTCCTTTGTATTATGTGATTTCAAAAGATGTTGTACACTAAATTTGTTCTGTGGAGCCAAAGTAATATTGTGCTCTTTGAAGACTTTTTGGAAAAGGTGTGTAGCTCTGGGATGATATGTAAATTTTCTGTATGAAGTTTCATTGCTGATTGGGGATTAAAAGGTCCAGCTGCATTAACCACGTGGGAAAAAATCTTCATAAAGAAATACGAAAGAAAATTGTTTAATTTTGACACTACCTTTGAAGAAAATCCAAACTTCAAGTTCATCAAGATACCGACAGAGACGCACCTATCGCCTCCAAGGAGTTCACCAAACCAACATCTATTAGTTGACAACAGCTGATGAAGCTAGGAAGATCTTAACGAAACGCATTCTAGGTAAATACTAGCAATAAGTGGAGCATTGAGTAATAGTTCGACTCAAAATTACATGTGTTTCTTGAATCAGAATAACGGCCTTAATAAGGTTTTTATAATCTGAAAAATTAAATATTTCTTGTGTTTTGGTTCCAATCTTATGCATATGGTATTCAGGCCATCAAACTTCTTTTAACATCTTTGACACTTCAATAGCTATTAAAAAATGTTAGACAAGCTATTTATAAGAAAAAAAGTTACATGACCTACAACTACTGTTTCAATTACCATTCATTGGGAATTAACAAGACCGATATGTTTCCAGAATATAGCTGGAAACAGTTAGAGCTATACTCAGTGCTTTATATTCTGTAACATCTGGCAGTGTGAGTATGGAAAAGATTATACTTTTATGAGTATTTATAGCTGCATAAGTTCTTTTTGGAATTTTCAATGCACAAGTTCCTGCAACGTTCAACTGACTTCTAAAAATGCATCAGCTGTATATGTCTCTATGCTAGGCATTTTTAGAATTAGGTGAGAAGAACTAATGTGTTTCTTTGAAACACACTACATTAATTTGTCAAATTTTATATAAAATATATTTTAAATAATTCAAGAAAACCATATTTTAAAAATCTTTATACAACATTCCTCTAAATGAAACTAAGCAGTTTTAGAGCATTATTATTTTATGTTAAGCCTTCCGTAAGAAGCTATGTAAAAGAACAGAAAAGTTACAAGTCACCACTACTTTTAGCACTTTTATACATTTCATGTGTAGACTTAGGACTTTTAGGACTCGGATTGTACATGTGCATGCTGTGAGTAAAGGAAGAGAGGTGTGGTTTAACTCCAGTAGCAAACAAGGTTGGCCACCTTAGGGGTACACAAATGTGCTAACAAACTGTTTTAATAAAACGATATATAAATTATGTCACCGTTTTCAATATCATTCAGTAGAAGTATAACATATATATAGTATATAGATGTATAACAAAACACATTTTGAATATTAAAGTAAAATAAATTACTTTTGTAATACAAAATAAATGCCTATTCTTCAATCGTTCAACTTATTTCAGTGTATAACAGCATACATTATATAATTTTCGAAGGTGAATCTCCTTCTGTCACTCAAGCAATATTTGTAGTTTGAAAAGTTCTCTTGACATCAGATGATGTAACAGGTGCTGACATAAAATACTGCAGATCACATTGCCTTGTAAGTGCAGTTTCCTTGTGCGCTTGCAAATGATTTTTAATGTTTACCATTTTAAAATAGCCTGGGTTTTTCTCAAGTACGGTTTTAGTTTTGTTTTTTATTTTATCCAACACAGGTCCAGCAGCTGCTGAATCTATCTCTTGAGCTAGTTCTACTATGAGCCCTATGGCACGGGGCATTTTATTACCCCTCTTTTCTGGCTGAACAATGGTTTTGGACAGGTCTGAAAAACTGTTTCTGATGAAGAGCAAACCATTGTGTAATTTGCTTGAAATGAGGGACAGAGCGGTTCGTACTGCAGAACTATGCTTGTTATCTAACACACTAAGAATTGGGTGCTACGTGCCCAAGCGAGTTGTAACTGGCTGAGGAGGTAAAGCGCCATTTCTTGGTGGGGCGCCACATTAACGTTAGGCGCCATTTCTTTATATTTACGTTTTCTGCTTGGAGCTTTCAAAAATATCTTTTTTAAGTTTACAATGAGACTGTCTACATGACTGTAACTTCTGCGAATGTCCTCAGCTACACATTCTTACACAAGTACTAACAAAATCAGACTGAGACGGTGAAGTTACACTTGGCCCTCATTGTTCCTCGACCTCTGTTCTTGCTAAAATCCTTGTTTGATGTTTCTTAGTGTTACAGTGCTGTCTCAGCCATTTGAGTTTAGTGCCCTTAATTTCTACATAGCATACCTTACATGTGATATTTTCTCCCTTCTGTGTGAAAATATCACCTCCTGCTAACTCTTCCTCCATTGTGCGTTTACGTGCTTTTGACATTTATATTCTTCACTCTCAGCGAACAAATTCCTGTGTCGAAACACCGCCACTCTGCCACTAACGGCACAGCATGCAGTGTTTGTATGGCCCTGAACGTTTTGATACATGACGATGTAGGTTGTATTACGTCGCGTAGCATTTAACTGTGTTCTCCCGCAGGGTCCTAAAAGTCCTAACTCTGGTCATGTGGGACTGAGGGTATCTACGTACGGCAGCCATCACAAGGTGAAGACTGACTTCCCTCTCTACCAGGGAGTTACCGAGATGTCCCCGAAGGGCGCCCGGCACCTCCAAGGCTCCTTTCTGTTGGGCAAGACCTGGAAGCTAACAAGCCCCCCATCTGGTCCGAAAACACAAGACGGGTGGAAGTGGATATGCCACTTACGCGCGCCAACCCCAAAGGGGAAGACTACTGATTAACCTCGGTGGGGCCCCTCAAGTCCAACCCAATCCAAATAACTCCCCTATAGGAGGCGCTCGGCAGTTCGGTCCGAGGTTCTTCTAGTAACGTCAGAGGTCCACACGAGTGCTAATGTTCCACAGCGCCCGCACCATGGCAGATGAAGGGGACAGATCCCCTCCCCTACGGGAAGCACTTTTATACAGAAGCTTAGAGATCTATTGGAATCAGCCTTTTATCTTTGCTGAACAATAACATATTTTGGTAATTAACAGGACCGAGATTTGTATGCAAATAAATATTTTTGCTTTAATATGTACAAACCTAAAACAAAGATTAATATCCTGATCTAAGTCCTAGAAGAATATTTGCAAAATTTTATTTCACATAAAAATGCATAAATATATTCAATAATTTTTTACAACTACATATATTTTAGCACTTTCCTCATTCTATTTACAAAATAAAAATTTATCTCATAACTTATGCAAGTCTCACGAATTCCTTAGCCATTCCATTTGATAACTGCTGATCCAGTTGTAAGTGTGAGCCAGGGAACTACAAAATTGTACCCTAAGATTACACATTTCATGTTTGTTAAACCTAGCTAAGAACAATGTAATATAACAAGCTTAATTATGTGTGTTTGGAGGAATTTAGTAACAGTGACGTCAAAATTAATCATAAAATTATTTGTAGTCTGTTTATTGATACTTGTCACTTACTTTTCTCATATTACTGAGGGACTAGTGTCAAAGGCTGTTGCCTCCATTTTGAACCACTCTCCAACTAGCATCTGTTGTTGTCTGCTCTCTTCTCTCTGGTGGTGGAACTATGAACTTCTTTGTCAAATTATCTACTGGTGGGATTTCAAAGTTCATTATGCGGTCCTTATTTTTCCATATGAATATGTTCTCCCATAGATAGAGTCCACAGGAAAAATTCAATGCCATGGCCCGAATTTGAACCACAGATCTCCTGGTTTCCGTCAAGTCGCTCTAACCCATTGAGCTACTAGCCGTCCTGACATTAAATTCTCCATTTGACTCGTATATTTCCCTGGTAAACCACTAGAGGCTCTTGCATCCGAGATACACCGTTTGCGGCGACTTACTATCGTAAGTACTTGGTTTACATGTAATTATTGGAACAACATTCCTTATTACATGTTTGTCCCTAGCTTCATCATTTAACTCTTAATATTTTAGTTAATTGATGGAAATTAATAATTTCTTCACACTAGCTGTATATAGGCTAGGGTCTTTGATAGATAGTCAACATGAAAAATTCAATGCCATGGCCAGGAATTTGACTCATATATTTTCCCGGTAGACCACTAGGAGCTCTCGCATCTGAGATACACTGCTTGTGGTGACTTACTATCGTAAGTACTTGAGTCCCAGGCTTCATCATTTAACTCTTAATATTTTAGTTAATTGATGGAAATTAATAATTTCTTCACACTAGCCGTATATAGGCTAGGGTCTTTGATAGATAGAGTCAACATGAAAAATTCAATGCCATGGCCAGGAATTTGACTCATATATTTTCCCGGTAGACCACTAGGAGCTCTCGCATCTGAGATACACTGCTTGTGGTGACTTACTATCGTAAGTACTTGAGTCCCAGGCTTCATCATTTAACTCTTAATATTTGACTCATATTTTCCCGGTAGACCACTAGGGGCTCTCGCATCCGAGATACACCGTTTGTGGCAACTTACTATTGTTAGTACTTGAGTCCCAGGCTTCATCATTTAACTCTTAATTTTTCATGTTGACTCCATCTATCAAAATAAACTAACAACATGGGAGAACATTTTAGTTAATTGATGGAAATTAATCATTTCTTCATACTAGCCATATATAGGCTAGGGTCTTTGATAGATATAGTCAACATGAAAAATTTAATGTCATGGCCGGGATTTGAACCACGTATCTCCTGGTTTCCATCAAGTCGCTCTAACCCATTGAGCTACCATGGCCAACGTGCTGTCCTGACATTAAGTTCTCCATTTGACTCATATATTTTCCCAGTAGATCACTAGGGGCTCTTGCATCCGAGATACACCATTTGTGGCAACTTACTATCGTAAGTACTTGAGTCCCAGGCTTCATCATTTAACTCTTAATATTTTAGTTAATTAATGGAAATTCACCATTTCTTCATACTATCCGTATATGATTTTCATTCAAAGAAAAAGAAAGCAACGGCATATTCATTTCATTCACATATCACCCAAAAACATTTAATTAATTTAAAAAGATCTTTAAGGAACAAAATAGCATCTTGGCACCTACTAATGGACATTCAATTTTAAAATTGCTAAATTCAAAAGCAAAAGATGAAATCCCATCAGTTAACAGATCCGGAATATACAAAATAAGTTGTAAAATTGTGAAAAATGCTACATAGGTCAAACAAAAAGAAATCTAAAAACCAGAGTCAAAGAGCACTTTAGAAACATTAGAAAAGTCAGCAGTAGCATAATCATGACATTGATTCAAATCCAAAATTATTAAAAGGAGTGATAAACCAAAATAAACTATCAACATGGGAGAACATATTCATATGGAAAAATAAGGACCGCATAATGAACTTTGAAATCCCAACAGTAAGTAATTTGACAAAGAAGTTCATAGTTCCTCCACCACCACAGAGACGTGGGCAGACAACAACAGATGCTAGTTGAAAAGAGGTTGAAAATGGAGGCAATAGCCTTTGAAACTAGTCCCTCAATAATATGAGAAAAGTAAGTGACAAGTGTCAATAAACCAACTACAAATAAATATTAAAAGCAGAAGCATTATTAACAATCAAGTATTCTTCATATGTGAGTTTGATTTATGAGTCACTATGTTTACACTCAAACTTCACTTACTTGTATAATTGAAACGTTTTCAAGATAATTCGATCTCATCCTCAGCTGTTTGGTGACTAAATGAACCTTCCTCTTCTTCCACTACTACGGAGCTCCGATCACTTTGCCATCTGGTGTTAGGGGCACTAAGTTTTAATACTTCATTTAATGCCGGGATTTCAACATTTATAACTTTATCACGGTTTTTGTTTATGAAAATTTTTCCCCAAATATCCAATTCTATGGGTGTACTTAAAGATTTTAACAGTTTAATGTTGTAGCCAATGTTGTGGTTTTCTGTCCAAAAATGGTGTGAAACTGCAGATTTTTCTGTTTGTTTCAACTTAATGTTCCTCTGGTCTTCTTTTTGCCTGGTTAACAAGTTTCTCTTAGGTTTTCCTATGTAGCTTTTTTCACAGGTTTCACAATTAATCTGATAAATTCCTGATTTCAAATTGTTGGGGATTGTATTTTTCAGTGGTTTATTTAGCAGGTTCCTCAGACTGAATTTGTTTTGGGGTGCTAGTTTTAAGTTTAGTCTTTTGAAGATTCGTTCAAATTTTCTAAAAGCCCATGGATGATAGGTGAATTTTCTATATTGCCAATTTGTGTTTTTAAGTGGTGTGAGAGTGGTCTTTTTTTATATTATCTTCAGTTTTTCTTTTCTCTTCATCATGTTCCTTATGATGGCTGGGTTGAATCCATTTAATACCGCTATGTCTTTTATGTGTTTGAACGAATCTTCAAAAGACTAAACTTAAAACTAGCACCACAAAACAAATTCAGTCTGAGGAAACTGCTAAATAAACCACTGAAAAATACAATCCCCAACAATTTGAAATCAGGAATTTATCAGATTAATTGTGAAACCTGTGAAAAAAGCTACATAGGAAAACCTAAGAGAAACTTGTTAACCAGGCAAAAAGAAGACCAGAGGAACATTAAGTTGAAACAAACAGAAAAATCTGCAGTTTCACACCATTTTTGGACAGAAAACCACAACATTGGCCACAACATTAAACCATTAAAATCTTTAAGTACACCCATAGAATTGGATATTTGGGAAAAAATTTTCATAAACAAAAACCATGATAAAGTTATAAATTTTGAAATCCTGGCATTAAATGAAGTATTAAAACTTAGTGCCCCTAACACCAGATGGCAGAGTGATCGGAGCTCCGTAGTAGTGGAAGAAGAGGAAGGTTCATTTAGTCACCAAACAGCTGAGGATGAGATCGAATGATCTTGAAAACGTTTCAATTATACAACAAGTAAGTGAAGTTTGAGTGTAAACATAGTGACTCATTTATCAAACTCAAATACAACTAAAAATACTTTTACGACCAAGCTTAATACTGGTTGCACCCTGCTGGTTACAACTAAATCACATAAAAGCAATTGTGTGCGTTAATTAGCAGCATGAATTAAAAATGCTAAAAGTAAAATTGAGTATATGTGAACATTTGCATTAGCATGTACTAGAGTTTAAAATCATTTTTACCACTGATGGGAAAATACTATTTTGCCAGCCTTGTGCGTAATCTCTTAGTGCAGATCAACATTCCCAGGTAGTACAACATTTGCAAGGAATGCTTTTTGAGTTAATTTCTATAGGTGAATCAACACCATTCTCTTGTTGCCTTCCATAGTCTAGGGGTAACATGCTAGCTTCAGGTCCTTGAGGTTGTGGGTTTAAATCTGCTGAAGGGTGATGGATTTTTTCAGGTGTAAAAATACCTTTGAGCCCTCTGAGCAAAATTAAGCAGACTTTCATGTGTAAAATGGGACACTGAAAACCACAGCAGTTAAAGAGTACCCATAAGTAAAAAATAAATTTCAATTAACACCATCCTCTTCTTCTGGCATACCAAAACACCCAGAATTTTATCCAGATTTGAGTAAAGCATTTATTTCAGAACAAATTCTCCTTTTTTAACATCCCAAGCTCGGAAAGTTTCTTAATAAATATAAATCTTCCTAAGAGTGGACACTATGGTAAAATTATCCTCAGATTGTTATGAGAAAATATTAAATTACATAAGAAAAATCTGAGTTGCCATTGACAAAACTACTGATGTACCTTCATGCAGCTTGTTTCATGAAATGCGGTCTGCCAACCATGTTAGCTACTATGTCAGTGGTGTGAGTAACAGAAAGTTTCCAGTTTATTGCTTAAGTTGTTTCTAACATACATAATATTAACACTTAAAAAGTAAATTGCCATGTATATTAAGCAAGGAGATGTTGGAACTGTCTCCCTTCGTTGTTCAAGCGTTTATGAAACCTGCTTAGGGACATGCTCATTACATTCTGCAGTTTCCTCTGACAAATGGCATCAGTTTCTTGATGAAACATAATTTTAAACTCACCTAAAGTGTGTGAATTGGTTTTTTAAAGTAGCTGTACTTCCATAAAGATCCTGGCAATGGTGGTGATTCCAGTAGGTGAGCTGTTCGGCTGCCACATACACAAACCTGTATGCACGAAAGTCATTTGTTGTTGGTTACAGATGAGTAAAGTACTGTACAGGACCAAGCTCTGAGTGGTTGAGGGATACAGGGAAGTTGGCTAAGGGGGATAAGCTGGTGAAATGTGGCAATGTTTGCATAAACATAAATTATCACATGAGATTGTTATTGTTTCTTACACAAGTGAAGCAGACAATGTGTGTGTGTGTGTGTGTGTGTGTGTGTGTGTGTGTGTGTGTGTGTGCGCGTGCACGCGTGTCCAGGTCTGTGAGTAATGTGCTTATGTATATAATTTGTATATATTTATATTCTGGATGAAGTCTATTGTAATTGTTTGTAATTACCAAATGACAAATAAATAAACATTAAACATTAAATGATTTGGATGCCAGCAGTGCTTCCCCAATTCCCGAGTCACATCTCCTACCACTCTCGCTGAGCTGGATCGGATTCACTTCTAAGCTAAGCTACTTTAAATGCAGGGGCTTTATTGAAGTATGGCTACTCTGCACTTTCTCTTTTAATGCCCCTCCCTGAGAGATAAAAATTGAAGGGGATTAAATTGGGGTAACAAGGGCATCACATGTCAGTCATAACTAAAGGGCAGATAAGCGTAACTAGTTTTCATGAAGTTGACTAACTTTGTACTATACAGTTCGGCCGCCCGATCTCCGGCTCTGACATTTCTCGAGAGGGGGAAATGGGCTGTTGCCAGTTCTTTAGCGGAATTTCAAGCAAAGGAATATGCATATTTTATATATTTCATGCATTTACATATTTCACGAATCAGTACCCATATTATTATAATAGCGATAATAATAGGACTTACGGACACTAAAAACCATTATTCACACACGCAAAAAATAGAAAAGATACTTGAACAGCGCAAGCAACTGAAGCCACATGGCCCAAACAAAATTAAAGTGGCAACACGGTGTTGGATTCGGAAGGTACGCCTAGCAGCGACAATGCTGATTGGCGGTAGCAGACAGTTTTAACTTCCTGACCACGACACCAGATATAAAGACTTCCAGTACTACCAATAGAAGCAGTTAGTGCGCGCAAAAGGCATGAAAGAGATATTCGAATAGAGTGGTGTTGTAATGAATATCTTGCATTATAATGAAATTGCAAGTTGGATTTCAGTATTTTAAAGATAATATAGTCCTATACTTTCATTCTAAAAATAATTTTGAGGATAAGTTTTCAATTGCTCAGTACTGTATGTTGGTACTATTAACCTTCCCCCTCCACCTCTTGCAATCGCAAAACGTCAGAGCCAGAGATCCAGCGGCCGTACTGTAGTCTGTTTAGGTTGTAGCAGAAAGGGTGAGCACAGATATAAACAACTGCATGTGCATGCTGAGCTGTACAGGCTGTGTCAAAAGAAGCTGACAGCTGCTAATGTTTTTATTTGTTATAGAACATTATTGCTTATGCATAAATATGTAAACTAAATACTACATAACATTATACAAATAAAATATTTAGTGATTATTTTCCACTTATCTTAAGAAGTTGATGACAATATTCTATCTTCTCTAATTGAAATTAATTTCGTGGACATTTGCCCACATCTTCAGTCAAACACACTTCGTTGTCAAGGATACCATGTATTTACGTATTACCAACATCTGAAGACGAAACAAACCTAAAAACGGAATCAATTGCCGGTATGTCAAAATTCATTACACAATTTTTATTTTTTAAAATAAATATTTTTTCCCAAACTATTAAATCTATGGGAACATTTAATTGTATTAATAATTTAACTTCAGGATTTATTTCATGGTTAAATGACCAAAAATGATCTGCCACGGCCGATTTCTCAATTTGTTTATATCTAATGTTACGAAAATGTTCTTTCTTTCTGGTTTCCAAACTACGTTTCGTCTTTCCAATATAAACCTGATCACAATCTAAGCAATTAAATTGATAAATACCAGATTTTTTATTATTAGGAATTTTATTCTTTTTAGAAAATAGTAATAAATTTTTAATACTATATTTATTTTGAAGAACTAAAGTTATTCCAACTTCTTTAACAATTTTTTGAAAATGTTTATTAACCCAAGGAGGGTAAGTACATTTTTTAAATTTATAATCATCTTTTATTTTTTTAACAGTAGAAATATCATTAATACTTTTTTGATACTTAAATTTTTCAATTTTCTTTTGTATAAAATCTTTATTAAAACCATTAATTAAAGCAGTATTCATAATATGTTTATATTCTTTATTAAATTCTTCTTTATTCAGGGTTATATTTATCAATCTATAAATCAAACTATTAAAAACAGCAAATTTATGTGGAAAGGGGTTAAAACTTTTATTTTTTATGTAATTATCAATATGAGTAGATTTCCTATAAATACCAAAATCCCTAATAATAAAAAATCTGGTATTTATCAATTTAATTGCTTAGATTGTGATCAGGTTTATATTGGAAAGACGAAACGTAGTTTGAAAACCAGAAAGAAAGAACATTTTCGTAACATTAGATATAAACAAATTGAGAAATCGGCCGTGGCAGATCATTTTTGGTCATTTAACCATGAAATAAATCCTGAAGTTAAATTATTAATACAATTAAATGTTCCCATAGATTTAATAGTTTGGGAAAAATATTTATTTTAAAAAATAAAAATTGTGTAATGAATTTTGACATACCGGCAATTGATTCTGTTTTTAGGTTTGTTTTGTCTTCAGATGTTGGTAATACGTAAATACATGGTATCCTTGACAATGAAGTGTGTTTGACTGAAGATGTGGGCAAATGTCCACGAAATTAATTTCAATTAGAGAAGATAGAAGTATTGTCATCAACTTCTTAAGATAAGTGGAAAATAATCACTAAATATTTTATTTGTATAATATTTATTACTCCACTGTAACTAGCTTCATTTTCTGTGTAATAACGACATAACATGTTCATTGCAGTGTACGATAATGTACTTATGGAGGTTGTCAAATGTGAACATTGTCCTTCTCTCACTTAAACATAAACTGTATCTTGCGAAACTCCTTTCCACATCGCAAGATGTAATAGGTGCATAAGAATAATACACTACACCACTCTCTGATACATTTCTTACACCTGTTGAACTGGAGGGCTCAGTTTGTTTTTGCATCAAGAGATCTTGTACAGCACACATTACTGAGAAACCAGTATTTTTTTTCTAACACATCCTAGTGCTTATCATTCACCTTTTTAATAATCTCTCCAGCTTTGACTTTCATAATTTTCACTCACACTTCTTTTACTATATCGAAATTTAACTGCATGGAACACAACAGTGAAGCGAAATAATTATTAAATTATAGATGGGTCGTATTTATTACACATCAGCTTCACTTATGTACCTATATTGAGAACATGTATCGCAAACCATCGTTCTCATCATCGGCTCTAATGCGACTAAAGCTTGATCCAGTGGTGTGGGTAGTACTGGAGTTGCTGCTGCCATCTGTTGATTTTGTGATGAATTTAAATATGGGGTTGTCTTCTGGCAGGATTTCAAAGTTCATTAGTTGGTTTCCATGTTTTTCTATGTATATTCTCTCTCATATGACGAGTTCACTATGTATTTGTAAGTATTTTAGTAATTTGGTTATTCTGGTCTGAGAATCATGAAATTGAAGATACCACCAAAGTATTAAAATACGTACAAAAACATATTGAACTGGTCATATGGGAGAGAATATACATAGAAAAACATAAAAATAAACTTATGAACTTCAAAATCCCGCCAGAAGACAACCCCACATTTAAATTCTTCACAAAATCAACATATGGCAGCAGAAACTCCAGAACTACCCACACTACTGGATCAAGCTTTAGTTGCATTAGAGCCAATGATGCGAACGCTAGTTCGCGAAACATGTCCTCAATATAGGTATGTAAGTGAAGCTGATGTGTAATAAATACGACTCATCTATAATTTAATAATTCTTTCACTATGTTTAATGCTTATAAGACGCTCTGTGGTGTTACACTGCACACCTTTCTTCCAAACAACTCTGTTTAACGGCATGCCTGTTGCTTTGCCTACTGCATTGGACACCTCATGTTCTTTATAACACCTTTGCATTTGCAGTAGCAGCCTACTGCGGTATATTTCTTTATGCACAGCCTGTACCCAGGGGACACATGCCAAGACAGTATGCTCCCCACATCGGTAACTTGACATCATGAACTGGGTCATGCTAATCTACCCTCTAATCATAACTCTATCTGGTCATGAGTTTTCTGTATGTGCCATTAGAAAGTCCTGCTGAAAGGTCGTAAAAGCATGTTCCCTCTGTTAATTGGCCATAAAATGGCTGCAAAATGTGTTGCCCTATTATTCTCTCACAGCTAATAGTGCACCACGTTTCTATTTTTTGTTAATGAGGGGTTTCCTCATGTATTACACTAGGCTCTTTAGAGCTTCAATAATGTTTACTTTGTGAATGTTGTGAAAGCAGTTTCAACATTTCCTTGCTTAATATACCTGAATAATTTACTTTTAAGTTTTAGTTAATTGATGGAAATTAATCATTTCTTCACACTAGCCGTATATAGGCTAAGGTTATTGATAGATCGAGTCAACATGAAAAATTCAATGCCATGGCCGGGATTTGAACCTGGTTTCCATTCAGTCACTCTAACCCATTGAGCTACCATGGCCAATGTGCCGCCCTGACATTAAATTCTTCATTTGACTCGTATATTTTCCCGGTAGACCACTAGGGGCTCTCACATTCGAGATACACAGTTTGTGATGACATACTATCGTAAGTACTTGAGTCCCAGGCTTCATTATTTAACTCTTATTATTTTAGTTAATTGATGGAAATTAATCATTTCTTCATACTAGCTGTATATAGGCTAAGGTTTTTGATAGAGTCAACATGAAAAATTCAATACCATGGCCGGGATTTGAACTACGGATGTCCTGGTTTCTGTCCAGTCGCTCTAACCCATTGAGCTACCATGGCCAATGTGCCGTCCTGACATTAAATTCTCCATTTGACTCGTATATTTCCCCAGCACGTTGGCCATGGTAGCTCAATGGGTTAGAGCGACTGGATGGAATCCAGGAGATCCGTGGTTCAAATCCCGGCCATGGCAATATATGCCATTAAAACTGTTTATGTCCAGATGCTAGTGTGAAGAAATGATTAATTTCCATCAATTAAGTAAAATAATAAGAATTAAATGATAAAGCCTGTGACTCAAGTATTTACGATAGTAAGTCGCCACAAACAGCGTTATCACGAATGCGAGAGCCCCTAGTGGTCTACCGGGGATATATATGAGTCAAATGGAGAATTTAATGTCAGGACGTCAGGTTGGCCATGGTAGCTCAATGGGTTAGAGCGAATGGACGGAAACCAGGAGATCTGTGGTTCAAATCCCGGCCATGGCAATTGGATTTTTCACGTTGACTCTATCTATTACTTTTTAAAGTTTTTATGTTATGTATCTTAGAAATAAGTTATGCAACAAAAAAGTACCAGAAAGGAAGGAAAGGAAAACAACCTGATGAAATGCAGCAGTCCTTTGTGAATATCTAGTTAATGTACCAATTTGAAGTATTTGCTCTCTAAAAACTGTGGAAACCCAAATGCATTGACTGACAAATATGTACACTCTACACTTTTTATGCAATATATGCCATTAAAACTGTTCATGTCCAGATTGTGGATACACATGTATAAATGGTTTATTCCACATTTACTCATTTATAAGCAAAATAAGGAGCCCTGTATAATACTTTCTGCTTCTTAGACATGGGCTACCCTTAATAATAGCTCAGAATGAGGGAAAACTCGTGCTTATACTCAATACATGTCATACAGTAATTTTTGTTTCATTCTGAAGGATGTCAACCTGTGAACCACATGCACAAGTTAAATATTTTACACCACATTGTTTAACTGTTCTACATTAGTTTCTACGTCCAAAAATCACATGCACAAGTTAAATATTTTAAACCACGTTTTGTAACTCCTCTACATTAGTTGCGCCAGTATGCTTATTGATCACATAATGTTACTTACTGTTAGAGATGATGACATAAATAAATAAATAAATAAATAAATAAATAAATAAATAAATAAATAAATAAATAACTACTAACAACAAAAACATCAACACAGTGAATCACAGTGTAAAGAATACCTAAGGCATGTTAAAATTTTCTTGAAGAATGACAGTATTACAGCCTATTGTAATGTTCTAGACGTTCTCGGACGTCATTGGCATCATTAACCTTGGTGACCGCTATATATATGGGTTACCCCCTCCCTAAAGTCATTCAGCATCCTGAAGATGGGAGAGATGCATGCTCCCGAAATATTGATGTCACAACATCTTCTTACCTGGCTCGAAGCCCGAAAATGTCTAGAACATATATGCCACCAGGAAAGATTCACTCATATTTCAGCCTATTGTAATGTTTTTCTTTTATGCTATAAAATTCAACATTATGTGGTAAACAAATAAAATATATTAAGAAAGTATTGCATATCTTTGGTTAAGGAAAATGCATCTTGGTATATGTATGTGTTATATACCTGAATGGCTGCAGGGAGAAAAAAGAAAGTAATCTGCAACCTCTAGAATGCTATTTTTCCAATAACACTCAATATACTTTGTAGTTTTAAAAAATACTTAACATGTATCAGACCAACAAAAAGTTTAGTGAGTGCAATCATACTAATACTGAAATGTTGTAGCTGCTAAAGTCTGTGTCACACGTTTACTTACAGATTTATACCTAAGGTGTGCTCTGCTTTTGTTTTATATACAAGGGGCGTCCAGAAAGTAAGTTCTGTTTCAATTTATTTTATGCTGCAGCGCTGCAATCGCAGTTCCGCACATGCGCGGTAGACACTCTGTATCAAGGAGAAGAAATGTGCGCCATTGTGAGATCGCTGTCAGCCACGTACGCTTTGTTGTGCTTGTTTTCAGATCTGTGATTCGTTTTCTGAAAGCTAGGAAAGTGAAACCAATTGAAATTTATCGGCAAATTTGCGATGTCAAAAGGTGTAGTGTTTCTTCATGACAATGTACGACCACACACTGCAAATGCAACGAAAAACATCCTACAGGGATTCCTTTCTTGGAAGTGTTGAAAACAGTGTTGTTATGATAAATTAAATTTAAAGGGAGTCGATTAATGACACTAATCGACTCCCTTTAAGTTTAATTAATCCTACAGGGATTTGGCTGGGACGTGTTTGACCCCCCCCCCGTACAGCCCTGACCTCGCTCCTAGCGACTTTCATCTGTTTTTGCATCTCAAATCTTTCCTTGGCAGTCAACACTTCAACAATGACAAAGAGCTGAAAGAAAATGTTTCCAACTGGTTGAAGACACAGGCGGCAATCTTCTATGAAGAAGGTATACAAAATCTTGTGCCTCGCTATGACAAATGCCTGAAAAATTTCGGCAGTTATGTGGAAAAGTAGTTTAGGAGTAATTTTGTGCAATAAATAATTTTTCTGTATCTGTACACAATTTAATTTTATTACCAAAAAGAACTTACTTTCTCGACGTACCTCATATTATATTGCCAAAGTTAAGCTTTAGAAATACATTACATAAAGTTCAAAATGAAGGTAATTTTTTTGAATAACATACTTTAACAGTGACACATGCTGCAAACTTTGCTTAATTATGCAGGGCACAAGCATCTTTGAAGTTGGTGGCATTAAAAATTAAAAAGTAATCATCATGTAAAAACCTAATAATTGATTCAACAGGGCAAAGATAAACAGGTGCTTGCTTTCTAGACCAAGATGATGAATTGTTTACATTATGAGCAGCTTCAGTTGTATTTATTTTCTGTGCTTGAGATACTACAATACTTGTGGAACCTTTGCAGAATTGTATGTGCCTTGTAAGATCTCTTCCATTGAATACAAGCCGAAAGAAAAAGTCTCTTGCAAGAGGACCATCTTTTGGTTGTTTGGAAACAAACTGTTGCTCTCCACTTTTATAAACTTCTAAGACAAGCCGTGAAGCATAATGCGGAGAAGTGGTAATGTCAGAAATCACGCCCAAAGCTGTGGTGAAATACTGTAGAGTTCTGTCGTGGCCAGAGTATACTACCAGTCTTGGTTTTCTCTCGGATATGATACGTAACATATGCGAAACAACATCTCTTACCAATCCATATGCCCTTAGCAGACAATAACGTTTTAAATTGCTACTTTTCACATATTGCCGGGCTTCCCATTCAGTATATGCAAAAAGTCCAGTTACCTGTTCCATTCGGACACATACTTCTTGAGGTAGTTTATTTTGTGCGGATCCATCAAAGCAGGGCAACTGGGCTCCATGACAAACATATGTCAAAAGTGCATCCCTTAGTGCCACAGGATCAGATGTTAGAGTGGGATCTGGCATCTCAAAAACAATTTCTGCAACAGTACTTACAAGTTTAACCACAGCTGGGTGAGATCTGAAATGTTCTAAGCTCTCTGCAGAGAAGCGATGTCTGAATTTATCTGCTACTGGACAAGCACAATCATTGAAACAAAATGCTATACTTTGGCTCTCTCGTAATGTTACCTTCTGAAAGTCTTCTGGTGATAGAAATGCATACAAAAATGATAATGCACTCTGGAATGTTCGTCGGTATCTTGTACTGTAAACAGCAATATCATCAGTTGAGAGTGAATTGTTACCTACCCCAAGTTTGTCTCCATATACTACCTTAAGCAGCTGACCTGTTTTCAGGTGCTGAGAAACTCCAACTGGTGTGAGCTGCCCCAATTGGCACTCTCCTGAAGAAGGAGGAAAAAGAGGGAAACCATGAAAAGGACCAAGCAGCTGGGAGAGGAAGCTAGGAGATTTACCAGGTGTAGACAAATTCTGAAGAAAGTACTCATATGAACGTATACTTAAGTTTGAGTCCATGTTGTCATTATTTATGAGATCTCCTGCACAGTTCACACTTGAGATGTTTCTCACATGAGCTAGAGGTCCTCGATCACCATGACGCAAGAAAACCAACACACCTTCAAGAGAATAATTCACATGGACGAGCCCTATAAAACAAATCAACAACTATTTCAGTATATAGAATAAAAAGAAGTATTTCAGAAAGTGGAGTGCCATTGTTACTAAAATTAGGCAAGTGAGTCAACCTTGTATATACTTTTCCCCACTTACAAGTTTTTTGATGAAGAATAGTTTCTGGGAACCTCTTCCTTATCGTCAGTTCTGTGGTTGACTGATGATGCATCCAGCGTCTGCATCTGGCTTGGTGTCGTGCTGCCATCTAATGTCCTGGTAAGTTTGATGACGTCATCTACCGCGGGAATTTCAAAATTCATCAAGAGGTCCTGTTTCTTCGTAATAAATATGTTTTCCCAAATCTGTAGTTCCAGAGGTTTCTTTGCCTGTTTGATCAGTTCTATTTCTTGTTTTATGTGGTGATTCTATGACCAAAAGTGATGTGCTATTAAATTCAAACACAAGGACAAGTCGGCCGTAGCACATCACTTTTGGTCTGAGAATCACAACATAAAACAAGAAATAGAATTGATCAAACAGGCAAGAAACCTCTGGAACTACAGATTTGGGAAAACATATTTATTACGAAGAAACAGGACCTCTTGATGAATTTTGAAATTCCCGCGGTAGATGACGTCATCAAACTTACCAGGACATTAGATGGCAGCACGACACCAAGCCAGATGCAGACACCGGATGCATCATCAGTCAACCACAGAACTGACGATAGGGAAGAGGTTCCCAGAAACTAGTCTTCATCAAAAAACTTGTAAGTGGAGAAAAGTATATACAAGGTTGACTCACTTGCCTAATTTTAGTAACTATTTCAGTGATTTAACTACAGTGAAAGAGTAAATATATTTAATACATTTTCATTTAAATCAAATTAACTAAATTAATATTCCCATGTGTAAGGACTATGATACTATGAAGTACAAAATTAAAATAATTTTGAGTCGAACTAATACTCAATGCTCCACTTATTGCTGGTATTTACCTAGAACATGTTTCGTTAGGATCTTCCTAACATCAATCAGCTGTTGTCAACTAATGGATGTTGGTTTGGTGAACTCATTGGAGGTGATAGGTGCATCTCTGTCGGTATCTTGATGAACTTGAAGTTTGAGTTTTCTTCAAAGGTAGTGTCAAAATTAAACAATTTTCTTTCATATTTCTTTATGAAGATTTTTTCCCACGTGGTTAATGCAGCTGAACCTTGGACACTTTTTAATAAGTGGATTTCTCGCTCTATATCATGATTCTCCTTCCAAAAATGGTACGCTACCGCCAATTTATCTATTTCTTTGTTCCTGATGTTCCTAAAATGCTCTTTAAGCCTAATGTTCAAATTCCTTTTAGTTTTTCTACTGCAAAGGCTGTGACAACTTTTACATTGCTAAACCATGGGCAACCCCTTATCACCCTTCCTGGCCGATCTGTACATGAGTGCACTAGAAATAAGGATCACTAAAGGTTTCCCATGGATGTTCAAACTCTGGCAAAGATATGTAGATGACATATTTGCCATAGTGCCAAAAAAACACATCAGTGATGCACTAAAACTTTTAAATATTCAAGAAAAAAGCATCAAGTTCACTGTAGAAGTTGAAAAAGACGAGTATTTACCATTTTTAGATCTAAAAATAATCAGAAATAAAAATAGAATAAACTTTGGCATTTACAGAAAACCAACACAGACAGACAATTACATAAAAGCTAATGGCTACAATCCAAGATCCCACAAACAGGCAATCTTTAATAGTTTAGCACACAGACTGGTCAACATCCCTCTCACAGCAGAAGAATACAAAATAGAATACAACAAAATTATTGAAATAGCACAGAAAAATGACTTTCCCAAATCACTAGTAGACAAAAAAGTGAACTTAGCAAAAAAGAAGAAACTACTAAAGGAAACCACAACCCTCTCAGCTACAGAAACTAAAATGATCTTCAAAAAATTCACTTACCATCCATGGGCCTTTGATAAATTCAAAAAAGTCTTCAAAAAACAGAACATTCAACTAGCTCCAGTGAACCATTACTCCTTAAAAAACCTAATTTGCTCAAACATCAAAGATGCCATTCCATCTAACAAAAAATCTGGTATATATCAAATTGAATGCTGTGACTGTAGTCAAATTTATATTGGAAAAACCAAAAGAAATTTAGAAACAAGAGCAAAGGAACACTTTAGGAACATAAAATAAAAACAATTAGAAAAATCAGCAGTTGCCACACATTTTTGGGAAAGAAACCACAACATAAATCCAGAACCAAAATTACTAAAACATACAACAGGAAAAGAAGAACTGTCCACATGGGAACAAATCTTTATTTCAAAAAATAGGAACAAAGTATTCAATTTCGACATCCCCCAGAAAGATTTGTTCAGCAAGTTCCTCGAACCGCCACCAGAGGAGACCGATGACAAAATATTGCCAGCTACACCAATGAGAACAAGTCGATGTCCGGCTGAAGATAGAGGGAAGGCCTCAGAAACCGGTTCCGGGAAAATTTAAAAGTGAGTGTTGTTTTGTGTTATTAATCGACTCCCAATTAATTTAATTTATAAAACAACACTGCTTTCAACACTTCCATGAAAGGATCATTGAGTATCAGTTCGAGTCAACTAAATGAACATGAATGTTTCGGCTCACTGATATAAAATGTTGTACAGCTGTAATATAGAATTAAGGCTAGCTAAAACAACTGGAGAAATGAAAATGGTAAGCAAAACCACATACATTTTCATTAGGATACACCAAGAATGACAACAAGAATTTATAATATGCATAACAATAGCAAAACTGAAAGTCAGTTTTGTGCATGGGATGTCATTTGTTTGTAAATTACCAATGGTATTTTTTCACCTGCTTCTAATTTAGCTAACATAATGCACATATGCCTACATCAAAATTTGATACATTAAAAATTGTTTATATGCAGAGTCATTACTATTTTCAACTACTCTACGAAAAGTGTCCTGACTTTATTAATACTGCACATTATACTTATTTGCTCTACACTTTTTGCACTCTTTGTAGTTTTTGGAATTATTTTAGAGGCAATAGCTGGCTCTGGCACAACCAAACGAGCACAGACAAAATGCTGTGCACCCGTTAGGTTTTAAGTGAAGAACTCTGAAGAATAAATCATACTTTGTTCATGAATAAATAATGAAAGCATACTTAAATTAAGAAACGTGATGACATGAACTCCAAAAAGCATGACTCTTATAACTACAACATAACTTGCATCCATTCTTTCCACCATGTGATTAACATGCTAATACATGTGTGATCAGTGACACAGAAGTAAGTTTGCTCTACTCTATTAGAACGACAAATGCTCTGTTTCATTTAATATTTATCTGAACTGTACAGTTAGTAGTTCAGCCAGAGGTTAACTGAGACTTATAGAGCCAACATGAAAAATTCAATGCCATGGCTGGGGTTTGAACCATGGTTATCCTGGTTTCCGTACTGTCACCCAGTTATCGGGAAGCACCACAAACAACAGCTGAGAAGGGGCCGGAGGCCACGCCACGCCCACTCATTTGTCTCCTGTCACTAACTGAGGGGTGATTTGCGGTAGTGTCACCGGTCCCTCGATGTTTCTCTCCCCTTCTCCGGTGGTATGGAACGTTCGGTGATTAGAGACTTCTAGAAAAACACTGACATTCCTATAAAAAGGGTTTCAGAGAGACAGTTAGTGTTTGACGTGCTAGTGAAGTAGCGCCGTGTACGTGCATCGGAACGATAACGGACGAACTGGTGAATCGTAATTGTGTGCATTACGTAATTTTGTGTAATTGGCAAGTGTTTAACTGTAAGTCGGTGGAAATAAAGAACATTTTTGAGTGGTGAAATTGGACTTTTCATTTCACGAACCCACAAAGTCACACTGGTGTCAGGAAGCGGGAAAACATCACCGAACATTACAACCATGGACGCGGCATTGGAAAAATTTTTGGAGAAGATGATGGAAATGAAGGCCGAAATAACAGAGAAGATGGAAGAAATAAAGAGCGAATTGACCACGGAAATGAGGGCAGCGAACGACAGTCTGGCCACGGAAATGAAGGAGGCGAACGAGGTCCTCGCCGCCAAATTTGACGAACAGTTGGCCGGCGTGAGGGATGACGTCACGAAGCTGGGCAAGCGGATGGGCCAAGTAGACGACCGCCTTAATGATTTAGAGGAAAAGGCCGACAACATCGCCAAACCCCTCACCCGCCTGACGGAGGAAAACCGGCCTTATGTGTGGACAGAGGACGCCGAAGACGCTTTCCAGCACCCGAAGGAGACCCTGTGCAGTGCTCCAACTTTGGGTTTCCCACAACCGGGTGGCGCCTTCATTGTGGACACCGACGCTAGTGACCATTGCATTGGAGGTGTCCTATCGCAGAACCTGGAAGGCCAGACAGCACGTTGGGTCCAGAGGCTGCAGGAGTACGACTTCACCTCGGAACATCGTAGAGGGAAGAGTCACGATAATGCAGACGCCATGTCCCGAAGACCCTGTTCAGTAGAGTGCGGTCAGTGCACCAGAGTGGAAGAGAAGGAGCGTGCCGCAGCAGTCCGAGTAGTTGTGGCAGTGCCTGCTGAAGGCTGGGATAGCGCAGGCCTGAGGAGGGAGCAGCTGGCGGACGCAGACTTGGGGCCACTCTTGAGGGAAGTGGAGGCAGGGACGAGACCAACCAGGGAGGACATCGCACCGAGGAGCGCCACCTACAAGTCGTATTGGGCCCAATGGGACTCGTTGAAGACCAAAGAGGGCGTGCTGTTCCGGGTATGGGAGTCACCCGATGGGAAGACGCAGAGAGGACAGTTAGTACTTCCCCGGAGTAAGGTCCCGGAAGTCTTGGAGGAAGTGCACGCTGGTACTTCGGGAGGACACCTGGGAGCGAACCGAACGATCGACAAACTTCGGCAGCGATACTACTGGCTGAGACTCCGAGCAGATGCTGAGAGATGGTGCCGTCAGTGTCACGTGTGCGCGGCGAGTCGTGGCCCCCAGACTAGGAGCCGGGGTCGCATGCAGCAGTACAACGTTGGAGCCCCATTCGAACGGATCGCCGTTGACATTGCTGGACCGTTCCCAGTTTCCGACCGAGGCAACAAGTACCTAATGGTGGTCGTGGACTACTTCACCAAGTGGCCGGAGGTGTATGCCATCCCAAACCAAGAGGCAAAGACAATCACAGACTGCCTCGTGGAGCAAGTGTTCTGCCGATTTGGGATGCCGTTAGAGCTACACAGTGACCAGGGTACCAACTTTGAGTCCAACCTAATGAAGGAGGCACTACAAAGGCTTGGGGTGAACAAGACCCGCACGACACCTCTACATCCCCAGTCGGATGGCATGGTCGAAAGGTACATCAAGACCTTAGAGGAACACCTGAGGAAGGTCGTGGCCAGCCATCAGCGAGACTGGGACGTCAAGGTGCCACTGTTCTTGCTGGCCTACCGCTCATCCACACACGACACAACTGGGATGACGCCAGCCAGCTTAATGTTCGGCCGAGAGTTATGCCTCCCTTGTGACCTGGCTTTTGGAAGCCCTCCGGAAGTGAAACAGCCAGCGACCGAGTATGTGGAGAACTTGGTGGACCATCTCCACGACATGCACGAGATGGCTCGCCAGAACATCCAGAAGGCGAGCGACCGCATGAAGACCAGGTATGACAGGCAAGCCAACAGCCAAGGGTTCCAGCAAGGTGACCTAGTCTGGTTGTACCGTCCTACCCGGACCAAGGGACGGTGCCCGAAGCTCCAGCAACAAGTCGTATTGGGCCCAATGGGACTCGTTGAAGACCAAAGAGGGCGTGCTGTTCCGGGTATGGGAGTCACCCGATGGGAAGACGCAGAGAGGACAGTTAGTACTTCCCCGGAGTAAGGTCCCGGAAGTCTTGGAGGAAGTGCACGCTGGTACTTCGGGAGGACACCTGGGAGCGAACCGAACGATCGACAAACTTCGGCAGCGATACTACTGGCTGAGACTCCGAGCAGATGCTGAGAGATGGTGCCGTCAGTGTCACGTGTGCGCGGCGAGTCGTGGCCCCCAGACTAGGAGCCGGGGTCGCATGCAGCAGTACAACGTTGGAGCCCCATTCGAACGGATCGCCGTTGACATTGCTGGACCGTTCCCAGTTTCCGACCGAGGCAACAAGTACCTAATGGTGGTCGTGGACTACTTCACCAAGTGGCCGGAGGTGTATGCCATCCCAAACCAAGAGGCAAAGACAATCACAGACTGCCTCGTGGAGCAAGTGTTCTGCCGATTTGGGATGCCGTTAGAGCTACACAGTGACCAGGGTACCAACTTTGAGTCCAACCTAATGAAGGAGGCACTACAAAGGCTTGGGGTGAACAAGACCCGCACGACACCTCTACATCCCCAGTCGGATGGCATGGTCGAAAGGTACATCAAGACCTTAGAGGAACACCTGAGGAAGGTCGTGGCCAGCCATCAGCGAGACTGGGACGTCAAGGTGCCACTGTTCTTGCTGGCCTACCGCTCATCCACACACGACACAACTGGGATGACGCCAGCCAGCTTAATGTTCGGCCGAGAGTTATGCCTCCCTTGTGACCTGGCTTTTGGAAGCCCTCCGGAAGTGAAACAGCCAGCGACCGAGTATGTGGAGAACTTGGTGGACCATCTCCACGACATGCACGAGATGGCTCGCCAGAACATCCAGAAGGCGAGCGACCGCATGAAGACCAGGTATGACAGGCAAGCCAACAGCCAAGGGTTCCAGCAAGGTGACCTAGTCTGGTTGTACCGTCCTACCCGGACCAAGGGACGGTGCCCGAAGCTCCAGCAGCCATGGCAAGGACCGTACCGGGTGGTGAAGAGGATTAACGACGTGGTCTACCGCATCCAGAAGGTTCCCCGAGGGAAGATGTTGGTGGTACACCTGGATCGTCTAGCCCGCTATGATGGTGCTGTTCGGGACGACCAGCTTTGAGGAGGGAGCAGTGTCACCCAGTTATCGGGAAGCACCACAAACAACAGCTGAGAAGGGGCCGGAGGCCACGCCACGCCCACTCATTTGTCTCCTGTCACTAACTGAGGGGTGATTTGCGGTAGTGTCACCGGTCCCTCGATGTTTCTCTCCCCTTCTCCGGTGGTCTGGAACGTTCGGTGATTAGAGACTTCTAGAAAAACACTGACATTCCTATAAAAAGGGTTTCAGAGAGACAGTTAGTGTTTGACGTGCTAGTGAAGTAGCGCCGTGTACGTGCATCGGAACGATAACGGACGAACTGGTGAATCGTAATTGTGTGCATTACGTAATTTTGTGTAATTGGCAAGTGTTTAACTGTAAGTCGGTGGAAATAAAGAACATTTTTGAGTGGTGAAATTGGACTTTTCATTTCACGAACCCACAAAGTCACAGTACAGTCGCTCTAACCCATTGAGCTACCATGCCCAACGTGCCATCCTGACATTAAATTTTCCAACTGACTCATGTATTTTCCCGGTAGACCACTAGGGGCTGTCGCATCCGAGATACCCTGTTTGTGGCGACTTACTATCGTAAGTACTTGAGTCTCAGGCTTCATCATCTTAACTCTTATTATTTAAGTTAATTGATGGAAATTAATCATTTCTTCACACTAGCTGTATATAGACTAAAGTTTTGTATACATAGAGTCAACATGAAAATTCAATGCCATGGCCGGGGTTTGAACCACGGATCTCCTGGTTTCTGTCCAGTCGCTCTAACCCATTGAGCGTGCCGTCCGGACATTAAATTCTCCAATTGACTCATGTATTTTCCCAGTAGACCACTAGGGGCTCTTCCGAGATATACCGTGTTTATAGCGACTTACTATCGTAAGTATTTGAGTCCCAGGCTTCCATCATATAACTCTTATTATTTTGATTAATTGATGGAAATTAATCATTTCTTCACACTAGCCATTTATCGGCTAAGGCTTTTGATGGATAGAGTCAACATGAAAAACTCAATGCCATGGCCAGGATTTGAACCACGGATCTCCTGGTTTCCGTCCAGTCGCTCTAACCCATTGAGCTACCATGGCCAATGTGCCAGGAGATCCGTGGTTCAAATGCCGGCCATGACATTGTATTTTTTATGTTGACTCTATTTATACAAAAACTTAGCCTATATACGGCTAGTGTGAAGAAATGATTAATTTCCATCAATTAACTTAAATAATAAGAGTTAAATGATGAAGCCTGAGACTCAAGTACTTACGATAGTAAGTCGCCACAAACGATGTATTTCGAATGCGAGAGCCCTAGTGGTCTACTGGGGAAATATACGAGTCAAATGGAGAATTTAATGTCAGGATGGCACATTGGGCATGGTAGCTCAATGGGTTAGAGCAACTGGACGGAAACCAGGAAATGCGTGTTTCAAACCCCGGCCATGGCATTAAATTTTTAATGTTGACTCTATCTATACAAAACCTTAGCCTATATATGGATAGTGAGAAGAAATGATTAATTTCCACCAATTAACCAAAATAATCACTGAGACTTGTTTATCTTTTCATCAATTTTTACAGCATACTTCACTGTAGAGGAAGCAGAAGCATGTAAATCTTTAAGAGTGGCCGTCTATATAATTTATTTAGCTTTATATGATCTCTAGAACTACTTAAATGTTAAAGATGTGCTAAATGTTTATACTTATTTTCTTAGAAATGCAGCACAGAAAAACACTCACCTTCATTTCCAAGAGCAATTTCCTCTGGAGGGTTGCATAATCTGAAGATCCTTCTTGTTTTAATATCTGGCTTCAAATTCTTTGAAAATGTTCTTAATGGGACATCATTATTTGTGTGCTTTAATGCAGATATGCTATCTTCGTTTCCAATGTATTTGTACATTCCTAAAGTGAATGTTAAAATAATTAAAAGTTTACATTATATCACAAACTTCAAAATTCCAGTACAATATTGTTTGTTACAGTTATATAAAACCTTCATAAAGCTCCTGTTAATATTTTTGCATAATGAAGAAAATGTGGAAATTATAGAAGATAAAAGTTATGTCAAAACATGACTAGACAATTTCTGTAGCTGAGTGATCAGCAACGTGCCTTCTCACTCAAGACTCCAGGTTTGATTCGGGGTGTAAGTGCAGATATTTTGATAATTGGTACCTTAACATGAATCCATTTCAGTGTATTAGTTGCTTTTTCATTTTGTCCAACATTTTACCTGCAAACCAATCACAAAGTTTACTACCTGATGTGTTTTGCATCTTAGTAACTGTGCCGAAAAATTAACGATACTTTCAGTATTGACTATCCGCTTTGCTTCCAAATGTTCATACATCCTGCCAGTCTAGTGTGCTGTTCACTTTCTTCTCGGGCAGCCAGCCATGTGAAAAGATCCGTCAAAATGGCTACTCCAAATATGATGTTGAAGCCTCGATCACCAAAGCTAGGAAAGGGAAACCTGTAATACAGCAAGCGTCGGATTAGCCTATTGCTACAGCCTGCATCCCGTTTACCAGCAATCTATCCGGTAGAATCAGCAGAATTCTCGCCAAATACAACATCAGGACCACCCACAAGCCACCTCTGAAGATTAAGCATCTGTTGAGACTAGTGAAAGACAAACTGGACTTCCAAGTTCCGGGAGTGTACCGCATTCGCTGTGAATGTGGGACACTGTATATAGGACCATCGCTACCAGAATAAACGAACATGAACGGAACATTCGTTTAATGCAACCTGGGAAGTCTGGGCTGGCAGAGCATTGTTTTGACGACCATAGAGCCAATTTTTGGGAGACGACCATCTTTGCAAAATGCAACAGTTACTGGGAGCGGAGAATTAAGGAGACTTTGGCGATTTCCTGTGAAAGGAGCACGCTTAATCGTGATGCTTGATTTCAGTTCAGCTTCTCTTGGAAACCGTCCTTAAAAATGGAAATCCATCGAATTAATAAGCAAAGATCAATACAGCTTGATAATCAAGTTAAGTAGTTATGTTTGTTTGACCCAATTAATTTTCTATACTCAGGCTATCTCCTGACCTGGCATTTAATTTACTGAAAACAGTCTTTTGTTGAGTAATGCAAATTTTAATACTGTTTTGTCTTTTTTTATAGTTGTGTTATAACCAGTGTTTCATTTGTGGTTATAACATTTTATAAATATCCTGATGATGGGAGAGATGCACACTCCCTAGACATTGATATCTAATCACCTTTTCACCTGGCTGGCTACCTGAGAAGAAAGTGAGCGTATTTGTCACCAGGAAAGCTTCAGGACTTATTTTAGGATGCTGTTATTGGCCTTGAAAAATATTTCAACTCCTTTGAAAGTTATCTGTGTTTGGAGGAATTTAGTAAATGTGACGTCAAAATTAATCGTAAAACTACTTGTAGTCTGTTTATTGACACTCATCACTTACTTTTCTTATATTATTGAGGGACTAGTTTCAAAGGCAATTGCCTCCATTTTCAACCTCTCTCCAACTAGCATCTGTTGTTGTCTGCTCTCCTCTCTGGTGGTGCAACTATGAACTTCTTTGTCAAATTATCTACTGGTGGGATTTCAAAGTTCATTACGCGATCCTTATTTTTCCATATGAATATGTTCTCCCATGTTCTTAGTTTATTTTGGTTTATCACTCCTTTTAATAATTTTGGATTTGGATCAATGTCATGATTTTCATTCCAAAAATGAAATGCTACTGCTGACTTTTCTTCTTGTTTCAATCTGATGTTTCTAAAGTATCTTTGACTCTGATTTTTATATTTCTTTTAGTTTGACCTATGTAGCATTTTTCACAATTTTTATAACTTATTTTGTATATTCCGGATCTGTTAACTGATGGGATTTCATCTTTTATTTTTGAATTTAGCAATTTTAAAACTGAATGTCCATTGATTGATTGATCGCGTCGTAGAGTGCAACTGGATCTTGGGAATGATCAACGTGGAATGAATGAGGTGCAGATGTCGATACTCGCCAACAGGAGGGATGCAAATACACTCTACAGTCTAATTGCAGCACCCACAATGAAACTTGCGTCGTCCTGTATTTCAATCATTGATTTGAATGACGTGACCGGGACCGCCAATTTTCCTCCTTGCAGTATACTTGGTGTCATTTAACATCATGCACACTTTGCGGCAGTAGCCAAACCAGTCTGATACAGTCCGTGAGCTCATACATGTATTTCCTATGGAGCCCTCCATTATCCTCATGTCGTAGGATTGTTTATGTGCAAAGCAGTGCATAAGTAACAAAATTTGACCGGGCAATAACAGCCTGCTCAAACCATGTTAGTGTTTAGTTAGCTTTGTGGTGCAATTTAGGTATTACTTTGTGTTAGTCTGCTAGATAGTGTAATTTCGGGACAAGTAAGACTGTTGTCAGCATTGCTTTCAATGGAGAAACAAGCATAGTTTGGCTGCACTGAATTCTTCAATATGGCTTCATTATGCAGTAAGTAAACAAACAATTAATAACATTAAAAGAATGCCCTCCAACACGTAATTGGTGTGAAGGAATTGGAAAAGTATCGCTGCATCGCATATTAGAAAGAAGAGCCTTAACTTTTTTATTTCTTGGCTGTTTACAAAAGCAATTAACAAACATTGTCTTCTATAAAATAAGTGATTTTTTTTTAAATGTCTGTATACTTCAGTACTATCCGCTGCCACAAATTTATATTTTATGCCGGCACCAAATTTGAACATTAGTTATATATGCATACGCAGTTATATATTAAATTACTGAATTACATATATTGAAGTTATGTACATTGGGGAAAAAACACACACACACCCACCAACCCCCACTCTCACTCTCTCTACATGAATGTAACATAACTATTACTGACAGATTTTATATTCAAATTCCTTTTAACTGTTATTTTTGTATTGTAATCCTAACTTGTATAAACAAAAAATAAGTTAAGATAAATACAGTCAAACGTGGCTAATTCGGAGTTGAAGGGACCAAGGAAAAAAAATCAAATTATTCAAGATTTCAAATTACAAATGTTTGAGTTTTTAAAAAATGTTTTTAAATAAAACAGATCTAAATTAAATGAAATTATAGGATGGACAGCATTAGAGTGTGTACTTAGAGTTTTGCAATGTTAATACTCAGGTATTAATCAAGGCTTTGCGGAAGATCAGCCGTGTCAAGTTAATAAAGGTCGAGCTTTTGGCCATTGCAAACTCCATGGCCTTTTAGTTAATTGATGGAAATTAATCATTTCTTCACACTAGCCGTATATAGGCTAAGGTCTTTGATAGATAGAGTCAACATGAAAAATTCAATGCCATGGCCAGGATGTGAAACACGGATCTCCTGGTTTCTGTCCAGTCGCTCTAACCCATTGAGCTACCATGGCCAACTTGCCATCACGACATTAAATTCTCCATTTGACTCGTGTATTTCCCCGGTAGACCACTATGGGCTCTCGCATCCGAGATACACCGTTTGTGGTGACTTACTATCTTAAGTACTTGAGTCCCAGGCTTCATCATTTAACCTTTATTGTTTTAGTTAATTGACGGAAATTAATCATTTTTTCACACCAGCCGTATATAGGTTAAGGTCTTTGATAGATAGAGTCAACATGAAAAATTCAATGCCATGGCCGGGATCTGAACCACGGATCTCCTGGTTTCCGTCCAATCGCTCTAACCCATTGAGCTACCATGGCCAACTTTAACTTTAACTTTAGAAAGAGTTAAATGATGAAGCCTGGAACTCAAGTACTTACAATAGTAAGTTACCACAAACGGTGTATCTCGGATGCGATAGCCCATAGTGGTCTACCAGGGAATTACACAAGTCAAATGGAAAATTTAATGTCGTGATGGCAAGTTGGCCATGGTAGCTCAATGGGTTAGAGCGACTGGACGGAAACCAGGAGATCCGTGGTTTACATGCTGGCCATGGCATTGAATTTTTCACGTTGACTCTATCTATCAAAGACCTTAACCTATATATGGCTAGTGTGAAGAAATGATTAATTTCCATCAATTAACTAAAAGGCCATGGAGTTTGCAATGGCTGAAAGCTTGACGTTTATTAACTTGACACAGCTAATCACCCGCAAAGCCTTGATTAATATAGTCTCGATTCACTTTTATATTTTACATTGTTGGTAGCTAGCTTAGAGGCATAGATAAAATAAGATGTGATGTCACTAGTTAGAAGTACCAATTATATATTTTTTTTTGTAGTGTTTAACATCTGATTTTACTACATAAGGTACTGCATGCAGTGACACTGATGATACATGAAATGAAGATGGAGCACTGGTGAAATGAGATGATAGGAAACCCAAGGCAACCCGCCCCTATGCCACTTTGTCCACCACAAATCTCACATATAGTCGTCTGGGATCGAACCTGGACTACTTTGGTGAGTCGACTGGCCTAACCACTCAGCCACGATGTGGCCATCCAAATATCTTTGAGTTTTTTTTACAAATATTTCAAAATACTTCCATAGATATCACTGTTACACAAAATACATATTATGTGATCTCATACCTGCTACAAGAAGAAAAATCCAAACACTAAGAATAAGGTAACAGTACAGAGCTCTGTGCTGAGAGGACAGCTTCATCTTCCACGTTATGTCTTTTTACCAGTAACAATTACCATGTTTTCCTGAAAATTAAAAAAAAAAACACATTTTAAAAGAGCCTGTAGAGTGAAATGTACATCATATACTTCCTTTTTACAATACAGTCTGCATGTAAACAGAGAATAATAGTACCATCACACATAGATATTATTGAGAATGAATAATGTTCATTTTGGCTGGGAATGAGTAATTGAGAATGTGGACAATGGCCCTTGAAACATGTGTTGATAAAATGTGATAACCTAAGCATAAAAATAAATTCAGTTTAAATTGCCCATTTCTTGTGAATTTTAATTAATAACACTATTACTGATAACACATAAAATTCATTCTAAGAATGCAATATCCATTGCCATATGTAATACAGCAAAACTCCTGGTACAGTTATAAAATTATAGATGATTCATATTTATTACACATCAGCTTCACTTACGCACCTATATTGAGGACATGTTTCGCGAACTATTGTTCTCATCATCGGCTCTAATGCGACTAAAGCTTAATCCAGTGGTGTGGGTAGTTCTGGAGTTGCTGTTGTCATCTGTTGATTTTGTGATGAATTTAAATGTGGGGTTGTCATCTGGCAGGATTTCGAAGTTCATTAGTTGATTTTTATGTTTTACTATGTATATTCTCTCCCATATGACGAGTTTACTATGCTTTTGTACATATTTTAGTAATTTGGTGCTATCTTCAATTTCATGATTTTCAGACCAGAAATGAGCTGCTATTGCGGACTTGTCAATATTTTTGTATCTTAAGTGCCTAAAATGTTCTTTCTTTCTAGTACCTGTGTTTCTTTTTGTCCTCCCTATGTAAATTTGTTCACAGTCTTTACACTTAAATGCCTGACTTTTCTTCTGGTTTTATCTTATCAGTATTATTACTGTGAAGTAGGTTTTTAATGTTGTAATTGTTTTTTGGTGCCAATGTTATATTGTATTTGTTGAATATTTTTTGGAACTTTTTTGTGGCCCAGGGGTGGTAAGTAAATGTAGCAAATCTAATTTCTTGTTTTATTGGTGTGAGAGCTGTGATCTGTTTTAATCTCTTTTGAAGTTTGAATGATTTTAGTTTTTTTATCTACAAGGCGTTTTCCATATTCATTTTTAATTGCAGTTTTTAAGATTTGATGGTATTCTTTTTTATATTCTTGCTGGCTGAGGGGTAGGTTTACTAATCTGTGCGTGAGACTGTTGATGGTGGCATGTTTGTGTGGAATTGGTTTGAAACTATTTACTTTGATGTAATTATCTGTGTGTGTTGCTTTTCTATGAACACCAAATTCTAGTTTTTCCATTGTTTTTTGTGATTTTAAGGTCCAAAAAAGGTAGAGTACAGTCCTCTTCAGTTTCTACTCATTTCTGGTCAGAAAATCATGAATTTGAAGATAGCACCAAACTACTAAAATACATACAAAAACATAAAAACCAACTAATGAACTTCGAAATCCCGCCAGAAGACAACCCCACATTTAAATTAATCACAAAATCAATAGATGGCAGCAGCAACTCCAGACTACCCACACCACTGGATTGAGCTTTAGTCGCATTAGAGCCGATGATGCGAACAATGGTTCGCGAAACATGTCCTCAATATAGGTACGTAAGTGAAGTTGATGTGTAATAAATACGACTTATTTATAATTTTATAATTATTTCACTTCACTGTGGTGTTCCAATACAGTTAAATTTTGATATCCTGGTACAATATTGAGACAAACAATTCAAATAACTGTGCCTTTAGCAGAGCCCACCAATTGCTATTCTAATACATTATTGGAAAACTTACAAATTCTCCCACTCAGAAATGCACAAATCTCTGGTAAATCTTGTAAAAGAAGTAAAGAATGGTAAAAGCTTCGAAGTTTTGTAACTGCTCTGCCAAGAAGATGACAACTATATCTTATGAAAATTCCTAGAGCACTGCAAACCTGAAAGTTGCCCTGCCAACTCCATTCTGAAGTAAGGCCAAGTGGTGTATTTAGTTTCTAAAAGTTTCTATGAGATAGGAAAGAGTATATATTTATTTTTTATTAATACTAAGCTATATAGAGGTGGATATGAGGAGTGTTCAGCTCCTGGCTCATTCCCATAATTTACATTTTAATTAATACCTTAAGTTTACATGAATATATAATTTCTGAACAATGGTCATAAGTAAACGGAGATCTATACTGAAAATATGTTACCTTTACACTGTAATAAATATATTTATAAATAAATATACTCTTATATAAATAAATATATAAAAATAAATATACTCTTCAGGTATTGATAACATTCCTGATTTTTTGCTAAAGAAATGTTCTATTCTTATTGCACACCCGTTAGCAAACGTATGTAAGCTCACTTGAACATGCAGTGTTTCCAGAAGCTCTAAAAACTGCTAAAGTAAAGCCACTATACAAAAAAGGAGATAAAACCGATTTACTAAATTACAGGCCAATTTCACTCTTATCCAGCTTCTCTAAAGTACTGGAAAAGATATTCTATAAAAGACTTATAGCATTTATAGAGATAAATGATTTAATATCTAAAACTCAGCATGGGTTTTGTAAACAAAAATCAACAGAAACTGCACTTTTTGATTTTGTAAACAGTGTAATAAATACTTTGGATAACAAAGACAAAATACTAGGCGCATTTTTTCGACCTAACTAAAGCATTCGATGTACTAAACCACAATTTACTATTCCAAAAATTAGAACTTATGGGTAGAGGGCATGCATTGGAATGGATCAAATCACATCTAAAGGACAGGAAGCAAATAGTGGAAATTTCACATACAGAAAAAGATTGCATTAAAGAATACCTATCAGACACAAAATATATTAAGTTTGGTGTACCACAAGGTTCTATTTTGGGTCCTATTCTTTTCTTATTGTTTACAAATGATTTACAGTCAAATATTACAGCTAAAACAATAGTTCAATATGCTGACGACACAAATATATTAATTGAAAGCAATGCACTTGAAGAGCTACAAATCTTATTGAGCAGAATGTTCAGTAATATTTCTAAATGGTTCAGCAATAATAATTTAATTGTAAACTTGGATAAGACACATGTAATTCATTTTCAGTTTTCTCAGAATAATTCTCCTCTACAATCACAATTAATATGTAATAATAAAGTAATTAAGTATGTAAATACAACTAAATTTCTTGGTCTTTGGATACAGAGTAACCTAAAGTGGGAGACACATGTTGATCATCTAATTAAAAAACTGAGTGCAATTTCTTATAATTCCAGACAACTGGTACACATAGTTAACATAAAAACTCTCAGAAGCGTGTATTTTGCGTGTGCTCACTCCATTTTAAAATATGGCATAACATTATGGGGTAACTCACCACATTGTAAATCATTATTCATAATGCAAAAACGGATTCTAAGAATACTTAGAGGAGTTAAATCAACATCTACGTGCAGACCATTATTTAAAAAATTTAAAATCTTACCTCTCCCATGTATTTTCATTTTTGAAATTTAAAAATTTACAAAGACAAATTTAATGAAAGGAAATGGCCACTGTACCTTTAATGACACAGTTCATAATCATAATACTAGACAGAGAATGGATATTCATGTGAATAGAAGTAACACAAGAGCTCATCAAAACAGTGTAATAAACCTAGGAATCACTTTTTTAAATAAACTGCCCATAGCCAATAAAACCACTTGCAATTTTTCAGCATTTAAAAAGTCAATTTTGTCATACTTGCTAGACCATTGTTTTTATTCTGTTAATGAATTTATGGAAAGTTTATAATATTGTTACATTTCTGAATTAATTGTGTATATTATAAAATTCTAGAGATATCTTTATAAAACATTATTTTGTACAAACACTGACTTGTCCTTATTGGATGTGACTTGTTAATTTACAAGTATAGTTAATTGCACTGTAAATTCACAATTTGACATGTCTTATATCATAGTACTCATGTACAATGTATGATTTACAAGATGAATAAATTATCTATCTATATATCTATTGATGGAAAAACAGAAAGAAAAATTTCCAAAGCAAGAAAATGGGCCAACTGGAAATAAAGAGACAAAAATTGCTTATGAATTTTACATGCTTTTGAAAAAATGTGTTACTAGTGGCACAATGATCCTTAAAGCTGATTCAGTGATGAAATAATTGGGAAACTGGAAAGCAATGAGAAGGTTAGCAACTTATTTTTTGATTTGTCTAAAGCCTTGACTGTGTTGACCATCATATTTTAATTAGCAAACTTGAGAGCTATGGCATAAGGGGCCTTCTGCTTGATCTAATTTATACTTACCTGGTGGGCAGAAAACATCTAATAGAGATAGCACATAAAAAGGGAAATACATAAAAGAGGTAAAATCAAACTTAGATACTGTTAAATTTGGCGTACTACAAGGCTCTGTATTGGGTCTATTGTTATTTATTATATATATTAATGACATAAAGATTCCACCGAACACCACTGTCATAACCTATACAGATGATACAACAGCCATATGTATATATATGCACCACTGTAAACAACACTACCTTTGAATTGCTGAACTATTTTCAATCTGTCAACCTACAATGTAATATGCAAAAAACCAATATGATGCAACTCAACAGCCTAAAACAATACACTGGTAATATAATTCTAAAAGCACAGAGTGACATTGTGTCATCTCCATCCCATATTGGTTGGATTATCGCCTACCTCTACCGTGTGCATGTGGATGTGAGGCTGGCAGTTGGATCAGTAGGCTCAGGCCCACTTTGGGCTGTTATGCCATGGGTTATGTTACATTAGTATTCTGCTTTATCCATGGATATGTTGACTAATCTGTGCGCAAGATTGTTTATTATTGCATGTTTATAAGTAATCGAGTTATAGCTATGATTTTTTATGTAACTTCTGACTGTGTTGGCTTTCTGTAAATTTCAAATTTTATTTTTGTGTTGCTCATGATGATATTTGTTTGTTTTGCTTTTTGTAATTTACATCCCCCAACGTTAAGTCATATCGGACGATGAATGAAATGGGTGAAATGATGCTCAAATGAGTCTGGGGTCCATTGAGCTTAGAGCTACCTGACATTCATCTTTAAGGATAAGGGAAAACCCTGGAAAAAGCCTTATCCAGGTAACTCACCCTGACTGAGGTTTGAACTCGGGACCTCTTGAACATGAGGCAGACACGCTACCATCTACGCTACCGAGGCGGGCTCATGATGATATTAAAATGTAAGTGACGGAGTTATTAAAAACTGACTACAAATGGTTTTTCAATTAATTTTGATGTCACTGTTACCAAATTTCTCCAATTATGCATAATTTTGCTTACTGTTCACAGTCGAAAAGGTTATACATGCTTTTGGGTGCTCTGCAAATTTTTACTTAATTTGCATTAAATTTTGCTTGAAAAAACAGAAAATATGCAACACCACATTTGAAATGTTGACTGTGGCTTTTGGCGAATCCATTATGAGTAAGATAAGAGGGCTCTTCTTTCTAATATGCAACGCAGTGATTTTTTTCTAAGTCCTTCACACTTTCTGATGTTTTTATATACAACCATGATTTTTAATATAATTTTTTTTTTTTTACTTTTTAGTGCAATTTCATGCTGGAGGGCATTCTTTTAACGTTATTGTTTATTTCCTTACTGCATATGTAGCCATATTGAAGAATTCAGTGCAGACAAACTATCCTTGTTTCTCCAACTGAACACAATGCTGCCAAAAGTCTTACTTATCCCTAAATTACACTATCTAGCAAACTAACACAAATTAGTATCTAAATAAATTTAACATTAGTGTTAACGATGCGACAATTGTTATGTGACATTTGTTAACGTCGATTTTAACATCTGTTGGTAAAATTGGGTATTAATGTCATTTGACATCATGCACAATCATGGCAGAAGCCGAACCAGTCTGCGAGCACATACATTTTACTGATTTGTCGAGCCATTTTCCGATTTTCAACAACGTACTGAACGAATCTTAAATATTTGAAGAACGCACAGAACAAACAGCCTTCACTTCTAACAGTACAATTGGCACTTTTGCTGGACAGCAAGCCTACTTTTGTAAAGCAATAAAACCTGAGAGGAAACAGGGTCAGTATTTTCCAAAACGAATCTGCGCTAATCGCATCCATATGTCTTGCACCGGTGTAGGACAAATGTCTGGGGCATTTTTGCAGAGATTGGTTACAAGTGTTACACATCTTTCTCATGTTGGCCGCAACACGAGAACTGCAGGTTGTCTGCTTGCACATGCGTATATGTGCACCGTTGGACTTAGTAAATATTCTCGCATCACACTAAAGAAAGTTTCTCCGATAAGAGTTTAGAGTGGCAGAAATGTTTCAAACAGGATCGCAAAACAAAGATGACAACTGCTCCGGACACCCTCACACATCAATTACTGATGAGAATATGGAAGAATTAAAGAAAATGGTTTTAGAAAATTACCAAATCACCACCACAGAAGTTGACCATACTACTAGTGGAAATTGCATTGCAATAATCCTCCTACTCACACCTCAGTACTTAATTGTGAATATTTTTGCAAAAAACAAAACATTATGTTGCCTCAACCATTGTATTCACCAGATATGGCCCCTCTCCAACTTCTTTCAATTCTTGAGACCAAGAAGAACCATGAAAGAATGTTGTTTTGCACCACTGATGAGATAAAAACAGAATTGCTGAAGAAGCTGAACACCATAATGAAAAAAAGATTTCCAGAAGGGCTTCCAAGATTTGAAAAAGCACTGACACACTTGTATTATATTGTAGCGAATAGGTTTTTGTTAGATTTATTGATGTTGCATATAAGGGAAGGGTTATTGCCACATGGCAGATTCATATGTAACATGTCTTGCTGGTGTCAATAAATGATGTCATGGCTTAGGTAGTATGGGAATTGCATAATGTAAGCGTTGAGAGGAAATTACCTTCTACGCCGTTAGCAGCGTCAGCAGAATTTAATTGTTCCAGAAGCTTCAATTGGTAAGTTGAGGAACTTAGCTTGACCAAGCAATTAGCTTGGTGACGCCAAGCAGTAGATGGCTTGACGACACCGAGTGAAGAACCATTTGTGTCATCTCCAAGGTCTGAGGCTGTGGCACCAGGATTATGTAAAGGTACTCTGTTATTATTAATTTTTAGATGTATAATAAATACGACTCATCTAAAAATTAATAATTTTTCGCTTCACTGTGGTGTTCCAATACAGTTAAATCTCGATACTCTGTTATTGTTTCATAAATAAATTATTGATTATGATTTAGGTAGTTCTGTATGTGTAAAAGATAGTTAGCCCTCCCTTTCACAATTTCTTAAGTCCCGGAATCCTCTTAAGTAAAATCATGCATGCCTAGCGAGCATACGTCTCTTAATGTTGGCTCTCGTGCGTGTAGGTTTTTGTAGTAATTTAGAATGCTAAAGTGAAGTAATTTACGAGGGTCATGACAATATGGTAAGGAGGATTACTCTGAAGGGACAAAGAAATGAAGATGATGAATAACTCATGATGAATAATGAATAAATAAAGATTCTTAACCTTCTGGCAGACACACTTACGTGAGCAGGCACACGTAAATTTTACAACATGGATAATTTTATGAGGAGCATATTCTGGGGAATTTGGTTAATCTATCAAATGAAACAGTTTAAATATACCATTGTTAAACTACTACACCAACAGCTTTAGTTATTTTAGTTCTTAATGATAACATTATAGGCCTAGTTTATGAATTTTGTACTTTATTGTCTGCACCATTAATATTGCAACACTTATTCCAATAATAAGTGTAACATATAACTATACATAAGATGACAACTCCAATTATTCAAGTATAATAACATTTACAAGATTGATAGTATAAACCTTATCCAACATGTAAATATTTACCCCATTATTTTGAGAAGCATGTTTTTATCATGTCTTTCACAGACAACTTGCTTTTTTATGTACTTTCTGCAAGAAAAGTTTTTGCATCTGTCGCATTCAATTGAAGTGGATGAATTTTTTTGACATCCACATAAGAGGCACATTCCTCGTTTCTTTGCTCGAGGTTGAGGAGTCTCGTCTGCAGACACTGATAATTCAGTACAAAGCTGCCTAAGAAATACTGTGAGATTGGCTGGTAAGGTTTTAAGTTGTGCTCTAAATGCAAGCTGTTCTTTCATAAGAACTCTCTTAGGACACGAAAAAGCTTTAACAATGTATTTTTGCTATGTTTTTGAAGTTTTCGCAAATTCATTTCTACACCAACGTGTAACTGTGTCTCTTCCAATAAAAAACTACTGCACTTCTTTTAGCTTATTGAGATCATCGCCAACCACTCTGATTCAAAGACATTTCCAAATTATACTTACACACTCTCAAATCTGTCATTGCTGACTTTTCTTTAGCCTCCATCTTCCTACCATGTGTCATCCATTCACCACTGCTGCTCATTCTCACCCGGAGATAATTGTACTCCTTGACAACCCCCAACTCTAACCCTCCTAGGTACCATTTTCATCTTTTCTTAATTTATTCCCTCTTTTAAATACCATTACCTTTGACTTGTTTATGTTGACTTTAATACCCCATTTCTCACAAAACTCATGTACTCCATAAATTCCTTTCTGTAAACCTATTACTGTAACTGCTCCTACCATTAAATCATCTGCATATAGTACAGTGGTTCTTTGTTAATAACAGGTAAAAAGTTCTAAAGTGCCATTTTAAACATATTTCACATTATTTTATATTTCTGTATTCAAATATATTACAATTAAAAATTTGGTCAATTTCTCGTTTTACAGATATAATTGATTAGAATTGAAAACATTACTATGTAGCTGCCCCTCACTTCTATGTTGTAGCTTAAAGGGTTCACTTAATTCACATAGAATTTTCCATTGTGGTATATCAATGAATCATAAACTGCAAAGCTCTTGAAAGAGTGTCCTAAAATTCTATTACCTCTTAATTTTGTTTTGTTCCTTAGGTTAGGTGGATTAGTGTGGCTATTTATTGAAATGACATATTAATGAGCAAGTAACATATGACATTAAACCTAAATTCTATTTCCTGTTTTGGATACATATTCCTATATGTTTCACCTGAAAAGCGCAAGTATTTGCGAAGGATGATATATTAAATGGATGTGCGTAATAAAAACGTATTCTGTTGTCACAGATGCTGATCATGTATAGTATTATTACGAAGTTAAATTAGTAAGCAACATAATATTACTTATCGGACGGCATAAAACAAATGATTTGTCTTATTTTTGTTTTAGGTTAAAGCATATCTCGGTATACCCATATCTCTTTGACAAATGTACTGAGAGGTTACCTCGGCCAAAGCATTTCATATATCTACAATGGATTGGTTGTATTTGAATTGCATTCATGAAGTATATTATAGTTTAATGCTGTGCTGAGCAACTATTTGAGGCCAGAACCGTCTCAGTTCCGGACTAAAATCAAATGACAATAAAGAAATAGGTTATCAAGATTAAACGGTGGTAGGTCTAGCTAGTATCCATAGAGTATAAAAGAAAGCTTTAATTTTACGCAACTAAAATATTGAAGCAGCAGCATAATTAATAAAAATGTATAATTAATAATGTTTTCCATATATTTTAATGGTATGGATACATCACTACATTCGCACTCACCGCGCAATCCTATTTAGACCAACTGCTGCATTTGCTAAAGATGAAGTCCAATTCCATATTTCATCAAGAGGCTGCATTTTAAATCCAAGAATGAATGATTGAATATAAGTTATTAAATTGTTTATATCGTAAGTCCCTTTATTTGATCATATTTGTCCCACTATGGCTCGCCTTCGCGGCCTCCCCCACGTTGAAATATATGCCGATTGTAGTAAACAAAATCACGTGGTAAGATGAAAATATTTAACCAATAGATGCTGACGAAGTCTTGGGCGTAGCCAATGAGCTTACATTGAACAGGTGAACTGTGCATGTACTTGGCGTCAGGATCAATTTTCGTCCCCAGTTTTCCAGATGAAAATCTTCCTGAGTGTTGGTTAATGAACTACGGGTTTAAACGCGCTATTGTAACGTTTCCGATGAGGGTAATGACGTGGATGTATACTGAGAGAGCTAAAATCTTGAAGAACTCTTGTTAAATGTGATATTTGTAAAATTACGCAGTTTCAATGTCTCAAAGGGATACTATAATACATCTTGTCGCAGGCGGGTAAGATAATTTACTTTAGTACTTATTAAATAAATGTGGAGTGAGCAGTTCACTTGATACTTTAAAAAGTGATGGTACTGGTTATAAGGCTAGTTATAAGTCCATGGTCATTAAGCTTTACAAATTTCAAGCAAGTATTTATCCTCAATGCGAAGTTGCCCAATGGAAGAGCTTGTAGCGCATTATTACCAGTGAATCATGTATTTTTAAGAAGTAATGATACTAAAAATTGCTACTAAGCCAACAGCACAAGTGAATGAATGAAGGCGGGGTTCTTGTTTGTAGAATTTGCCGGAACCAAGATTTACTACGCAATTTTTGGAACATGTCGCCGTCTTTTTTCCCCCACTCCATTACTTCATACCGCCCAGTTTGAAGTGTGTCATGGAAGTTGTTGCAATATTTTAGGAAATTTCTAGGCCAGTCGAAGTTAACTAAAAACCGTTCAATAAAAATAACCTGAGCTTTGGTTATTGATTTTAATTGTTATGCATCATATATAATTCTGATGTAAATGAATGCTAATTCCCAAAATGGCATAATCTGTGATACCCATACCTACATTCTAATGATTTATAATGCCAGTTTTCCAATAGGCTTTACTTAACACCTTTATAAAAGGAGATGCTGAAACTGGCCACCATCGTTCATACATTTTTGCCACCTCTTCAGTAAACTGTCCATCACTCACTCATGTTGTAAAATACTGACAATTTCTTGACAGATGTTTTAATTCTTACAGGTTGTGTGGGTTTGTCTTGTGCACTTTATGTAAGAACCATACACATTCTTTTAGGTTTCATAGTTTGAACACTTCCTCTGGCCTGAAATTTGTTGTATAGTTCATGGATTGTACAGCCTGATACTTTTACATCTGGAAGTTACTGCAAATCGTACTTTCACTTGGTCAGTTGACTGAGTTAACACATATTAATCATAAACTCCCACTGTGCAGTAGAAAACATATCCTGAGCCATAATGCACTTTGTCATTTAAGTACATCACAAAATATTAAATCATCTGTAATAAGTGAACTACATTACATCACTGTCAACTCTTACTGCACTTCACATGCAGGGCAAAAGGACTACAGCAGCATCGCCTTGTCTATAACAGTAGTGTGTTATGTTTCCACAATCCAGTAGAAAAGCTATGTTCAATCGGTTTGGAGGTTTTTGGTTCTCCCGTTATACCCACAGCCAATTTTGATGTTTCTTCAGCTCATTTGACTTAAGACATCAGTTTCCAATTCTCACTAAAGATAGTAACAGTATGATCTGACGTAACAGATACCAACTTCTGATGTTCAAGAGCTGTAATTACTTTTTATAGTCCTCCAATGTAAGTCATATTGGGTGATGAATGAAATAGCTGAAATTATGCTCAAATGAACTCAGGCTGCATGGAGCTTAGATTTATTCAACCTTCATCTTTGAGGATAATGAAAAACACTGGAATAAAACCTTATCTAGATAACTCACCCCAACAGAGATTAGAACTTGGGACCTCTTGATTGTGCTGCTCTTAAGGTGGGTGCATGAGCTGTAATGTGCATATTTTACAATTACAAAGTATATGTGTAATGGACAAGCATAGTGAAATATATTGAGGACCTTAAACCGCTAAGTGTAGCCAGGATATTGGTTTCCTGTATGTTTTCATAAAAGCAGAGGATTATGACAGGTCTGTAACTGTGAGTCATTGGGAAAGTGTTGCTGAAACATCAGTGTAAACGTCAATTATCCTCAATTACTCCTTTTTAATTCAGGATTCGGGCCCAAATGACCTCACTGTCGATGGGCCCTAAAACACCACACACTTAATTCAGGATTAATATGCATCTACCTGAAATCACGAACACAAGTCTTTCTCGAGCTTTAGTAACTAGAATGTCTATGGAACTGAAACCTAACAAACTTTATTGATGCATAACTGAGGGATGTTTATTGTAAGTAGAGGAGTGGAACATTTGCTGCAACTGTGAAGTGGTGGGGAGAAATAGCAAAATCATCAGTGTAGGTAAAACCCAATGATAGGTTAACAGTGATTATCCTCCTGTTTCAGCACTGCCATTATGAGTGTTTTGGTCTGAAATACAACAGTTTTTCTATAAAAGAATGACACCTTAAATGGGTGGGTGGGTCGGTTTTAAAAAGACAATATCTATACCTCCCATGAATAGCCAATATTTATTACATGATTTCTCTCTTCTTTGACTAGTTTTATAAACTGCAATGAGTATTGATAAAACTATTTGTAGTCCATTTTTCACAAGAATGGCAATGCATCCACTGAAAGGTAAAATTATTTTCAAATGCAGTACATTTAACCATATATCAATTTTGTATTCTGAATGCCAACCTCAAACACAACAAAACAATACTTGATGAGTGTAATAGGTTTGCTGAAAGCACAATTGTTCCCTCCCCCTTTCAAAAAACGTGGAGATCCTCTGATAGCCTGAATTCTGTTTCTTACATGCTCTGTTGACATTCTTCTATGCTGAAATGCCTTTCTCATTTCCCTGACCGGCTAATTCATACCTTTGAATGTGAGTGCAATCTACTTTATGCCCAGGACAAGAAGGCTAGAGGGGTATGAAGGGCAGAGGAGCTTGAACTGTGTATCTGCTCTGGTAACGGATCTGTTTACTAGGAAATGAGTGTATGAGAGTGCAAATGAGTCACCCATGCTGCCAGTTTTAATGTTTGTTGCAGCATTAGGTATTATGTATAGGTGAGCTATGTGACAACAGTGAAGCAGATGTGTAATAAATACGACTCATCTAAAAATTAATAATACTTGTGTGTTTTAAACGAACCTTCCATCCTTGTCATACTTGGAAGATGAGCATACACCCCGAGGAGGCAGCAAATTGCACATACCTCTAGCTTGCCTTCTTGTCCTGGGCAATCAGTAAGGCAAGGTGTTAACAGCTAACTATTAAGCCCATGCTTTTGCCATTCTAAGAGTCAGGTTTAAATTGTTATATATTATGAATTTACATGTATTTCAGTTGCATTAACTCATATTTGATTCTTACGGTAATAAGGATGTACATTTGACAATTCTTTTAGAATGTGTTAAGATAAATATAATACTAAATAAGAAACTATTTAAGAACTAATAGGAACTAAATAAGGAACTATTATTATTTATATGTTACATAACATATTACACAAAAGCAGCCAATGAGAGAGGATTCGTGCACCTGAAATTTAAGTGATATTGGGAAAAGTTAAACAGAGCAGACCTAAATTCTGTAGGCATTGGGATCCAAAGAAGGAAAATGAGGTATAAGTTTGATATAAGGAAGAAAGACAGTGTGTATTACACTAAACCAAATTAGATTTAATTCAGAAGCTATCTGTCCTTTCTTTCTTAGATATTTTTTATAGGAAGTAAATGTCAACAAAGTCCTCCATTTTGTTATAACTGTGCATCTGCCGAGGGAAGTGCAACATGTGAGTAATAGTGAAACCTGCGTAATTAGTGATCTCTTTTTAGTCCATTCATATGCACACTAACCTAGGTTTTATATACAGACTCTGGCTATATTTAGATATCAGGACTCTGTCATTCTCTTCATATATACACACACAAACCAAGGTGTTTTAGCCTAACTTGGGTTATATTTTAATACCATAGGACTCATTCACTTGATTGATTCTCTCTCACTCCATTTTTCATTTAGATGTTGACAGCTCTTTATTTTAAATAGTATAGTCACAAACTGCCTTGTACCGACCAGAGAATTTCGTAAGCAAAGTCAATGTTCTAAGGAAAATATCAGAACTTGAAAAATAATACCAGCAAAATGTTGTATCAGTGGTTTAATTGATCTGTACTGATTTTCAGAAGAAAGTATTGGGTAGTCTTTAGGTAAGCTAATCTGAAATGTGGGCGGTGGATGGACCTCCTCCTTTTGGGAGTAATGGAGCTTTTATTTTGGAGCCATATACACCCAAAAATATGGATTGCTGTGACTTGTGGTGAGCAGATCTTCCCAGCAGCAATGTTGCCAACTCTGCTTCATGAATTTCAGCTATCTCTAAAAATCTGCCAAATGAGCCAGAAAATGTTACATTAATTTATTGGCAAATATTAGGAATCTGGAAAACACTTTGTCAGTCTTGTTTTCTACAGTATATCCTACTGAACAATGCAATGCATTACTTTCTTGTATGTAAAAAATATCTCGCATTAGAAGATGTGAACTACAGAATTAATTTCAGGGGAAACACTGGGATTACAGTGTCATCAGCATCTTCAAAGAATTCATAATTATTTTTGACGATCCTGTTTTATCATTGTTTTCTACTGCTCTTGCTGTAAGCTCCTATTGTACCTATTATACAAACATGTAAGTTGGTTAGAACTGCATTATCATACTTAGTGTTGTTCTGAGTGTCGTATTTAAATGCTGACTTACTGATCTTAAGTTTGCCTGATTGATGATTTCAAAGTTCATGTATAAGGGACACCAGAAATACTGGTATCTAAAGGAACTCCTGCTTATTCCACTTCTCAAAAAATGGCTGGAATCGATACAAGTAACATCTGAAGAAATAGAACTTTCACAACTTACAGAAATTTGTATCAATCAGAATTTTTTCAGCTTTAATGGACAGATCTATAAACAAAAAACGGGCCTAGTTATGGGCAACCCATTGTCTCCCTTCTTAGCAGATTTATTTATGAGTGCTTTTGAATCACATATCACAAAACTTTTACAAGTTATTTCAAAGTTGACATTGACATGTTGACATTTTTGCAATAGTACCTAAACAACTCATATAAGATGGTCTTAGACTTTTGAATATACAAAATCCAGCTGTAAAATTTACATTGGAAACAGAAGAGGCTGGTGTGCTTCCCTTTTTGCACATCAAGATAAAAAAAGTGAACAACAAACTCACTTTTGGTATTTACAGGAAACCGACACACAGATAATTATATTAAGAACAACAGTTTCAACCCAAAACAACATCAACATGCCATTTTCAACAGTTTAATCTTTCGGATGATCAACTTTCCACTAAACAGAGAAGATTATCAAGAATACCTACACATAAAAAAAAAGTAGCTATGTCCAACGGTTTCAACCCAAATTTAGTAGACAAAACAGTTAACAGACTCAACAAAGCTAAGAAAATAAAAGAAACCACCACCCTAGAACCTACTGGAGAAAAAGAGAAAAGTATTTTTAAAAAATTTACCCTTCAACCCAGCCTATAATAAATTCCAAAAAATCTTATCAAAACACAACATAATTCTTGCACCTCAGAATGGATTTAATATCAGAAATTTGTTAAAAGGCCCCTCCAAAAATTCAATTACTACCAAAGAAAAACCAGGAATCTATGAGATCAAATGTGAAACTTGCTCTAAAATTTATATAGGAAAAACAAAAAGAAATAATGACATCAGAACTAAAGAACATATAAGAAACATTAAAAATTGTGAAACAGAAAAATCAGCAGTGGCTTTTCATTTGTTGAATACTAGACATCACATCAACTTGGAAACATCTTTAATAAAATACGTTAATCACCCCATAGACCTTTCCATATGGGAAAAAATCTTCATTAACAAAAATCATCATAGAGTCATGAATTTTGAAACTCCACCACCGGACATCTTTGACAAGTACATCAGGCCATCTCTCATGATATGGAGAAAGAGGAAATCACTACAATTTGCGCCAGTCGAGTTCCAGCTGATAAGAGAAAAAGCTCTTGAAACATGTCCTGTGAAAAAAACAGTGAGTGAAGCCGTGTGTCAATATTTTCTCGATTCACTTTTGTGCAAACTCCTGTTGGTTGAAATTTTGGCACACCAGCAATGTGATATCCTGGTAATTAACAGCATTGTTAACAAAGAAAATATTTTATTTACATATGCACTTATGACAGCACGAATGTTCAAAAGAACATGTAACATTGTTCCTATGAAGCACAGAATAATATTAATTTAACACTGTATTTTCCATCCTATTCCTAAGTGGAATTTTAGCAAGGTTCAGTTCATGGAAGCACTTCTTTGCTTCCACATTAACCCAAGGCGGAATTAAAGATATCTTTTCTTGCTGAATTGCTGACTTCCAGAAAGGGAGTATTTCATATTGTGACTTTGTGGGTTCGTGAAATGAAAAGTCCAATTACACAAACTCAACAATGTTCTTTATTTCCACCGACTTACAGTTAAACACTTGCCAATTACACAGAATTACGTAATGCACACAATTACGGTTCACCAGTTCGTCCGTTACAATTTCACTAGCACTCGTAATTACGTACAATCTTCCGATGCTCTCACACAGTCTTCTCGTCGTACACTAGCACTGCATTCTTACACCAAGAACTGACTAACTGTCTGACCCACTCCTCTTGCACGACGTGTTGCTTATTTAGGATCCGCTTGCCGATCTGGAAGGTTCTCAATTAGAGGAAATATCCCGTAAGTTCGAGAACACAGGTGGAACAGAAAGAGACGGCGCAGTGATGTTTTTTTGTCCCAGCCATCCCTTCTTAAGGCTATAAGACAAACGAGGGGGCGGGGCGAACGCCGACCCTTCTCCTGCTTGCCCACTCTATAGGGTGTTCCGACGCTCGGGTGACAATATTTTGAGCTCAAAAGACAACTGTGTCTTGTCACATTCTGCCATTTCGCCAAGTTGATTATCTGCCACTGAAGTTCTTTGTCAGACGGGATGTATTATGATATTCCCATTTCCAAGGATAGGAGAATACTACTCTCCTTGATCTTTCTTAAGGAGTTTTCATGTCTTATGTATGACATCTTGCGAAGGACATCAATATCCTTTTATGAACACACTTCTGCCTATGTAATACAGAAGTAGTTAGATAAAGCTGACTGAGCATTCTACAACCTCAGTAATGTGATGAAGTAAATTACAATTTCTTTAAATCATACAAACATTAACATTTAATAATTATATTGAATGATTTTTATTTTTAAAATATTACACTAGTGGAGCAATACATGAAATCTTTCAGATTTTCGGCTAACACGTTTTTTGGGCTAAAGAACTTTAAATTGGGCGAGTTGGCAACATTGACCAGTAGGGTAAGCGGTTTTTTGTAATAAATTGTTCTTCCTCACATATTAATACAGTTTAACATTAGAAAGATGTAGTCAGAATGCAAAATTCAATGCCATAACTGAGATTTTATCCTCAGATCTCCTTTCTATGCCATTGCTCTGATCCGCTGACGCACTTTTACTGTAAACCACAAGACAGTCACAAATTAATTGCCATCTTGCAATGCTGTACTACTATAAATCCATCTCAGACATCATAGTCAGCTACTATTAGGTTAATCTGTGATCGTTTCTGTTCTTCCACAGATGGCTTTTGTAGGCTGAAGTGGGGTCACTTGGTTGGCAAATTAAATGAAAAATAACATAAAAAGGCAGTGTAGCTCATTACTTGTGTAGTGAAATTTAATTTCTGATAAAACTTTATGAAAAAATTGTTTACTCTAAAAAAAATTATGAATGAAAATCTATATCATCTATTGTCTGAATAACACCAGCAATCTTAATATAATTTTGAGTCGAATTAGTACTCAATGCTCCACTTATTACTAGTATTTACCTAGAATGTGTTTCGTTAGGATCTTCCTAACATCATCAGCTGTTGTCGACTAATGGACGTCGGTTTGGTAAACTCATTGGAGGTGATAGTTGCGTGTCTGTCGGTATCTTGATGAACTTGAAGTTTGGGTTTTCTTCAAAGGTAGTGTTGAAATTAAACAATTTTCTTTCATATTTCTTTATGGAGATTTTTTCCCACGTGGTTAATGCAGCTGGACCTTTGACACTTTTTAATAAGTGGATTTCTCGTTCTATATCATGATTCTCCTTCCAAAAATGGTACACTACTGCCGATTTATTTATTTCTTTGTTCCACACACCTGATTTTTTGTCTGTGGGTATCTCCTTTGTATTATGTGATTTCAAAAGGTGTTGTACACTAAATTTGTTCTGTGGGGCCAAAGTAAGATTGTGCTCTATGAAGACTTTTTGGAAAAGGTGTGTAGCCCTGGGATGATATGTAAATTTTCTGTATGAAGTTTCATTGCTGATTGGGGAAAGAGTTTGCATCTTTGTTGTCTTTTGAATTTATCAATTTTCGTTTTGACCAATTCAGCACTGAATCCATTGTATTCTGCAATGTGGATGATATTATTGCACTCTTTGATATATTGCATCTTGTTTAAAGGTACATTAACCAGCCTGTAAGTTAAACTGTTGATAACAGCATGCTTGTTTGTCTTTGGTTATATCCATCTGATTTTATGAAATTTTCTTTGTGTGTTTCCTTCCTATGTATGCCAAATTCAAGTTTAGTATGTTTTCTGGTAAGTTTCAAATCTAAGAAAGGGATTTCATTGTTTGTCTCTTTTTCTGTGGAAAATTTTATTGCAGGATTTTGTAAATTAAGCAGTTTTAATGCATCATCCAATTTTTTCTCATTTACTATGGCCCAAATGTCATCTACATATCTATACCAATGTTTTAAAATTAGTAGGAATGCCTTTTTGATATGGGTTTCCAAAAAGCTCATGGAAGAGGTCTACCAGAAATGGGGACAATGGGTTGCCCATAGATAGTCCTGATTTTTATATGAAAATTTTGTTATTGAATGTAAAAAAGGACTGTTCATTGCAAATATTTGTTAAGCGAAAGTATTTCTCTATGATGTTTTGGTCTAATTGTAGGTACTGAAGCCATATTTGCATGTACTCCATGAGTTTGTCTCTTGGCGCACTTGGGAACAAAGAGATTACATCAAAAGATTAATTTTGATTAATTTTGTGCTTCATTGTATCATAGACCTTACACATTGGAATATAGTTTACCAGCAATATTATTTAGATTTACCCACTTTTATATTGTAGTTTATAGAACTGGTGCTCAGTATACTCAAACTGACTCAGTTTTAAAATTCAGTGTTGCAGGAACTGTTGGAGCAATAGTAACATGCCCCTTAGAAGTGGTAAAAACGAGACTTCAGTCCTCCTCATATGGATTCCATGTACAAAAAGTTTGTGTGCCCAAAATTGCATCACCAAGAGGAAATGACAGCCATACATGTAAAAGCATTTTACCACATAGAAGAAAGTTTACAATGCTTTCTGCTCGAAATGGGACAGAAATTTTGGCAGTTTCTCATTGTGGTGTTTCAGGCAGCAAGTCCATGGGACTACTGAAATTTCTAAGGTAAGATTTTTCGGCTCTTCTTTCTAATATGCAACGCAGCAATTTTTTCTAATTCCTTTACACTTTTTGATGTTTTTATGTAGAAGCATGATTTGTAATATAATTTCTTTACTTTTAGTGCAATTTCGTGTTGGAGGGCATTCATTTAGTGTTATTAATTGTTTGTTTATTTACTTACTGCATAATATAGCCATATTGAAGAATTCACTGCAGCCAAACTATGCTTGTTTCTCCACTGAAAGCAATGATGCCAACAGTCTTACTTGTCCTGAAATTACACTAACTAGCAAACTAAATGTATGAGTTCGCAGACTGGTTCGGCTACTGCCGCGAAATGTACATGATGTCAAATGACACCAAGTATACTGCAAGGGGGAAATTTGATGGTCCGGGCCATGTCTTTCAAATAGATGAATGCAAAATAGGACGACGCAAGTTTCATCGTGGGTGCTGCAATTAGACTGTAAAGCATATTTGCATCCCTCCTGTTGTTGGGGCATATCGTCATCTGCACCTCATTCGTTTCCACGTCGATCATTCCCGAGAAACAGTTGCCCTTTACGACATGTCCACGATGAAACTTGCGTTGTCCTATTTTGCATTCGTCTATTTGAATGATGGCCGGGTGTCATTTGACATCATGCACACTTCGTGGCAGTAGCCGAACCAGTTCGATACAGTCCGTGAGCTCATACACATATTTCCAACGGAGCACTCCATTATCGTCGTGTCATAGGATTGTTTATATGCAAAGCAGTGCATGAGTAAGAAAATTTGACCGGGTGCTAACTTAGCCTGCCCAAACCATGTTCCTTTGCACACGGACAGCGTCACCTAAGTCTGGGGCATTTTTAAAGAGGTTGGCTACAAGTTTTACATATGTTCCTCATATTGGCTGCAATGCCAGAACCGGCTGTTCATCTGGTTGTGCATGCGTATACGTGCACCTTTGGACTTAGAAAATATTCTCGCGTCGCACAGAAGAAAGTTTCTCAGATTTTTCTTAGTAATTCCATAAGTAGATTAGTTAGTTTAAAACTTCTGGTAGGTTTTAGCACTTTTAATACCGGTCTGAAGAACAAAATAAATACATAAATGCCAAGGAATTTAGGAGCAAAATGCTGGATGCAGAATTTTATATAAGAGAAAAGTGTGCACAAATAGTGAAATAAAAGAAATCAGTGGTGAGTTCACGTGATGCAAAAGTCCCTCAGATGTTGTCGCTGGGTAGCGCAGCATTCCACTAAAGATTTTCCGTGCTTTTTGCAGGTAGTAATGTGATACTGGTAGAAGAGTTGGTCTCGCAGCTCACACATACGGTTTTTGTTGGTTTAAAATATTAAACATATAATGTGCAGTAAATACTCTCTACTTGCATAATAGTCATTAGATGTATTAATACATTCTGAAATGAAAATGATAAAATGTGGGGTCCCTCAGGGTTCTATCTTGGGCCCCCTTCTATTTGTAGTTTATATTAATGATATACCCATAATGTAGATAAGGAAAATATTAAACTTACTATTTTTCAGATGACACAAACATACTCATCACTGGTAATGATAAAGGTCATTTACTTCAAAATGTAAATGAAATTAATGAAACTATTATGCCATGGCTTGATCAAAACGGACTAATTTTAAACAAAAATAAAACAGTAGCAATAGGTTTTTGACATAAAGTAAATAGAAGTATTACCTTCCCTGACCTTAATTTGGATGGCATCAACATTTCATATGTAAAAGATACAACAATTTTAGGTTTGTGGTTAAATCAGAACTTGGATTGGACTGTACATATAGAAGATTTGATTAAAAAGTTAAGTAAGCAGTGTTATGCTTTAAAAACATTGAAAATGATAGCAGACGTAAAGACAGTTTGAATGGCATATTTTGCATATTTTCATTCCCTTATGAATTTTGGTATCATCTTTTGGGGTAATTCAAATATGTCAGAAAAGGTTTTTCGAATGCAAAAAAGAACCATAAGAATAATAGTGAACCAACCTGTACATGTGAGCTGTAGAGCGTATTTTAAGAAACTGAAAATTATAACCCTGCCATGTTTCTACATATACAAAGTTCTTTTACATGTAAAAGCTAGTTTAAGTTGCTTAAAAACGTATGCAGTGACACACCAGCATGATACAAGAAACAGTTCAAACCTACTAGCACGTTATACAAACATTCCTTCATTTATAGTGGTACCCAACTGTACAATAAGTTACCTCTTTATTTAAAACAGATTGACAAACAAAAGGTTTTTAAATTGAAACTACATAAATTGTTGAAGTGAAGCATGTTTTTATTCTATTCAAGAGTATTTGGAAAGTTAGTTATATTATATTTTGGCATTTACTCTTATGCATGTTTTTTGTAATTTCTGTATTTAAATTTTGTTATTAAATTTTGTAAATATTTTTGTTATGATGTGTCCACAATCTTGTATGGAGATTTAAAGGATGAATAAATTGAATTGAATTAATAGTTTCTTCAATATTTAAAAAGAAAAAAAAGATCAAACTATTTAACAATAACCTGAAAATATAGTTCATTACTAAAACCAGGAAAATGTGTAGTCTCTCGTCTTAAATTCAAAATACATAAGCTAATTAATTTAATGTATAAATTAAAAAGAAACTATCCAAAAACATACATGCATTAAACAAATACTAATGAAAATAACAAAAACTAAATTAAGGTAAGTTTACAGTTCAACACTTATATTATTGGTCACACTGAGCTGCCACCTCCTTCTGTGGCAGACTCCTTTCTTCCAGGTGGTATTTCCACTCCATAAACCATACACTGAGGCAGGGGTATGTGCAGTAAGAACGCTGTTAGTACTCATACATCTTGCTTGCATCCACACTTAGTATAGTCTGTTAATTATTGAACATGAGACAGGTCAAAACAACGTGGGAGGCTATCCTTGTACAATATATAGTAATTAATACCATCCTTCAGTTATGTTGAAAGCAACCCTCTATCAAAGTTTTACTGATCTGACACCTAAATATTGTAAAATCATTGTAATCTGATAATGAATATGATAGTTTTTCTGTTAGAGAAATAGAAGTAAAAAAATATAGTCAGTATGATACAGCCCCCTTTTAAGTAATAACCAAGTTTCAGTACTGGCAAGGAAGAGAAATTGAGGTGGTCAATACATTTAATTATCTAGGAGCACGATTAAGCAGTAAGGGGGTTTGGAAAGAGCAGAAGAGAATGGCAATGGCAAAAGGTAAAATTGCATTAAAAGCTATTAAAGCATTCCCTAGATAAATGACCAGGAATGCAAATAAAACAGCTGGAGAGAATTTACACAGCCGTAGTAAAAGTAAAAATGCTCTGTGGGGTAGAGATATGGGGTTTGGTGGAGGGGGGGGGGTGCAAATATTAATGTGATAAATAGAAACTTTTACAAACAATTATTAATTTTTACGACTCATCTAAAAATTAATAATTATTTCGCTTCACTGTGGTGTTCCAATACAGTTAAATCTCAATATTTTACAAACAAGTTTTGGGCTTACCACGAGCTTCACCAAATGGTGTGGCGCAAGCAGAGTTGGGAAGACTGGGAACTAGAGGGATAATGGTGGAAAGGGTGTTAAAATATTGAGCAAGAATTAGGAGTTTAGATGATGCGTCAATGCTTGATAGTACAGGAAAGACTTAAGTCAGAAAGATTCATGGCTAAATAAGATAGATAATTTATTCATCTTGTAAATCATACATTGTATATGAGTACTATGATATAAGACATGTCAAATTGTGAATATACAGTGCAATTAACTATACTTGTAAATTAACAAGTCACATCCAATAAGGACAAGTCAGTGTTTGTACAAAATAATGTTTTATAAAGATATCAAGAATTTTATAATATACACAATTAATTCAGAAATCTAACAATATTATAAACTTTCCATAAATTCACTAACAGAATAAAAACAGTGGTCTAGCAAGTATGCCAAAACTGAAAAATTGCAAGTAGTTTTATTGGCTATAGACAGTTTATTAAAATAAGCGATTCCTAGGTTTATTACACTGTTTTGATGAGCTCTTGTGTTACTTCTATTCACATGAATATCCATTCTCTGTCTAGTATTATGATTATGGACTGTGTCATTAAAGGTACAGTGGCCATTTCCTCTCATTATTTTTGTCTTTGTAAATTTTAAAATTTCAAAAATGAAAATACATGGGAAAGGTGAGATTTTAAATTTTTTAAATAATGGTCTGCATATAATGTTGATTTAACTCCTCCAAGATTTCTTAGAATCCGTTTTTGCATTGTGAAATGATGTTAAAAATAGGGTTGAGTGTCATGTGGGAAAACTGGGAATTATTGCAAAGTGGATTTTGGAAAGAACTTAGGTTAAGAACGGAAGATATTGAAAGGCAGGAAATGTTAGAAAGCTTCAACTTGAAAAGCTCACTGGAAATTTATAGAGAGATGAAAGTAATGTTGTTGTTATTGACTAATGGCACTTGGGATTAGTTGATTTGCATCATTTTCCCCCTAGCTTCCCAATATAAAGCCTGTAGGTTCCCACTTTTGAGACCATTACATTTGTCATGATGACATCCTCTTTACAGATAGTACACTTGGGTGTAGGTATGCAGTGTATTTTAGAAAGGTGTTCTGCAAGACAATCATGGCCAGTTTCCATTCTAAATAGGGCCACTGCAGTTTTTCTTGGTAATTTTTGTATGTCAGTTTTGTCTCCAATGTTCTTATAATCCTTGTCTTTTAGTTTATCTTTATTAATTCTCTGCTGTCTTTTAAAATGTAGCTTAACGCTGTTTAATATTTTATTTATTTCAGTTTGTCTTACAGGTTTTATATTTTGAATTGCACCTTTTTTTTTTGCTAGTTGGTCAGCTTGTTCATTACCTAAAGTCCAATAGGGGCTGAAATACATTGCAGGGTGACACAATTTCTTGATTCAACAGCTTTAATTGAACTTCTTATTTCTTTGATGTTTCTTGTTTTGTTTTTATAATTTACAATTCCATCTACGGCCGACTTTTAAATCTGTTAACATAACTATGTTTTGTTTTATGTATGGTCTGTATAGGATGTTCTGCATTGCTGCTTTTGTGGCTGTTAGTTCTCCGTCATAATGGTTTGAAGTTTCATCTAGTGTTAGATACTGTGTGAAATGTTGTATACTCCTGCACCAGCATTTTGTTTGTTAATAAAGGATCCATCTGTACATAATCGGAGCCATTCTTTTTCTGGATATCTTTCATTTTCTGTGGCTATTGCTATTGCTTTCATTTCATCTGGTAAATTGTTTTGCTTATGTATTGTATATAATAGGTCATTCTTATAATGTATATCAGTATATTCTGTTGGGCTCGTTTCCTCTATTGTTATATTTGTTGCTATAATGTTCTTGTGTTTTGAGTTATTGATAATATATGTGTATTAATAATAATAATAATAATAATAATATATGTTCTGAAGCTTGTTTGGGTTTTAGATTGCTTATATTATCCGCTGTGTGATACCACTTGTGTCTGTTTCTGTTAACTTGCAGTTTTTGTGCTAGGGTAATTGCCTTTAGTTCATGTTCCAGTTCTATGGCCATATTTTTTGTGAAACTTTGTAATATGGCAATTGGGGTTATTTTTACATTTCCTGTTATTATTCTTAGTGAATTGTTTTGTGAAGTTTCTATTTCCCTTTTGAGTTTGTTGTTTACAGTTGCCAACAGTTCTCCTCCAAATAGTAGGTTGGGTTTTATGTATGTTTTATATGGGTTATTAAGGAGATCCCTATTTCCACCCCATTTATTTCCTGCTAGGCATTTTAAGACGTTCTTTTTGTTGATCTTATTTGTTACATTGTTTACATGTTCTTTCATTGATAGTTTCCGGTCTGGTTCTATTCCTAGATATGTTGTTAAATTTTTGTTATTGATTTGCAGACATATATTTTCTGTTTTGTGTTGCATTGTGAACAGTTGATATGGTTTTTTTTTTTCTGCATTTATCTCCATATTGTTATGGTTAGTCCATTGTCCTAATATTATAATTGCATTCTCCATTGTTGTTTGTAACTTTTTATAATGTTTCCCAGAACTTATATTCTTTTCTGCGCTCCATATTACTAGGTCGTCAGCATACATTCCCACTTGTATGATATCTGGTTTCTTCAGTACATCTGCTGAAAGTGATGTGGAACAGGGAAAAATACACTGATATCTGTGATAAAGCAGCAAGAGAAGGCTTTGTATGGGCCAGAACAGGGGTGGTAACACTGAAGGGTTTGGGAAGAGGGAGGGATCTGGAGAAATGCCCATTGTGTCACCAAAGGGATAAAGAATGGCATTCGGTTTTAGAATGTGAAGAAACTAGGTTGCTTAGGGAGAAGATAGGTAAAAAAGAATGGGCAAGGCTACCAAAAGAAATTCAAGCAATGAAGTTAATGAGTGTAAAAACTAGGAAAAATTTAATTGAAATTGGGAAAATTTTGGGCAAAGTAGGAGCAAAATGGGCGAGGAAGATAAGTAAATATGATGAAAATGAAGATGAAGTTATTTTAGATAAGTTGACATTAGGGACCCATTAACTCGACAACCTCAGAGTATGAGTCTATTGGGCCCAAGGGAACCAGCAACTCAGTGCAGTAATAAGTATGTTAAATTATAATAATTTGTAATTGAAATGGAAGTAAAAATTACTTATTATATCTCTTTTTGCACCACAGTACACACAGAGACCAGTGCAGTCATTCACTAAAGAGCTGCACAGCATCCATAACTTCATTCCCCATCTATAGTGAATGCTTATGGAGATATTTCTATGGTTGTGAATGAGATTTTCTTCCTAAACATCCCCAATTAGGGTTAGAATTTTTATTCACCGACTGATATACAATAAGATGTTTAATAATATCTAAATACATTATTGGGAATTTCAACCAATATTACAAATTTTCTAGATGGGTTATAAAAAGGAGTACCTAGAGGAGAAAATTTACATTTATCATGATATGGTGTAACTTGATAAGTAGTTGAAATGTGTTGTGAGAAAGTATTTTGAGAAACCCAAAATGTATGTCTGTTTCTGATGATCAGCAAATACGAGGGCCGTTCAGAAAGTAACCTCCGGTTGATTGCAAAAAATTCACCAAGTTAAATAAAATATTTTAATATATACATCTTACAACTACATCTTTGCACTATTTTTCTACATAGTCTCCATAACGATTGAGGCACTTATCGTATCTGTTCACAAGCTTTGAAATTCATTCTGCATAAAAATCACCCGCTTGTGCCTGGAGCCAGCCTGTGACCGCATCTTTGAGCTCTTCGTCGTCATCAAACCGCTGGGACCGGAGCCATGTCTTCATATGCATGAAGAGGTGATAATCGCTTGGCGCCATGTCTGGGCTGTAAGGTGGATGGTTGACAACGTCCCACTTGAAGGACTCAAGAAGGGCTGTTGTTCTGCGAGCAGAGTGAGGACGGGCGTTATCGTGCAGAAAAACGATAGCGGAAGTCAGCATACCACAGCGTTTGTTCTGTATAGCCCGTCGTAATTTTTTTAGTGTTTCACATTTGGCGGGGTTTTCTATTGCAGCTCACATTTCAAACGGCCACAAACACTAAACTAGCACAGATACGACGTTCACTCGACCACGGCTTGATGCCGACTGACCTGCTGAGTGCGTGAATGCACAGATGGCGTCGCTACTCCCCCCACTACCTGCACTGTGACCGATTGGAGGTTACTTTCTGAACGGCCCTCGTACATACTGTGGACTTCTTGATAATTCCCATGTTAAATATAGCAGCTACCAATGCTCTCATTTCTACCACTGTAGTTTCTACCTATTTTTTAACCCTAAAATGTTGTGATACACTGGCTGAAGTTTGGAGAATTGGTTTTTCATCCCTATTGGTTTCAGCAACCATGATCAGAAGAAGTGGTTCAGTGGAAAAAAAGAAGCATGATGTTGGCATTTGCTTATATTTGTTTATGACCTCATAATTCTGCATATTTGAGTGAATTATTGTTCATGTTGTCAACTTCTGCTAGGTGCAGCTCGGTAAAATAGTTTTGTTAAAAAAAACTGATTATTTATAATTTAGTTAATTGATGGAAATTAATCATTTCTTCATACTAGCCGTATATAGGCTAAGGTTTTTGATAGATAGGTCAACATGAAAAATTCAATGCAATGGCCAGGATTTGAATCATGGATCTCCTGGTTTCCATCCAGTCCCTCTAACCCATTGAGCTACCATGGCCAACGTGCTGTCCTGACATTAAATACTCCATTTGACTCATATATTTTCCCGGTAGACCACTAGGGGCTCCCGCATTCGAAATACACCGTTTGTGGCCACTTACTATCGTATACTTGAGTCCCAGGCTTCCCAGCAGGAACACTTTGGAAACATAAAATATAACCAATTAGAAAAATCAGCAGTTGCCATGCATTTTTTCGAAGAAAAAAAAACAACATAAATCCAGAACCAAAACTAGTAAAACATACATCAGGAAAACAAGAACTGTCCACATGGAAACAAATCTTCATTTCAAAAAATAGGAACAAGTATTCAATTTTGACATCCCCCAGAAAGATTTGTTCAGCAAGTTACTCGGACTGCCACCAGAGGAGACCTATGACAAAATATCGCCAGCTACACCACTGAGAACCAGTCGATATCCGGTTGACGATGGAGACAAAGTCTCTGAAACATGTTCTGGGAACATTTAAAAGTAATGTTGTTTAGTGTCATTAATCAACTCCCTTTAAATTTAATTTATTACAGCATTGTTTTCAACACTTCCAAGAACGGAAATGTTGTCGCATGTTTGGTTGGAGTTGGTATCTATAAGTTAGGTCCTGAACTCTTGGACCTAAGTGTTTTCTTGCAATGTGGTCAGCCACTTGGCTGCATTACAGACTCATTCAATTTTATTATTGCTTAGTGGGGTAAGTTGATTTTTTTTTTTTCTGCGGACTGGTGCGTCTCAACTCAGGTGTTAATCTGGGACCATATTATACCCAATATGAGGATTCAGTAGTCAGGAAAATGAGAAGCAAAACTCTCAAGAACCTGTCCCATGCCTGACAGGTCAAGCAAGTAGATCAATCGAAAGAGATCCTACTCCAGGAACGTGAGGTAAAATAAACAACCTAGAAGTTTTAGCTAATTGATGGAAATTAATCATTTCTCCACATTAGCCATATATAGGCTAAGGTTTTTGATAGATAGGCCAACTTGCTGTCCTGACATTAAATTCTCCATGGACAGCACATTGGCCATTGTAGCTCAATGTGTTAGATCCGACTGGACGGAAACCAGGAAATCCGTGGTTCAAATCCCGGCCATGGCATTGAATTTTTCATGTTGACTATCTATTAAAAACCTTAGCCTATATATGGCTAATGTGGAGAAATGATTAATTTCTATCAATTAACTAAAATAATAAGGGTTAAATGATGAAGCCTGGAACTCAAGTACTTATGATAGTAAGTCGCCACAAACGGTGTATCTTGAATGCGAGAGCCCCTACTGGTCTACTGGAGTCAAATGGAGAATTTAATGTCAGGACAGCACGTTGGTCATGGTAGCTCAATGGGTTAGGGTGACTGTATGGAAACCAGGAAATCCGTGGTTCAAATCCCAGCCATGGCATTGAATTTTTCATGTTGACTCTATCAAAAACCTTTATCATTTTCCCTATATACAACAAGCATCTGCATGCAGCACAGGTGATTAAACACAGGTGGATATTCTGATGGGCTCCTCAGGGAAGATCACAGTGAAAATGTGCAAGTGTCTTGTGCTGTCTGATTTCATGAATGTGTAGGTGCTAGAGGTTTTCTATGTGAAATATGTTCATAAGCATTTTCTGAAGCTATCCTATTTAAAGCTGTCCGTTAAAATGACCAAGTCTCTCTAGTTATACATAAAAGTATAATAAGATAATACAATATTTAAATTACAGTTCTACATAATACTTTATAGTAATGTACCTATATTATCCACATGGAATGTTCTTTGTTTTTAAGTAAGTTAGTAAAATAGATTTTGATCGCCAAATTAGAAGACTTGACACTATGGCAGACATAATTTAAGTACTCATTCTTAAAGCCCACCACATTGACTGTTGCATGTTGGATGTAAATGACAGGAAAAGAGTGTCTAAAATTGGACAATAAGTTGCTTGTGCGCTCCTGCAGCTACGATGGCTGTTCAATAAAGAATAAACATAATATTTTTTACAGTCATAATTTTTCGCACTAAAATTCAATCTTATTATATTCTTTTAGCTTAATATGAAACAAACATGCCGTAGTAGTTTCACTGTTGGTACTCCTGGTTCCCGCCTGTGAGAACTAGGCAAGTTCAGGCATGTTCAGTATCATCTACCACTGCAATGGAGGTAACACGCGAGGAACAATATGCGGCTTTGAAATTCTGCTTTCATCTCAACAAATCTTCAGTTGAGGCCTATACAATGTTACAGGAGGCCTATGGAGAGTCTGTTCTTCCCTACAGCACAGCTCGAAGGTGGTTTAAACTGTTTCAAGAGGGGGGACAATCAATTTCAAAGGAAGGTGGACCCGGTGCTCTAGTTACTGCTCTTACGGAAGAAAACATCAACACTGCTGCTGCCATTGTGAGAGAGGATCGACGAATTACCTTAAGATCACTTTCTGAAATGCTGAACATTTCATTGTGTGCCACCCACACATTGGTGACAGAAACATTACACATGAGAGGTTTTTGTGCGCGATGGGTTCCAAGACTTTTGATTACCGAACAAAAGGAAATTTGCATGCAGGTCTGCATGCAGCTAAAGTTAATGTTAGAGGAAGATCCGGAGTTTCTTTCAAACATAATCACTGCTGATGAAACTTGGCTACATCATTTTGATCCTGAGAGCAAACAGCAAAGCTCAGTGTGGAAATCTCCTTCATCACCAACCCCCCAAAAAGCAAAAGTGGTTGCTTCTGCTGGGAAAGTTATGGTCATTTCATTCTTTGATATTCATGGAATGGTTTATCAGCATGTTGTACCTGCACACACATCAGTAGCTTGACAATACTACAGGGATGTCCTGAAAACATTGCAAGTCCATATCAGGCGCAAAAGATTGCATTTCCGTGGAGCAGGCTGGATGCTGGACCACGATAATGCGCGGCCGCATATTGCCAATGTTGTTACTGAATATCTTGCAAAAATCAACGTGAAATGCATCTCTCACCCTCCCTATAGTGCGGATTTAGCCCCATGTGACTTTTTTCTATTCCCTAACTTGAGGAAACGCCTTCGTGGGAGGCATTATCCATCATCAGAAGCAGTGGTGAAGGCTGCGGAGGCGATTTTGAGGGATCTGTCAAAAAGTGGTTTCCAGCATGTCTTTCAAGACTGGCAGAAACGCTGGGACAAGTGTATCGCATTCAGGGGAGACTATTTTGAGAAGGACGATCAAGATTATGAGGATGAGTGAAGGTATGTTGTCAAAAAAAATTGTGATCACTCTTTATTGAACAGCCCTCGTACTTGTAACAGTGTAAACAATTAGGAATCTGGATATCGTCGGACACAAACATGCTGGCACGAGGAGGGTTACTAGGCATTGAGAAGCAACTGCTCACCTCCAAGTCACGTTATTCTAATGTCTGTAGGCGTTCTTAGAGCAGACTCTGAACTTGGGCTGCAGATTAGAAGTGTAGATTACGAGGCATGATCGTTTTTTGTTTTCTGTTGAGCTAAGAATTCAATGTATTTGTAGTTTTTCTTACGGTCTATGCATTTATTTATTTCTGGCTTTGCTATGAGTGAGATTAATCATTTAGTTAACCATGTTACCGAAACACCACTATAGTCTTTCTTTTGAAAAGAAAAAGTACTGTAAAGGATAAGAGACAGACGCTACATTTGAATATTGTACAAACGTGTGGAAGCCAAATAAGAACTTTCCAGTACCAATATTGCAGGGAGTACCTATCGTTCAAAACAAGGTTAACGAACTGTAAATGTTATGTTTTCGTATTATGTGGACGAGAAAGTAAATAGTATTAAAGTGGAATAAGTTGCGTTAAAGTTTTACATAGAAGGTCACATGAACACTTAAGTTTCGGAAAGACGGAGGGGCGAGCATTTTAATCTTCTTGGAAAATATAGAATCGATCAAGCCTTATTAGAAGCGGCTTGTCTTTCAGCTCTAAAACATAACGAATGAGTCAGTATCTTGCAGTAGAGAAGCTTTTCGAAGGTATGGTAATAATTCAAGTGGTGTGTTGCCTAGGGCAACAAGAACTTTCAGCCTTAGTGGCAAATATTTATATTTGTGTAAAGCTTATTAAGTGTTTAACTCGGGTAATCAATAAAGAATTAGGAATGAAGTCTCAGGTTGTGAATTTATGTGTTCAAGCAAATGAAACTTCGGATATGCCTTGTCAGTCCCAGATGAATATCATGCTGGGCGGCCCACCTCGGTAGCGCATCTGCCTCACGTTCAAGAAGTCCCGAGTTTGCATTTCGGTCATGCCCTTTGCCCTTATCCTGAAAGGTCAATGTTGTGTAACTCTAAGCTCCATGGACCCTTGGCTCATTTGAGCATCATTTCAGCCATTTCATTCATCGTCCGTTTATGATTTAACGTTGGAGGAGGCAAATTAAGAAATATAAACTGGGTGATTCAGAAAACGTTTACAAATTTCGGTCATTGATTGCTTAAATCAAAGTAAGAAAAGATCATACGAAGTTATGGCATAATCCTTTTGTTTTCTCATTGCTGATGAACGTTTGAAGTCAATGGTCTTCCAGCTTCTAGTCTCATTCGACTCGTATCCTATGTGGTGGCGAAGTGCTAAAACTGAGACTTGTTTTTAGTTCCCATTAGACTAATGGGAATTAGAATATATAATCGTGAACCCATTATTGCGATAGTGCGGCCGACGCACACAAAAGGAGAGGTAGAGCACCGCGGAGATAAGGGACAGATAATGCATCGCGGAGATAAAAGGCCTGCCGAAACAGATAAAGTTTGATGTCTGGAATGTTCGTGTTTCGTCTGGTACCGTCTTCAATTATCTGGAACCATGAAGAGGTACAGAGATTCCCATAAATAATCGGACAAAGCAGAGTAGTAAGTTTTGAAATTGAAAATCAACTTTTGATGTGCTATTTTATTGAAATTAATGATAATCGACAGTTACATGGATCGTTCTTGTAAGAAAATAAATGTTATTTCACAGAAAAATTATATAATGCGTGCTTTTTTAAGAACTAAAAGGAAATATGGCATTTTTGGCCCTCAAAAGTAATCGGACATAACTTGAGCGTGATAAAAAATATGGCTTAGTACTTTGTGACGCTCCCTCTTCTTTTCACTACTTCTCGTAACCTATTTGTCATGCTGTGAACCAGGTTTTTCAGGTAGGCTGTAGAAAGTTTGCTCCATTCCTCTTGAAACCTCTCCTTCAAGTGCTGCTTGGAGGTGATGGGTCTTCCGCACGGCCTTCTACAGTTTATCCCATACTGCTTCTATGGGATTAAGATCCGGTGACTGAGGGGGTGGATGCAGTACATGGGGACAGTTGTAAAGTAACCATAGCTACACAATGTGGGACGTATGCTTCGGATCATTATCCTGATAAAATGAGAAGCTGTACAAAATACCCATCATTTCTGCACTTTGTTTTACATTTTGCTGTAATAGTCTAAGATAGACTTCCTTGTTCGTGGTTGTGTCTATGAACACCAGCTTTCTCACTCCCGTAGAGGAAATACAGCCCCATACCATTACACTCCCTCCGTCGTGTTTGACTGTGCCTTGTAAATTACGCTCTTCCAGCTCCGTGTTTGGTTTCCTCCACACAACCATCCTGCCATCGGAACCAGCAAGGTTGTATTTGCTTTCGTCACAAAAAAATAACTTGGTCCCACCAATCGGTTGTCTTGTTAACAAAGTCTTTGGCAAATTGTAATCGCTTCCTTTTATTCTTGCTGGAAATGTATAGCTTTTTTCTGGCTACGCGACCATTAAAATCTTGTTTTATATGGCCCTTCTGACCGTTGCAGGGCTGTCAGTCCCAGTTCTTCCTAAATCTCAGTACAAATCACCAAAGCACTTATACGCGGATTCCGTTTTACCTTCCACATAATATAAGACTCCTGCCTATCAGTAAGAAGTTTTGGTCGCCCTGGCGTTGCTCGAGATTCAATTCTGCCTTCATACTTATACCGGTGAATTATGTGACTAACTGTACTTTTGCTAAGATTCACAATCTCTGCTATTTCCCGGTATGTTTTGTTCTTTTCATAGTGATAGATCACTAACAGTCTCTGTTCAAAGGTACTCTGCTTACCTCTGGGCCGCATACTATGCTCTTGCCTTCTTCTTGGTGCACAGTTGACGTACTTCTTCTACGATGTTGTTTTGTCTACTGACAGACTTCATCTACTCGTTTGTATTGCATTTCATTTGTGCTGTCCGATTCTTTTTGTGTCGTAAACTCATGATGTAAACAAGGTTGAATGGGGAAGCTCTTAGTTTAGCCCATTTTCAATCTCTAAAATTGATGTTCATATCAAATGATTTTTGCTTAACACAAGGAGTACCATGAGATTAATACACATGATCTATCCTGCTTTATAGAGCACTCCATAGCGAAATGCAAAGTCTATCCGATTACTTATGGGAGTCAGTGTATATAAATATATAAAAAGGAAGCCGCGACTCGCCAAGGAGAGTCGGGTTGGAACCTGAGAATCGTCAGCGTGCAGCTGTGTTTTGAAAGTGAACTCTTTTGTTTGTGATCGACGTCCTTGTAGGTTGTATTTGTGTATGTTACGTAATTCTGCTACTGTAAGGGTTGACTAAAGTGTGTTTCTACGGAAATAAATGTCTGCACACTGGACTTTTAGTTCTACGAACCCTCAGTCACTTTTTTTTAACAAAAACGTAACAAAATGTATAATTTTTCGACGTAGTCTCGCTGTGATTCAACACTTCCTTCAGCGCGTATTAAATACACGGATTCCTTTGAGGGGCGGGGGATTGTTTTGACATGTAAGCAGCCACTCGTGCGCCGCCGGGTGGAAATTTCTTTTCTCCCATCGTCTTTTCTAGCATGTGTTCACTCCGGGAGATCTGATGAGAATGGCGGATGTGGAAGAGCAGCAAAGTTCAGGTCATTGGTTGCTAATTTACACGGTCACATGAAGCCCAAACATTGCCATGTTGTGAAATAGCTCCTGTAATCAGAAGTCCACGTCGCTTTGATTGTATTTTGGAACCTCATCGCTTGTTGCCAATTAGCTTGCTAATAAATATATAATAAATCTCCCCTTCTACCAATTTTACTTCACTTTCGTAAACATGATAATCAAAATAAATTACGTTAAGGTAACCCTTGAAGGCAGCCCTTGACCCACCCTCCAATATTTTGTTGAATATTGTGTAAGGTCGTCATTTTGACTCGCGCCAGCTATGTTCTGGAATGTGTTCGGGGTTGTTTTAAATTAAAATTATCAAATCCAATTAAAAAATTATCGCATTTAATTTTCCAGGCTTCTCAACCATTACTTCGCTATCCCACCATTTCCGATTTAGAATTAACCATCACACAAATAACCGTTGTGTGTTTATTGTGGATATCTTCACTTTGCCTATAGGGCCCGTTTTACCCAAACTGTGTTGTACGTAATAAATAACCTAATTTTCCAGTTTTATTCGTCGTTTCTGTGCAATTTACACGACTATCCAGCTAATCAGCTAAATTAATTACTTGTAGATACGTAAAATATGAAGCTATTAATAGTGAAGCAAATAATATATACAAATATAATAATTTGTAACGTAAAACTTCACTTATCTTATAAGAAATGATGATAATTGTTATACATTTAAAAACAGATTCGACTGCCGGTATTTCAAAATTCAGTACGCGATGTTTGTTTTTTAAAATAAATATATTTTCCCTAACCATTAAATCTATCGGACCATTTAATTGTTTTAATACTTTTACTTCTGGATTTATTTCATGGTTAAATGACCAAAAATGAAATGCTACGGCTGATTTATCAGTTTGTTTATACTTAATGTTACGAAAATGTTCTTTCGTTCTGGTTTCTAAATTGTCTTTCCAATATATACTTTATCACAATCTAAACAATCAAATTGATAAATACCACATTTTTTATTATTAGGAATTTTATCTTTTATAGAGAAATGCAATAAATTTTAATACTATATTTATTTTGAGGAACTGAAGTTATACCAAACTCTTTAATTTTTTTTTTTTTTGGAAAATGTTTATTAACCCAAGGATGGTAAGTATACATTTTTTAAAATTATAAACGTCTTTTATTTTTCTAAGGGTCGAAATATCATGAAGTTCTTTTATATTTAAATTTTTTATGTATAAAGTCTTTATTAAAATCATTAATTAAAACAGTGTTAATGTGTTTGTTCTTTATTAAATTCCTCTTTATTCAGGGGTATATTTATTAATCTATAAATCAAACTATTGAAAACAGCAAATTTATACGAAATAGGGTTAAAACTTCTGTTTTTTATATAATTATCAATATGAGTGGACTACCTATGGATACCAAAGTTTAATTTATTATTTTTTTATTATCTTTGACCTAGAAAAGGAAGAAATCCATTAATTTCAGTTTCTAATGTAAAACATACAAAAAGAAGAAAAATAAGACGATTATAATTTTAAAAAAATTACTTACCATCCTTGGGTTAAAGGCCGCGCCGTGGCTCAGTGCTTAGACCGTTTGGCTCTCACCAAGGCGGCCCGGGTTCGATCCCAGGCGACCGCAAAGTGAGATTTGTGGTGGACAACATGGCGCTGGGGCGGGTTTTCTCTGGGATCTCCGGTTTCCCCCGCCATTTCATTCCACCGTTGCTCCATCTTCATCTCGTGTATCACCATTGTCATCGCCTGCGGTGCCGTATGTAGTAAAAGCGGGCGTTAAACACTACACACACATCCTTGGGTTAATAAACATTTTGAAAATTGAAAGGGTAGAGCCAGACAGAAAAATTCAATGCCATAGCCGGGATTTGAACCACGGTTCAAATCCCGGCTATGGCATTGAATTTTTCAGTCTTGGTCTACCCTTTCATAGTGCGTCCTACACACGGCTAGTGTGAATTAACAATTAATTTCCATTAATTGACCTAATAGTGGTCCGAACTATAAAGCCCGGGTCTTAAAGTACTTACAGCATAGTAAGTCGTCATTAAGGTAGTTGTCTCATGTGTTTGAGAACTCCTAGTGGTTTACCGGGAGAAACACGAGTCAGTTGTACCTAATAGTGGTCCGAACTATAAAGCCCGGGCCTTAAAGTACTTACAGCATAGTAAGTCGTCATTAAGGTAGTTGTCTCATGTGTTTATGGGAACTCCTAGTGGTTTACCGGGAAAAACACGAGTCAGTTGTACCTAATAGTGGTCCGAACTATAAAGCCCGGGTCTTAAAGTACTTACAACATAATAAGTCGCCATTAAGGTAGTAGCCTCATGTGTTTATGAGAACTCCTAGTGGTGTCGGGAAAAAACACGAGTCAGTTGGAGAATTTAATGTCATATCGGCACGTTGGCCATAGTAGCACAATGGTTAGATTGGCTGGACGGAAACCAGAAGATCCGTGGTTCAATTCCCGGCTATGGCATTGAATTTTTCAGTCTGGCTCCACCCTTTCATAGTGCGTCCTACACACGGCTAGTGTGAAAGAACAATTAATTTCCATTTTCAAAATTATTTTTAAAGAGTTTGGTTTAACTTAAGTTCCTCAAAATAAATATAGTATTAAAAATTTATTGCATTTCTCTATAAAAGATACCATTCTTAATAAAAAAATCTGGTATTTATCAGTTTAATTGTTTCGATTATGATAAAGTTTATATTGGAAAGACAAAACGTAATTTGGAAACCAGAACGAAAGAACATTTTCGTAACAGTAAGTATAAACAAACTGATAAATCCGCCGTAGCAGATCATTTTTGGTCATTTAACCATAATATAAATCCAGAAGTAAAATTACTAAAACAATTAAATGTTCCGATAGATTTAATGGTTTGGGAAAATATATTTATTTTAAAAAACAAATATCGCGTAATAAATTTTGAAATACCGGCAACCGATTCTGTTTTCAAATTTGTTTTATTTTCAGATTTTGGTAATACTAACAAGAACATATTGTAACTTTGTGGATTCGTGAAATCAAAAGTCCAATTACACAAACTCAAAATGTTCTTTATTTCCACCAAATTACAGTTGGAACACTTGCCGATTACACAGAATTACGTAGCGCACACAATTACAATTCGCCAATTTGTCCGTCACAGGTCCAGTCTACACTCACAAATTACGTACAACTCCTCTGATACACGTACACAGTCTTCCGGTCCGTTCACTCACTCGACGCTCCTCACGGCTGCTCGTCAGGAACTGAACTGTCTCGCCCACTGCAGGCCTTATATAGGAGTATCGCTGTTTCTGGAAGTCTCGCGGTTCAGAAAATAATCCCGAATGTTCCAGAAGTCAGGGGAGGGGAAAGAGACGGTATAGGGCCCGTGCCGCTCATATAATCATCCTCTCAGTGACACGAGACAAATGGGTAGGCGTGGCCTGAATGCTTCTTGTCTGGCCCTACCCTGCTGCTAGCTGGCCGTGCCTTCCGATGATTAGGTGACAATATGAACATCTAGCGTTCGTAACGACAACTGATGTGTCATCGTATACATGAAATCGCGATCCTAGAGAATTTATAAGAATTATCATTTCTTATAAGATAAGTGAAGTTTTAAGTTATAAATTATATATTCGTGTATAATTACTTGTAGTTTTGGATTTATTACAACTAATGGAGCCATGGCAGTTCAATCTAATAAAATTTGTCTCCCTGAAATTGGCAAGTTTGCTATACATTACATATGGTTTCTGGATCCAGATAGCATCAGCATCCAGCTCAAATATTTTTCTTAATTTCACCATTACTTATTTGCTCCTGTGACAATTTACTTGTAAAAGTCCTGTAAAACCCCATTTCTCCTAGCTCATGAAATATTAAAACATTCCTACCTTCCTACCTTCGAAAAATCTGCCTCTATATTTTCTCCCTTCCTCTGACATTCTTACTAAGGCTTGCGTTTTAGCTCTTCTTTTCCAGAAACAAATCAGTTCCTTTTTATACTTATTTACTAACTTTAAGTTAGTTAATTTCGTTTCCTTGTTACTTTTATTCAATTCGTTTAAAAACTTCACTTATAATAGTACCCAAATGTTCAACTCTTTGGTAGCTTGTACACCCTTGGCCGCGCCGTGGCTCTGTGGTTAGACCGCTTGGCTCTCACCAAGGCGGCCCGGGTTCGATCCCAGGCGACCGCAAAGTGAGATTTGTGGTGGACAACAGGGCGCAGTGGCGGGTTTTCTCCGGGATCTCCGGTTTCCTCCGCCATCTCATTCCACCGGTGCCCCATCTTCATCTCATGTATCAACAGTTTCATCGCCTGCGGTGCAGTATGTAGTAAAAGCGGGCGTTAAACACTACACACACACACACACGCACGCACTTGTACACCCTTATTTTTCGAGTTTCAGCCTTGGGTTTAAACGTGATAATTATTTGGTTTAGCAACTGTATTTTTTTCCCCCTGTCGATATTTTGGACGTTCATCCCTTACACCTAACCTGCCCATAACAATGTGGCCCAATTTAGATTCGTATTAAAACTGTTCTGCTGTAAAAGAACAAATACCTAAAAACTATCTAAATGAAGTATTTCAACCGTTCTTACATATACTTATTACACTAAATTTAATGATGTTCCCGTTTGGGTTAAATTAAATGTGAGGAACTACTCCCATTAGTCCTGGACCCGTAGGACCAGAACCTGGGCCTCTCGGGTATATTTACCATAGCACAGTACCTATTTTATAAACTGCCCCCCCCTCTGCACACGGCAGACGGGACGGAAGTGGATACGCCACCTACGCGCCAGTCCTTAATGAACAAGCTACCAAAAACCTTGGTAGGGCCGCCGGTGATCTAGCACACCAACTACTAGCTCCGCAGGCTAGCACCCGGGACTTATGAGGCAACCCTCTACCCTCTCCGGGCGGCTGAAGCCTGGCCGGAAATACCCAATTTCCCCTGGGTGGCAGGAACACACTGCCCCCTCGAGTCCAACCCAATCCGAACAACTCCCATTCAGGGAGGGGCTCGAATGTTCGGCCCGAGGTTCCTCTAGTAACGTCAGAGGTACCAAGAGTGCTAGGGGTCCTCAGCGCCCACAACTTGGCAGCTGAAAGGGACGAATCCCTCCCCCTACGGGGCCCGTTTGGGTTGTTAAGTTTTTGGATTTAAACCTGATTTTTTCAACAGCGTCTGGTAAAGGAATTGACAGTGCTTTCCATTCTCATAATACGTTGTCCCAATTAGACGTCTTAATGCCGCGAGCACCGTTCTCCCTTCTTCTAGCCTGCTTAATGTGATGCCAGCCGAAAGTTGTTATATATTCTCGGGGTTGCGACATTGAGTCAGTGTCAGCTGTTTTCTGCTTACTACGACGGCTGTTCAATAAAGAATGATAATTTTTCGCACTAAATTTCAATGTTATTATATTCTGTTAGCTTAATGTGAAACAAACACGCTGTAGTAGTTTAATTGTTGGTACTCCTGGTTCCCGCCTGTGAGAAAGACATGTTTAGACATGTTCAGTATCGCCTACCGCTGCAACGGAAGTAACACGCGAGGAACAATATGCGGCTTTGAAATTCTGCTTTCGTCTCAACAAATCTTCAGTTGAGGCCTATACAATGTTACAGGAGGCCTATGGAGAGTCTGTTCTTCCCTACAGGACACCTCGAAGGTGGTTTAAAATGTTTCAAGAGGGGAGACAATCAATTTGAAAGGAAGGTGGGCCCGGTGCTCCAGTTACTGCTCTTACGGAAGAAAACATCAACATTGCTGCTGCCATTGTGAGAGAGGATCGACGAATTACCTTAAGATCACTTTCTGAAATACTGAACATTTCATTGGGTGCCACCCACATGTTGGTGACTGAAACATTACACATGAGACGTGTTTGTGCGCGATGGGTTCCAAGACTGTTGATTCCCGAACAAAAGGACATTCGCATGCAGTTAAAGTTGATGTTAGAGGAAGATCCGGAGTTTCTTTAAAACGGAATCAGTGCTGATGAAACTTGGCTACATCATTTTGATCCTGAGAGCAAAAAGCAAAGCTCAGTGTGGAAATCTCCATCACCAACCCCCAAAAAGCAAAAGTGGTTGCTTCTGCTGGGAAAGTTATGGTCATCTCATTCTATGATATTCATGGACTGGTTGATCAGTATGTTGTACCTGCACACACATCAGTAACTGGACGATACTACAGGGAGGTCTTGAAAACATTGCAAGTCCAAAAGTCCAGGCGCAAAGGACCAAGCAGGCTGGATGCTGCACGACGATAATGCTCGGCCGTATATTGTCAATATTGTTGCTGAATATCTTTCAAAAATCCCCTCAGGGGCTCACCTTGGTGAGTACGGGAAGTGGCAACCCCGAGGTGCCTGAGCTACCCAGTGTTCGGGGGTATAACCGGACCACCCTGCTTCCTGGGGACATAAATAGGGAAGCCTGGCCCTCCAGGTTGGGGGTTGAGCTTTAGGTTAACAACCTAATCTTGTAAAAAACCTATTGTTACGAAACCTGCAAAGAAGCCTCGGAATGATTTAATGTTGGCGACCTGGAACGTAAGGACTATGTTAAAGCCCGGAAAAACGAAAGAAACAGCAAATGAAATATTAAAATATAAATTAGACGTGGTAGCCCTTCAAGAAATAAGATGGGCAGGGGAAGGTAGAATAGATAAGAAGGAATATACAGTATTATATAGTGGATCAAAAAATCTGGACTTAATGGTACAGGATTCATTATTACAAAGGAAATCAAAAAGAGTCTAATAGAATTTAAGCCAATTAATGAACGAATTTGTAAAATACGCCTTAAAGGTAAATTTAGAAATATAACTATAATAACCGTATATGCACCTACAGAAGAAAAGAAAGAGTTCTATGAAAACCTAGAAAATACATGTAACTTAGTAGAAACTTATGACCCATTGGTGGTAATGGGAGATTTTAATGCACAAGTGGGAAAAGAAGACCATTTTAATGGAGTGGCAGGGAAACATACATTACATCAAATAAGTAATGAAAATGGTAGTTTACTTGGACAATTTGCAGTTAGAAATAACATGATTATTAAAAGCACCTGCGTCCCTCGTAAGGATATACATAAAGGAACATGGAAAATGCCAGGTTCAAATATAGTAAATCAAATTCATCATGTGTTAATCAGAGCAAGACACTCATCATCAATTATAGATGTAAGAAGTTACAGAGGTCCAAATTGTGATTCGGATCACTTTTTGGTTAAAGTGAGAATGAGAATAAGAATAAAGAAAATGGACAGAGTTCAAGAAAACACACAGATACGATGGGACAGGGAAAAACTGGAAGATAAAAAGGAAATAAAAAAGTTCAAAAGCTAATGAACAGCAAATTAAATGAAAAAGGAACAAAAGAAGGTATAGAAGAACAATGGAAGATAATTAAAGACACAGTAAAAGAAGTAGCAAAAATTAGTATAGGTGAAAAGAAAATGGGAAGAAATATAGAATGGTATGATAAAGAATGTGAGCAAGCAATAGAAATTAAGAATATGGCTAGAAAAAAAATGCTTCAGAAAGAAACTAGAAGTAACTATGAAGAATATTGCCGAAGAAGAGATGCTAATAAAATATGTAAGAAGAAACGAGAATATTGGAAAATGCGAATCCAAGAAATAGAAATATTGCACCAGCAGAGTGAGATAAGGAAATTCTATACAGCATTAAAACAAATTAAACAAGGGAAACTGAATAGAATGAGAATTTTTAAGTAAAGAAGGTAATATTCTTGGACAAGATAAGGATATATTGTAAAGATGGGCCGAATACTACAAAGAGTTGTTAAACAAGGAGCAAACAATAAATAATATGGAACAAGGAGGGAATGGAAATGAAAGAATAGAAGAAGAAGAGCCGGATATTTGGGATGTTAGAATAGCAATACAGAACTTGAAGAATAATAAAACACCAGGAGAAGATGACATAATTGCTGAGCTAATTAAATATGGTGGAAATGGAATTATGAAAGCAATACATAAGTTAATAGAAGTATGGAGGAAAGAACAGATGCTTGAAAGTTGGAAGACAGGCGTAATATGCCCAATATACAAAAAGGGTAATAAATATCAATGTCATAATTATAGGGGAATTACATTACTCAATGTAGTATATAAATTATTTTCAAGTATTTTAAATGATAAAGCTAAAAAGCATATGGAAAATGTATTAGGTGAGTACCAATGTGGATTTAGAAGTGACAAGAGCACAATAGACCAGATATTTGTAATAAGACAAATAATTGGAAAAATTCTACGAGCATGGTATAGACTTACACTTCCTGTTTATAGACTTCAAGCATGCATTTGATTCAATTGGTAGAGGAGCCCTCTATAAAACTCTGCAATGTTTTCAAATGCAACCAAAAATAATAAGGCTAATAAAAATGACAATGGAAAATACAAAAGCCAAAGTGAAAGTAATGAATAAAATGGATCTAGATTTTGGTTATAATGCAGGCGTAAGACAAGGTGATGGACTGTCTGCAACTCTATTCAACCTAGCCCTGCACAGAGCAATAGAAACACTTGATTCTAAAGGTACGATATTCTTTAAGTCCAATAAAATATATGCAGATGACGTAGTGATCGTGACAAGAGACAAAAAAACGTTAGTTGAAGTTTATGAAGAATTAGAAAAAAGGTCTAAAGAAATAGGATTAGAAGTAAACGAGAAAAAAACTAAATGCATAAAAATGACAGCAGATAAAAGCAAAAGAATAATTTCAAATCTAGTAGTTAGAGACAAAACAATTGAAGGGGTATCCAAATTTAGATATTTAGGAGCACTTGTAAACAATGATAATAATTTAAACGAGTGCATAAAAGAAAGAATCCAAAGTGGAAATGCAGCATATTATGTAAATTTATCCCTATTCAAAATAGGTTTATCAGTAGAGGGACAATATACAAGATGTCTAAAACCCTGATAAGACCGATAGTAACATACGCTGCTGAAACTTGGACCCTAAACAATGCAGATGCAGAAATACTTCGAAGATTTGAAAGGAAAATATTAAGACGAATCTTTGGACCTGTAAAAGATAAAGATCAATGGAGAATAAGATATAATCATGAAATAGAATTAATAAATAAGCAAGATATTGTGAAATTTATAAAAGCACAAAGGATAAGATGGCTATGGCATATAGAGAGAATGACGGAAGATAGAATGCCAAAAAAATATTGAAAGGAAGATTGTATAATAGAAGAAAAAGAGGAAGACCGAGAACAAGGTGTTTAGATGATGTAATGGAGGACCTAAGAACGATCGGAATCAGAGGCTGGAAAAGTAAAGCGGAAGACAGAGATGTGTGGAGGAGGATCGTGCAGGAGGCCAAAGCCCACCAAGGTCTGTAGAGCCAGTAGGGAAGAATCTTTCAAAAATCAACGTGAAGTGCATCCCTCACCGTTCCTGTAGCCCGGATTTAGCCCCATGTGACTTTTTTCTATTCCCTAACTTGACGAAACGCCTTCGTGGGAGGCATTATCTATCATCAGAAGCAGTGGTGAAGGCTGCGGAGGCGATTTTGAAGAATCTCAAAAAATGGTTTCCAGCATGTCTTTGAAGACTGGCAAAAACGCTGGGCCAAGTGCATCGCATTCAGGGGAGACTATTTTGAGAAGGACCATCAAAATCATGAGGATGAGTAAAGGTACGTTGTAAATATATATATATATATATATATATATATATATATATATATATATATATCCCATCTACACTTCATTACGTTCTTTATTACTCTTTGATCTATTTATCCATCCCTCTTAACCCGTCAGATGTCTTCTTCAATTCTCTTCTTTACCAATGTTTACTAAAATTTAATTTCTGTACTATTTCATTTCCCGCTTCTTTCGCAATGCTCAAATCATTTTTTTGTATCATCTTCTGGATTTTCTTTTTAGGTTAATTCGCATCTACTGTTTATTTTTATGGTTAATTTTTTTGGTACTTCCGGCATCTTTCCACCCTTATTAATTTCAGTATTCTGATTACTACCTTGCTTGATAAGGGCAGAAACGAGAGTGAAGATGACGTCGATGATGAAGATGCGGAGGGCCTGTATTGTGCAGGCCTTTTTTGGAGGACCGAGACGGAGAAACATGGATAAGGTGCTGCACTGGTTCAATTGAGCACACACGGTTTGTGCAGGTGATAGTTCCAATAGATTATGTTGTGAAATGTGTGTGAGAAAAAGAAGTCAGTAATAAAAAGGCCTGTCTAGTAATTAGGCACCAAAATAGGACAAGTCGAGATATGAACCTTGGATTTTCACATCGGGTATCAAAAGATCATCTTTAGTACAGACATTAAGTGTTCTGAACTTTTGTACTTCTAATGCTCTAAATGAACACCACAAAATGTCTCCTATATTAGGAACCTCTACCACCCCATATTAAGCACCACCCCATATTAGGATTCACATTTTTGGATTTTAGAGAATTGCATTTTATTTGTATATCAGTGTATTTAAGCTCGAGCATTACATTCTATAAGGGAGGCAAAGAGTTGGAGTATACAAATGTATTATTTATAGACACTAACCTGTGTTGGCCATACAACAAAAATAAAAAAAATATACCTCATATTAGGCAACTTTCCCCTACTTTCTAGTCTAGCGAATATTGAATCCACATATTATTTTAATAAGTATTATAGAATGATTATTCATGAGTAAATTGTTCATAAATGAATAAGAAATGTTATTCCAATTTAGTGTTTAATAACATTTCTTATTCATATGCTGCTGATGGGAGCGATGCACGCTTCCGAAACGTCTGTTTCTAATCGTCTTTTCACTTGGCTTGTTTCCCGAGAGTACCTGTATATTGAATATAACTTTTTTTTTTTTTTTTTTTTTTTTTTTTTTTTTTGTATTTGGCGTGAGGTATTGGTAGTATTCAAGTTACTGTGCGTCAAAAGTATTGATCCCAACAAAATGAATTTAAGTTAGTATCCACTTATCTCCATATTCTTTGCTGAACTGTCATCTCTTCATATTTTTTTTCTTTTCCAAACTGGAATAGCCTTGAATGCAGTTTGTTTACCTAAAGCAAACCAACACTGTGTTTGCTGATTTACTGCTATCTTAAGGAGTTCTGCTGCCAAGGTTTCTCGGAATAATGGTTAACAAACAAAACTGGAGACAACTGCTTTTTGACGCGCATTTTGTGTAACTGGTGCTTGTCATCATGGTCACACGAAAAAGGTATTGACTGTGTCAATTTAAAGCAACGGAAGCGTACAGATGTGTAAACTGCAATGGTAAATACAGCAGTGGACAAATTATTAGCAAAAATGAAGATTCTTTTATTTTTTGTACTTTAAGAAAAATATAGAATGCACAGGATGGCACTGTGGCACTGAGGCACTGAATGTTCAAGAAACACATTTTAATATTTAGTGTGACCTCCATTTGCTTTAATTAAGGCCAAAATTCGTCTCTGCATACCTTGGATTAAGGTTTTGCACAAATAACGAATTTCATCTTCTCTCCATATGAAAACACTGGACCCAATCATCTGAAATTTGGTAGTAGAACTCTTTGCTTTCACTTTTTTTTTTTGGATAATACGCCACAGATTTTCTATTAGGTTCGTGCCTGGACTGTTCCCTGGCCAATCCAGTTGAGAAATTTCATGTGTTTTGAATTTCTCAGTGACACTTTTTGCTCGATAGCATGGCGCTCCATCTTGCATGAAAATACCATCTGTTGATGGAAACCATTCACTGTACATAGGTACCAGAAAGTTGTTTATCACTTCATTGTACTTAGCAGCATTCATATTGCCTTCTACAACGTGCAAAGGCCTCGGCCATATGTTGAGATACCTCCCCCACACCATTATTTTAGTAGGATATTTCACACGCTGCACCAAACACTCCTGCTTCAGTTGCTCTCCAGGACTTTTCTCACACAAATAGGGTTGTCCTCCTCCACAGAAACATAGGATTCTTCACTGAATATCACATGAAATTGCAAACATAAAAAATATTGTTATTTTAAAAATAATTTTAGTAATTTCTTTAATTTCAATAAAATAAGTACTTTGATAAAACAAGCTTGAATTTTGCTGAAAAAGTGTTGTAAATTCATTTTTTCCTTTAATTTCTTTAATTATAACCTAATGGATTTTACTTGCCTTTTCCCATTGTTCTGGACTCCAAACTTGGTGTTTTATAGCCCAGAGTAGCCGATAGTCAGTTTCTGCTTTTTGATTGGTCGCCTTGCCTTCAGATCAGCATCAAACAGCCGTCTGCGAATTGTTCTTGCACTCACTACAGCTCCATGTTCTCTGGCTAACTTCTGAAGTTGGGTTGAAGTTAATCGCCTATTTTGGCGTCCTTTTCTTACTAAAGTCTATCAAAAACATATGTAGTGGCCTGTTTTCTACCACACCCCCCCCCCCGTGCCATTTTGGTGATGGACTTTATCTTTGATGTTTTTGGCAAACCTACTCACATAGCTAATGTTAACACCAACCAATTTATTTATTTCTTTAGAGTATGAGTTTTTTTTTGTTCCAACAGCACTTGCACTTTGGCCCTTTTCCTTGGAGAAATATCACTGGATTTACCCATCTTCACATTAGGCTGAAAACTTTGTGACGTGGTTAGCTGGATGAACCATCTGTCTACCTGCTAAAACCATCCCGCACCACATTTCTTATCCATCTTGCCACTCCTTAAGAGATGCAGGTACCCAACAAAAAGGTTACATGAAAAATGGGAAGGCAAATAAGGAGAATTAACCAAACGAAAAGTGTACATAAAATACTATAGTGCCACATATTTCATATATCGTATCATATTGCACAATGTTTCATATAAGCATGATAAGTTGTCTGAGAGTAAAGAGAAATGCAAAAAGTTAATAAATACCACATAAAATGGGGCTACCTCACATACAAATAAATATAAATACAAATAAAGTAGAAATTTGTGCCAGAAAACAAGTTTTGCTAATAATTTGTCCTACTGTATACCTGGCAACTTGATGCTATTTAATGACTATTTCAAAGCATCGCTTCTGAATAATGTTCAGCTAATGCTGGAATTGAACTAAATAGAAAAGAGAAAGTAAACTATTTGAAATGCGCAACGAGCCTAATCTAGAAGCCTCTTTTAGAGGATCCTGCATTCGATGACATTCCTCTTTTTGGTATTTCCCTGAAGAAGGCGGGATACGCTCTGAGATAAACCCAGAATTCCGGTAGTAGTAACACGATTTCTACTGATTACGTAGAAAATGAAGCTAGCTACAGTGAAGCAATGAATTTTATACAAATATAACAATTTGTAACAGAAACTTCAGTTAACTTAAGAAGATGATGTTAATTCTTCTTTCTAATTGAGATCAATTTCACGAACTCTTGTCCACATCTTCAGTCAAAGAAAACCACAGGAGGAGAAAAATTCGTCCTTAAGGGAGTTACTATGTTATTATGTTTTTTCAGTATTACTAAAATCTGAAAACGAAACAAACTTAAGAACAGAATCAACTGCCGGTATTTCAAAATTCATTATGCGATGTTTATTTTTAAAATAAATATTTTCCCAAACTATTAAATCTATCGGGACATTTAATTGTTTTAATCATTTAACTCCTAAATTTATTTCATGGTTAAATGACCAAAAATGATGTGCTACGCCGATTTATCAGTTTGTTTATACTTAATGTTACGAAAATGTTCTTTCTGGTTTCCAAATTGAGTTTTTTTCGAAATGCAAGTCACTAAAACATTCCCTTTGATTTTTAAAACCTGGTATAGATATATTGATGATATTTTTGCTATTGTTCCTGATAAACAAATAAATGATGCTTTAAAATTACTAAATTTTCAAGATAATGGTACAAAATTCACATTAGAAACTGAAATTGATGTTTTCTTCCTTTTTTGGATTTGAAGATAATAATAAATTGTATTTTTGTATTTTTAGGAAGTCTACTCATATCGATAACTACATAAAAATAAGTTTTAACCCTTTTTCACATAAACTTGCTGTTTTTAATAGTTGAATTTATAGATTAATAAATATACCCCTGAATAAATAGGAATCTAATAAAGAATATAAACATGTTAATACTGCTTTAATTAATGGTTTAATAAAGACTTTATACAAAAGAAGATTGAAAAATTTAAATATTTCTACACTTAAAAATAAATTACGATTATAATTTTTAAAAATTTACTTAGCATCCTTGGTTTAATAAACAATTTCAAGAAGTTTTTAAAGAGTTTGGTATAACTTTGGTTCCTCAAAATAAATATAGTATTAACAATTTACTACATTTCTCTAAAAAAAAGATGAAATTCCTAATAATAAAAAATCTGGTATTTATCAATTTAATTGTTTAGATTATGATCGGGTTTACATTGGAAGGACAAAAGGTAATTTGGAAATCAGAACGAAAGAACATTTTCGTAACATTAAGTAAAAACAAACTGATAAATCGGCCGTAGCAGATAATTTTTGGTCATTTAACCATGAAATAAATCCTGAAGTTAAATGATTAAAACAATTAAATGTCCCGATAGATTTAATAGTTTGGGAAAATATATTTATTTTAAAAAATAAACACCGCTAAATGAATTTTGAAATACCAGCAGTTGATTCTGTTCTTAAGCTTGTTTCGTTTTCAGATTTTTGTAATACTGAAAAAAACATAAGAACATAGTAATTTTCTTAACGACGAATTTGTTTTCTCCGGTTGTTTTCTTTGACTGAAGATGCGGACAAGAGTTCGTGGAATCGATATCAATTAGAAAGAAGAATTAACAATAATTATTCTTTAATAGCTATCCCATTCGCGTCACCCTGCAGCCGAAGCACTTATTAGTAATATTTCGTAATAAACAATATTTAGAGGCCGCCGTAAGGAATGCACGATGATATGTTTTTATATATCAGTTTTACAATAATTATTATCCTTTAATAGCTATATCTGGACAGAAAATTCAGAGAAATATCATTACATATGTACCAAGTTGATATTAGTGACATATTTTGCTTATTTCATCCAGTATTTATAACTGTGTACTAAATGGGCAAGAACTTACGAACCAGCACATTCGCGTCACCCAGCAGCCGAACTCGGGCGCATCGAGTGGCAAGAAAATGACGAAGTGCCAGCGCATGCGCACTCGTTCACCCCACAGCCGAACGCAGGCATGTCTTTGATGGCAAGAAAATGACAAGTGGCAGCATGCGCATTCGCGTCACCCTGCAGCACGTCTCGACTTCAAAAGGCAAGAATATGACGAGCCTTAGCGCATGCGTACTGGCCACAGTCAGGAGTAAAAGGATTTCCTTATTATATAATGTTATTTGCTTTCTTAATTGTGCCACCCACACAGAGTCATACTGCGTGGTGTGCGGTGATATGCTAACATCCCGTAACCAAGGTTCAAACCCGGAACTTCAAAATCCTTAGCTTCCTTTCGGGAGGATTTCCGCAAAACTTAAATATGTACAAGATACTCATGCCACGTAAAATTTTAGGTTTCTCCATTAAAATCTTCTGTTTTCTTCCACATTTTCTACACTTGAAGTCAATGGTTTTTAAAACTGTTCTCAAAGATATTCTGACCCAAGCAAAATGTATCCTGTGCTTAACAATCGGATGGAGTTTCTTTGTTTTTTAATTATTTCCTGTATTTTGCAGCATTGGTGAACAACTTCCCCGATAACACACTTATCAAATTCACCCACAAACACTTTTCGATTGCCTTTCGGTATATTTCTTTTACCCTCGGTGTAGATAATAAAAACAGAATGTTCACTTTGCTCTTGAAGTTGTTTACGCTTCTTTCTAATTATGAGAATGAAATTTTCTCATTTTCCATAATAGTCTGCTGCCCGCGCCTGTAACGTAGGTGGTAGCTTGTCTGCCTCACGCAGAAAAAAGTGTTCAAAGTATTGTTTTTTCAAGAGGTTCCGAGTTCGAAGCTCAAAGTGGGTTATTTGGATAAGGTTTCTTCAGGGGTTTTCTCTTATCCTGAAAGATGAATGTTTGGTAACTCTAAGCTCTATGTACCCTGTACTCATTTGAACAGCATTTCATTCATCATTTATATATAACATTTACTGGAGCACCGGTGGAATGGAATGGCGGGGGAAACCGGAGGTCCCGGAGAAAACCAGCCCCAACGCCGTGTCGTCCACCACAAATCTCACTTTGCGGTCGCCTGGGATCGAACCCGGGCCGCCTTGGTGAGAGCCAAGCGGTCTAACCACTGAGCCACGGCGTGGCCTTATTCCGCTGACCCCTTTGTTGCCTGCTTCAGTGGGATATTTAAGGACTATCAAGGTAGCAAATGGCACTGGTACCCTCTAGCTTAACTTCTGGGTCGCTGGCCCTCTCCACTATCACCAGATAGAGGGGCATGGGTACGGGGCCCCTGATTACAGGGTGGGTTACACCAGTGCTGGTGTTAGATTTTGCATCCTTAATTGGATGGGGGAGGGAAAAAACGTTTTGAGGTGGGCATGTTGCCCTGGACCGTAGTACAGTGCACAGCTAATCTTAAGCTATATACCAACCTGCCCGCGCTGGCTGCAATCTGCGTGACTACAGAGGACCGAACACTTAAGCGTACCTTTTTATTTTCGCCTAAAAGGCGTTGGCTATGGTTTTGTGGTCGCCATTGCTGGTAATATTTAGCGGACAAGAAGCACAAAGTAACACAGGTTGTGCTGTGTGATAGCTGGTGATGTTTGTTGGTCAATCAGCAGCGTTGTTATAACAGCCAATCCGAAGCTCTACTGGCGGAAACAGCAGCCAATCACGGCCTCTCCCCACAATAATATTGATATTTTTCAGCACGAGCGCTAATTGTGAAGTTTAATATCCTTAAAGATGGACGCTCCTGCATTTATGGCTACCGGAAAGGTGGACTTCTCTTCTCTGTGTGCCCATTTCGGGTACTGTTTTACCCCAGAGGAAAGAAGAATAGCTAATCTTCGGGTATTGATATTCTCAAACTATATGGCGTGCTTCCAGAAAGGGTCAATATTGGCGTCCGCGAGTGTCCTCGGTGTGGAGCAGTCATGGGGACGGAGACCTCGACAAATACAGGAATTGGGTGGCGATATATCTGCCCAGATTATCACCGACTTGAGGCAACAAGTAATACCTTCTTCCAGCGTGTGCGCCTCAACGGTGAACTAGGTACAGACAGGGTCCTGAAGTTTGCCTGTCTGTGGTTGATGAAGATACCCTGAATCACCATCCAAACCCACCTAGAGATGGCGCATGAAACTGCCATAACGTGGAGTTCCTATTTTAGGGACGTTGCAAACAAAATCGCTTAGCACGACTTCCAGGTCCTTGGTGGTGACGGCGACATCGTCGAGGTCGACGAAACGCATCTATTTAAGCGTAAGTACCATGTGGGACGGCGAGTCATGTGGCGTCATCACTGGCTGGTTGGTGCCATCAGCCGCACCACAAAACAACGCTTTGGGCTCCTGGTCCCAAATCGCAGCAAAGAAACGCTGCGGCCTATCTTGCAGCTCTACGTGGACCAGGATAGCCTATTAGTGACCGATGACTGGAGGGGTTATTGGGGCTGCGAGAATTCTTTTAGAGGCCATGGAGTGGTGGTGCATCGGCGCAGTTTTGTTAGCCCACCCAGAAATATGGATCCCTTGTGGGTTCCAGCTGGCACCTACAACGCCCAGTGCCTCTCCAGCTCCGGGATTGGAACCGTTGCGGTACCATACCCAACGGATGGAGAATTCGTGGAAGGGGTTGAAGAAGATTCTGTCTTCCTGCACCAGAATCACCAACGCTCACAGCCGCGTAGGCGAATGGATGTACAGAGAGAATGTTCTCAAAACTATACCCTCTGAAACGCAGCGACTGGAAAGATTCCTGCGGGATATAGCAAGAGCTTATCCAGGTGTGGGAAAAGCACCCATAGTGTCATGAGTGTCTGTAATAAATTCAACATTTCTCCAAAAATAAGGCCTAAAGAGCCTCTTTCATTGGTCACGCACCAGTAATTAAACGGCCCTTTTAGGGACATCACAAGGTTTCCGTAGAGTGGGTTGTACTGTTCGCCAAAACAAAAGTCCCAGGGGAATGAGGGGAAAGAGGGTTTAGGCACTATTATTATTATTATTATTATTATTATTATTATTATTATTATTATTATTATTATTATTATTATTATTATTATTATTATTATTATTATTATTATTATTATTATTATTTTAACCAACGACCCTGCGCTGGCACTTCGTCATTTTCTTTGTCATCCGATGTGCTAAGCTCTTGCCCATTTAGTACACAGTTATAAATACTGGATGAAATAAGCAAAATATGCCACTAATATCAACTTAGTACATATGTAATGATATTTCTCTGAATTTTCTGTCCAGAGATAGCTATTAAAGGATAATCATTATTGTAAAACTGATATATAAAACATATCATCGTGCATTTCTTACAGCGGCATCTAAATATTATTTATTACGAAATATTACTAATTATTGCTTCTTTATTATATTTTTATTACGAAATATTACTAATAAGTGCTTCTTTATTCTTAACTTACTAGGAATCACGGTGAATAACTGCGAAATATTACCAAGGAATTAATAAAATTTGTTACCAAGGAAGGGTGACGCGAATGCGCATGCGCTGGCACTTGTCATTTTCTTGCCATCAAACACATGCCTGAGTTCGGCTGTGGGGTGAGCGAGTGCGCATGCGCTGGCACTTTCTTGCCACCCGATGCGCCCGAGTTCGGCTGCAGGGTGACGCGAATGTGCTGGTTCTTAAGTCCTTGCCCATTTAGTACACAGTTATAAATACTGGATGAAATAAGCAAAATATGTCACTAATGGTACATATGTAATGATATTTCTCTGAATTTTCTGTCCAGAGATAGCTATTAAAGGATAATTATTGTAAAACTGATACATAAAACATATCATCGTGCATTCCTTAAATTTGTGCAACGCCACTGCATATATCCCGCCCGTCCCCGCACCCCTCCCTCATTGACAAAGCTCAACGCAAATCGACAGTCAGCTCTTTCACCCAATAGCCGAACACTTACCCAAATTGTTATATTTGTATAAGGATTTCTACTGTTGCTAATATGACGCTGAAACGGCAAACAAATGGTAACACGTTGCCGGTCATCGCGGTACATTTGGTTTAAAGCCCTGTTGCTGCGATTGATTCCCCATTTTTTCCCCTTTCATGGATTAGGTACATTGCAACTGCTGGTTACATATCATTAGGTTTCAGGTTTTGCCTGTTAAAAATGTAGAATCATAATTGTGTAAGTGTTGCCGATTTTTAGTATGCTTTAAGTGGCGTTAAATCATGTAAAATTTCTACTTACGAACGTACTATCATTGAAACAAATGTAGTGGAAATTCTGTTTTGTTATGAAAAAAAAATTACATTGCAGTTTAATGTTCTAGGGGTTTTCCAAAGTTTTACTTTTGCTACTTTTATATATTATTTTAATTGCACCAGTTTCTCAGTTATGCGTGATATGTAGCACTACTTCGTACGCCTATAATGGATCAGTTTTTTAGAGAGATAAAACTGACACTAGCCAACGTGAGAGATAGTAGTGAAGTCGCAGAAATTGAGAAGTTCAGTAAAACGATGCTCCGAGATGCTAAAAATAAAATGAACAACTACGCACATAGATAAAATTATCTCCTCGTTAGAGAATTGAATGCCTGTTTACCTCATTACAAGTGGGAATACTAATCATTTGCACCATCTTCTAGTGGCACTCTTTAAACTAAGAGTAATTCTAGTCTTATTGATGTACACTGACTCCCATAAATAATCGGACAGACTTTGCATTTCACTATGCAGTGCTCTATAAAGCAGGATAGATTATGTTTATTAATCTCAAGGTACTCCTTGTGTTAAGCAAAGATCATTTGCCATGAATATCCATTTTAGAGATTGAAAATGTGGCTAACCTAAGAGCTTCCCCATTCAACCTTGTTTACATCATGAGTTTACGACATAAAAAGAATCGGACATCACAAATAAAATGCAATGCAAATGAGTAGGTGAAGTCTGTCAGTAGACAAAACAACATCGTAGAAGTACGTCAACTGTGCACCAAGAAGAAGGCAAGAGATAAGGTATGTGGCCCAGAGGTAAGCAGAGTACCTTTGAACAGAGACAGTGATCTATCACCATGAAAAGGTCAAAACATACCGAGAAATAGCAGATATTGTGAATCTTAGCAAAAGTACAGTAACATAATTCACCGGTATAAGTATGAAGGCAGAATTGAATCTGGAGCAAAGCCAGGACGACCAAAACTTCTTACTGATAGGCAGGAATTTTATATTATGCAGAAGGTAAAACGGAATCCTCGTATAAGTGCTCCGGTGATTTGTGCTGAGAGTCAGGAAGAACTGGGACTGACAGCCCTGAAACGGTCAGAAGGGCCATGTAAAACAAGATTTTAATGGTCGCGTAGCCAGAAAAAAGCCATATATTTCCAGCAAGAATAAAAGGAAGCGATTACATTTTGCTAAAGACTTTGTTAACAAGACAGCCGATTGGTGGGACCAAGTTTTTTTTTGTGACGAAAGCAAATACAACCTTGCTGGTTCCGATGGCAGGATGGTTGTGTGGAGGAAACCAAACACGGAGCTGGAAGAGCGCAATTTACAAGGCACAGTCAAACACAGCGGAGGGAGTGTAATGGTATGGGGCTGTATTTCCTCTACGGGAGTGAGAAAGCTGGGTGTTCATTGACACAACCATGAACAAGGAAGTCTATCTTAGACTATTACAGCAAAATTTAAAACAGAGTTCAGAAATGACGGGTATTTTGGACAGATTCTCATTTTATCAGGATAATGATCCGAAGCATACGTCCCACATTGTGCAGCTATAGTTACTTTATAACTGTTCTCATGTACTGCATCCACCCCCTCAGTCACCGGATCTTAATCTCATAGAAGCAGTATGGGATAAACTGGAGAAGGCCGTGCGGAAGACCCCATCACCTCCAAGCAGCACTTGAAGGAGAGGTTGCAAGAGGAATGGAGCAAACTTTCTACAGCCTACCTGAAAAACCCGGTTCACAGCATGACAAATAGGTTGTGAGAAGTAGTGAAAAGAAGAGGAAGAGTCACAAAGTACTAAGCTATATTTTGTATCACACTCAAGTTATGTCCGATTACTTTTGAGGGCCAAAAATGCCATATTTTAATTCATAAAAAAGCACGCATTATATAATTTTTGTGTGAAATAACATTTATTTTCTTACAAGAATGAACCATGTAACTGTCGATTATCATTAATTTCAATAAAATAGCACATCAAATGTTTATTTAGCTTTTAATGGCATACAAACTGAGGTTGTTTGCCTATGAAGTTGCCGTTAAGTGCTTTGGAATGCATCTTAGCAAAGTTGAGCAAACTTCAGCAAACTTCTTTGAACACAGAATAAGTACAGTGCGTTTGTTATCGTATATTAAATTTCCCTAGCCATTGTTTAATAAAAATGTGGAAAGACTCGGGCTAAAATTGACAGAAAGTTTGTTCTTGACTTTTGAACAGGCAGAGTTGATTACATAATTATTTCAGTGGATTGAATAATAGCTTTGTTGGAAAAATTACAAGTTCATATACATTTTGGAGTAGTGGGATTTAGTTCAGTGTAAAAGTGTCGAGATGGATAGTAAAGTAGAATCTTTTCTTAGCAAGCATAATCACAATAAGAAAATGAACTTGAATACATATTGTGAAAGCTTGAGGTGTGGATATTTGTTACAGTAAACCAGCAATAAACCATTCATACATTCATGCCGTATGGGAATTAGAATGGACGCATGATGGTTGCTACTTTCTGAAGCGGTTGTATCTCAAGTACAGAATTACAGTAAGTTGTCATAATTATGCTCCTATATCTCACAAAGACCCAAAATGCGAAACGAGTGCTCGTCACGTATGCCGTTAACTTAAAACTAGATGATTTCTCCCTATTATATTGGAAGGCATTGACTTCTGGCGTTTGTGACCTGAGAGAGAGAAAGAGAAAAAGAGAAAGGGGAGCTCAGGGACTTTCACCCAGACAACCAAAACAGTGAAAGTTTCGCCCATCTTTATAGCGTTGATGGGAAACATCTGGCGGGCCGCTCTCGGTTGGAACCCCAGATGCGAACAATAAAGTTCGGTAATGGTGCGGGAGCTTCAAATGTCAAGAATGAGTCTCTAGGCCAATAAATCAAGACCTAGGACTTTGGGCATTCCGGCAATCCATAGAACATTTACTCAACACCCGTTTGAAGATCAGATTGGAAAGATTGTATAACCTCCTTAGACGACACGCCAAAAACCAATATAGCAGAATCCCCCTTTTTTCCCCAAAGGAAAAAAATGTGCACAACTGAGGAGAAATTCAACTGGCAGAACAACTAAGTGTATACTTGGAGACATGAAGGATCCCATCAGGCTGCTGCTCCCCAGGTTCTTCATGGCCATCATCCACCATCAGTGATGGGTTGCGTGGGAGTCTCATACCAAGGGGCTGCCGAGGTCCATTTCTGTGAAAAGGGGGTAAAAACCAATGCAAATGCGTGCTTAGGGGAAGTCCTGGAGAAAATTTTGAAATCTCTTAACCAGATAATGTTCAACAGTGAACATTGGATCTTCTTCCAACAGACAGCGCTCCGGCTCGCAAGTCTAGGAAGTGTTACCAGTGGTTCATGGACAACGTCCCAGAGTTCATCAGTCACATGGGTTGGCCATCGTCCAGTCCAGAACTGAATCCTCTGGATTATAAACTGTGAGATATTTTGGAGACCAAGACCCGCTCTTCAGTGCACAATAATCTTGAAAGTTATATAAAAATAAAAAAATAAAAAAAAACCTCCCTTCAGCTAGCAGTGGTAGATTTAGATAGGTCATACTTGTGGTATAGATGACTGGCGAAGGCATTTAAAGGCATGTGTGAAGGCTAAAGGTGGACATTTTGAGTGAAATGATAGTGTAAAATATTCATCAGAATCTGTTCTATTAAATAATTTATCATTAACTTAAAGAATGTCCTCATTGAGCTCTGAAATTACACTGGGCAACAAAAATAGTTTTTAAATGTTTCGAGCACTTCATGAGGCAATTCCTACTAATTTTGGGTTTAAAAAAACAACAAATATGACAATGAAAATTTTTTATTAGCTCTAGTGTCTATGATATACACAAGGTGGTAGTATTACATGTTAACGGATTGAGAGAAAAGGATACATTTTAATTACATACATGCTAACAACAATGAAAGTGCATTTCATCTTTTTAACTGGTAATTACATGCTAAGATTTCTAAATTGCTGGAAAAATACTTCGCTGATAGTCGTGTCTGAAGAGAATCATGTGGTGGCCTATTGAACTCGTCGTCTTTTAGCTTGCCTCTTGTGATGGAGTTCCGCAGAATCCCTATACAAAGACCAACAGTAATCCGCAAGCATTACTTCATTCCAACGACCCTGATATCTTTGTTCCATAACACAAATGTCCTGACGGAATCTCTCGCCATGTTCATCACTAACAGCTCCACAACTAGGAGGGAAACAGTCTAGGTGGAAGTGGAGAAAATGGATCTCAAGGGGCATGCTGCATCCAAGGTTACGGTGTTTTTGCAGGAACACTGTTACCAAATGCTTGTAGTTGTCATCTACTGTATTTTGACAGGTGTGCCAACTCCTAAAAACATTCCCCCAAATTTAAAATCTTCGCTCTAAAAAATGAAATGTCACTTTATGTTCAAAACAATAGCTAATCTATCTTTTATGGTATAATTTTTAATTCAGCAGATGGAAATACATGAAAATTCACTATTTTTAAGCTCGAAACATTTTCATTGTTGCCCAGTGTTATTCCTTGAAGTTGTGACAGAACTTATAAAACTACGTGCCAAATAGAATTTGTTCTACTTTCCATCAATGCTATATTTTTGAATTGGTCAATTCAACATAGGTGAGGATTTCTTTATAAATGTGAATAATAAGATTTTGATTAAATATACTGACAGAATATTGGTAATTTGCCCTTGTAGGCACATTGTGGAGAATGAGGGTCCCAGGGCTTTGTTCAAAGGATTGGGTCCCAATCTTGTTGGAGTGGCCCCATCCAGAGCGATCTACTTCTGCGCTTACTCCCAAGCCAAAGGTTTCTTCAACTCCATACTCTCACCAGATACAGCAATCGTCCATGTGTGCTCCGCCTCTTTCGCAGGTCAGTGTAAATGTCCGTCTCTATAGTAGCTGTCATTTAGACTTACCTTGCTAAGTGTGTGTTTGTCTAGTATTGCGTTACATTGATGTGCATGGAACAGAATTTACACTAAACTGGATGTTATTCGTAATGCAGCTGTTTCATTTTGATGCTATGATGGCTTATGGGAAGCGGTAATACTACCGAAACGTTGCACTTTTAAGGGAGGACAGAAGTGCTGTATTAGTCATTTTCGTGAAAAAATGGAATTTTGGTTTTTTGTTGCAAAATATGCACCATAATTTAATTTACTAGTTTACAAAGTTTCATGTCCGTAGGGCCAACGCATCACCTGTTTCGGACGCCATTTTTAAAACTCCATGCTTTAAATGGCACGCCCACATGTTTGAATGCAGAGAACTTACGAACGATTTGAGTTAAAAGTAGCATTAAGCCGCCGTAGCCTATTTTAACAAGCTTTCATGTCAATGCCCTAGATGACAGTGATTTTTCCGGGTGTTTTTAGTCGTTTCCTTCATATACTCCCTCTGTAATGGCGCGAAATGTTTGTTTTCTTTTGTTCTAGTGTTTTAGAAGTGATACTTGGCGTTTAAAGTTATTTTTAGGTTTTCTCCTCGTTGTATTGTATTTATTATACCCAAGTGTCCATTTGTGCCTAAAATTACACCGTAATTTGTGATACAAGTTTATTTCAGCAAATCTACCTAGAGCAATTATGTATTGTGAAATAAAGAGGTTAAGGTACCTATATTCATTTATATGGTACTGCATTATTTTACTGTTTTAGAATGCCAAAGATAAAGGGTAGTAGAGGCGCTTTGTGTAAATTGATGAATAAGAGCAGATGGGGGATGACAGATACTTCAGTTGAAGTAAATCAGGAAGTAACTGAGCCTGTAGCACTGTAAAAGAAAAACATAAGCTTTTCTAAATTGGAGGTGCAATGCAGTACCTATGTACCAGAGGAGGATGTAGGTGAGAGCAAATATATTTTAGATTTTGGCCAGTTGAAAGAATTGATAAAAGATTTAGCATGCCCACATTGTTTTCACAAACTCTGAACCTGGAGATGCTTCACACCTCTGGTTTTGCTTCTCAGTTAGAAGTGGAACGTGAAAATAGACTACTATTTCAGTAAATACATCCAAAACCTAAGGCTCAAAAGGCTGCTAGGAGGGAAGAACTGCTGAAGCTTTCTAATGTAAAGAAATTATATTTTTTTTTATGTAAACTGCATGCAAAACTTTAAAGCCATTTTTCTCAAGTTCAGTTTTTTTGTTCTTTTTCCGTATTCAAAATTTATCTTTTCCCGCAATATTACAGCTAGAGCTCTGAAAATTGTACACAATACACTTCAGAAGCGGTCAACAAACTGATATATGGGAATTTTGATATTGGTCATAGTGTAATGTTTAAAAAGTAATTACTGTGACCAAGCGCTGATTTTTGGAGTTTTTTTCGCCTTGACACATAAAATAATTTTTTAAAAAATAACTATGCAGAATTTCAGAAATCCGATCCTTTAATTTATCAATGTATTAAGGAATTTAATTGTATCAAAATGAGATTTATTGTGCAATATCTGTCAGATAGATTTTGATTTTACGTAATAAAATTGTATAAATTAATTCATATATCAAGAATGCAGTTACATATTGGAATGAAAACTGGTACTATATGCGCAAGATTTTTTGAGCGTTAGGGTCCTAAGTCCTCATTCGGTAGATTTCGCCTATTTCCGTAAACACAGAGGACAACTTTGAAACAGGAAATTCGCTACACATTGCGACATCTAGTGGCTGATATGCTAAACTTTCACAAGTATGCCATTTCATTTTGAGCAATTTTGAGGTTAATTATTAGCTAACCAGTTTACAACAAATCTATGACTTCCTTTGGATCAGAGGGCATGTCGGAATTCGATACAATGAAGTCGCCGATCGCCTGGCAAAAGAGGGACTCACCCAAGGCACCTTTCAAGGCATCCAACTGCCCTACACGGATTTCTTCCCGGTCCTTCATTGTGACGCCTATTGTCGCTGGAATGACGCCTGGATTCGTTCGCAGTCCATCAAAGGCAAACACTACGCCGCCGTTCAGACGCATCTATCCACGATCCCTTGGTTCTCCAGCTTCAGGATTTCACGTCGACATCTCGCCTCCATCATTAGAGTGCGACTTGGACATGGATGTTACCCTGCGCATCTACACCGACTACGTCTCATCGATTCCCCTGTATGTCCTGATGACCCAGGCGAAACCGCTGACCTCAATCATCTCCTGTTCAGTTGCTCTCGCTACCGAGCCCACCGTTCTTCCTTCCTCCACCGCCTACTTCAGCAGTCTGTTCCTTTTCCCGCTAGCGTCAACACCATATTACAGTTATGCCACAAACTTGTATACCAAGCTCTTCTGCAATTTCTTAAAGAAAGTGATCTACAGATCTAGTCTCCTCCCATCCTCTTAATTTTCCTTACATTATTTTCTTATTTTTCCCTACGATGGCCATATGGGATTTTACCGAAGGCCAAAAAAAAAACAACAAAAAAAAAAAAAAAAAAACTATGTTGTCAATGTTATGGCTCTCGAAAGGGGAGACACTATTATTCATCTACTTCCGTATAACTGTAATCTGAATGCAATTGAGCTGGCGTGGGCAAAAATAAAGAATGTTTTCAAAGTACGCAATGTTAACGAGAGCCATAAATCTGCGGAAACTTGCTATAGAAGCAACGGATTGGGAAGGATACTGCAAGAAGCTCCAAGAGCTGGAAATCCAATATTGGAGAAACGATGATGTAATAGAAAATGCAATTGATGAAATTATTAACACAGAGGATACAAGCGATGAAAGTGATGCAGTAGACTTGGGAATTAAAGAATCACAAGGCGAGTGAGTCTTTATAGGTGTCATAATATTTGTTTTCTACTTGTATGTGTTTCATAACAGTAAATATATAAGCATATAGTATATCGGATGGAGTTCAATTGATTGTTGACACATCTCATACCCTCGGCGCGTATCTTCGCTTATCTTACCGCAATTTGGCTGAATTGTGTTTTTTCTAGGTTGACCACACTGCAGAAACAAAAGCATGTTAGCTCTTCACTTTCAAGAGGTCCCGAGTTCGAATCTCGGTCAGGGTGAGTTACCTAGATAAGGTTTTTACGGGGTTTTCCCTTATCCTTCAAGAGGAATGTCGGGTAACTGTAAGCTCAATGGACCCTGGACTCATTTGAGCATCATTTCACCCAATTCATTCACCGTCCTATATAACTTAACGTAGGGGCGGACGTAAATATATGTTAGCTCTTTCTTCTTCCCCTCTGCCCGCACCACGCCGTAAATCTAGCGCTCAAGAAATCATGCGCATATAGTGCACACACTTTTTTAGTTACTGGTAATATCTGTACAAAAACTTGAGGCTCTAGCTTTAGTAGTTTAGAAAATCACTTTGAGCACTTCGGTCCCCCCTTAAGTTTGATTTCTAAGTTTGTCCATTTTTATTGTATTTCTTCAAGCAAGACCGCCTCTACATTGTGTTATTCCGGACGCGTATCTCCCGTACTTTAGAATATGTCGCCAATGTATTTAAATTAGTTGCATTCGTTTGCAGTTGTTAGCCTGGGATGTACAGAAGTTGAAGGAATGAAATTGTTCATGGTGTAAGACGAGATTTTACACTGCTTCGCGCACGTTACAGTATCCCCATAACTGTTTCACGTTCACAGTTACAGCTACAGTGATAACTTAAACGTCTTACAAAAGATATTGAACATGTTACACAAATATAAATATTTGTAACAAAAGGCTTCACTTATCTTAAGAAAATGGTGTTAATTCTTCATTCTAATGGAGATCGATTTCAAAAACAGATTGTTCTCATCATCAGTCAAGTTCGTAGTCAAGGATTCCGGTTACCATGTTTTTCTTAATTTTGCCGGGGTTTTCCCTGTCACCTAAGACCACTGACACGACATATAACCTGATAACAGAAAGACATTAACACAAAATATAAATAAATGATAGATTTACAAACATAAATATGCCATAATGCTGGCATATACCCTGGAGACCCCGCAGTGACAAGGCCACTCTACGAAGGTCAGTAAACTCCCTTTGTAACCACTGTAAACAAACATCCCTACTCTATTGTTCGTTTTGCCCTCAAGGAAAATTTGGCGTCTCGCAGTCGGAAACCTACCCATTGTCAAAATCCCATGCGTGCCTCTGACAACGGGCTGTAAGATTTCGAACGATCCGAGAAATCATGTCTTAGAAGAAATTTTTGCACGCGGACCGTTAGAGAAAGCGTCTCTGATGCTAGGTCCGAAACTGGAAATTCTCAACACTGATATCAAATGGGGGATACTTAAAGCCAATAGAAAATTGATGTTAGGTCATGTGATTTTGCAAACTCCGAGAAATATCTAGAGTAGGGGTAATTCAAAGGGATGGCGGAAACTAGATTTTGCTAGTAAGGGCACTTAGGTCCTGAGTGCTGCGTGAGACGGACGCGTATTCGGCGCCGCCTAAGAACTATACTTCCGCGCTATGTACAGAGACCCAGTGCAATGTTTAACAATCTCTCCAGTGAGAATTAGAACACCGAGTAGCGTATTGTGAGGACGATAAGTATACCCAACCCGACTACGCAGTGCTACTGCCTCCGTGCTTCGCATCGCAATGTAGACAGTGACGCTTGACTCCGCAACCATACCGACGACGACTTCACGGTGGCGAGCGTAGGAATCCAAGGACTACAATAAACTTCTATCAACCAGATTCGAGGTGTCATCATTAACCCACAACTTGTCATGACGCACCCACTCCTGAAGTCTAGATGAGAGCCCTCAAGCGGGAGCTACATGTCACAATCTCCCTTTCCTTAACCTCCGCACGCCACCGATCCTTAATTGTGAGGCGCCGAGCACAAGGAAGAGCCCGACGTGGTCCACAACGGGCCGGACCGCCTCATTCCTTATCCTTACAGACCAATGTCGGGTAGCTCTAAGCTCCACGGACCCTGGACACATTTGAACATCATTTCACCCATTTCATTCACCGTCCGATGTGACTTAACGTTGGAGGACGTAAAATTACAAAAAAAAAAAAAAAAAAAAAAAAAAAAAAATCGTACGTTTTTTTTAGTATTACCAACATCTGAAAACAGAATCAAATGCTGGTGTTTCAAAATTCATTACGCGATGGAAATTAATTGTTCTTTCACACTGGCCGTGTGTAGGCTAAATTGTGCAAACGTTGACCCTACGTTTTCATTACGTGATGTTTATTTTTTTAAAATAAATATCTTTTCCCAAACCATGAAATCTATCGAACCATTTAATTGTTTTAATAATTTAACTTTACGATTTATTTCAAGGTTAAATGACCAAACATGATCTGCTGCTACGAAGGCTGTTCAATAAAGAACTATCACAATTTCTTTTGACAACGTAACTTTACTCATCCTCATAATTTTGATGGCCCTTCTCAAAATATTCTCCCCTGAATGCGATGCACTTGTCCCAGCGTTTCTGCCAGTCTTCAAAGACATGCTGGAAACCATTTTTGAGAGATCCTTCAAAATCGCCTCCGCAGCCTTCACCACTGCTTCTGATGATGGATAATGCCTCCCACGAAGGCGTTTCTTCAAGTTAGGGAATAGAAAAAAGTCACATGGGGCTAAATCCGGACTATAGGGAGGGTGAGGGATGCACTTCACGTTGATTGTTGCAAGATATTCAGCAACAACATTGGCAATATGCAGCCGCGCATTATCGTGGTGCAGCATCCAGCCTGCTTCACGGAAATGTGGTCTTTTGCTCCTGATATGGACTTGCAATGTTTTCAAGACATCCCTGTAGTATTGTCCAGTTACTGATGTGTGTGCAGGTACAACATGCTGATAGACCATTCCATGGATATCAAAGAATGAGATGACCATTAATTTCCCAGCAGAAGCAACCACTTTTGTTTTTTTGGGGGTTGGTGATGAAGGAGATTTCCACACTGAGCTTTGCTGTTTGCTCTCAGGATCAAAATGATGTAGCCAAGTTTCATCAGCAGTGATTACGTTTGAAAGAGACTCCGAATCTTCCTCTAACATCAACTTTAACTGCGTGTTACCTCCATTATAGCGGTAGGCGATACTGAGCATGTCTGAACTTGCCTGGTTCTCACAGGCGGGAACCAGGAGTACCAACAATAAAACTACTACGGCGTGTTTGTTTCACATTAAGCTGACAGAATATAATAAGATTGAATTTTAGTGCGAAAATTGAACAGCCCTCGTATTTCATGGTTAAATGACCAAAAATGATCTGTGTAATGAATTTTGAAATACCAGCATTTGTTTGTTTTTAGGTTTGTGTCGTTTTCAGATGTTGCTAATACTAAAAAAAAAACATAAGAAAAACATTGTAACCGGAATCCTTGACTACGAAGTTGACTGATGATGAAAGCAATCTGTATGTGAAATCGATCTCCATTAGAAAGAATAATTAACATCATTTTCTTAAGATAAGTGAGGTTTTTTGTTACAAATATTTATATTAGTGTAATATTCATTGCTTCACTGTAGCTAGCTTCATTTTCTCCGTAGTTGAAAATGTGGTCCTTTTCTATCTACACATTTCTGGCATCTCTGGAAATTTCAGTTCACACTCAAGAGGTGTTTGCCCACCTCTGTAGAGTAGACGGTAGCATGTCTGCCTCACGTTCAAGAGGTCCCGAGTTCGAATCTCGGTCAGGGTGAGTTACCCGGATAAGGTTTTTTTTCCGGCTTTTTTCCCCCTTATCCTGAAAGACGAATGTCGGGTAACTAAGCTCTACGGACCCTGGGCCCATTTGAGCATCATTTCACCCATTCCATTCGTCCGATATGACTTAACGTTGGATGACGTAAATTAAAAAAAAAGTTCAGTATGCCAAATTAATTTCTCGCCAGTTTTCTGTTAGTTCTTCCAATATATGTGTGTTGGTGGCACACATTTTATTTTTCAAGTCCATCCTTGGAAAAAAATTATGCGGTTAAATCAGGGGATTGTGAGGATCGTATTCATTTTGTAATTAACGTATTTTTAAAAAAATTTTCTGAATTCAATTTAATGTGTATTAGCTGAAAAAGTAATATATTATATGCATTTCTCTGCATTTATTGTTTGGTTAATTAATACAGTATGTTAACAAACTACACAGAAATATTTTTAGAGCAAGTGGAGATATCTTAAACAAGTAATTTGAGATAGGAGACTTACGACCTGTTGGGTCAAATGTGGTTATAAGTTTCTAAAGTGCCAGTACGCCACTGCTAATGATACTACTTGAGTGCATAGCACACGAAAATGAAGAGACGTGTCAATGCCTCAGTCTGGCGCAATGGTTATGACTAGGGCCCGGAAGTTGTTGAGCTAAAAAATCTCTAAAAATGAGCTATAAAATGCCCTTAAAATATATATAAAATATGCACATAAAGTGTAACAAAAAATGACAATAAAATTAGAAATTTCTTTCATAATAATAAATTGATAATTGTCACAGACAAATAATGAATATATGGTTCCGGTAACCACATTATCAAATTAACTTTCTTAGTAATTAATGCAATTATTGCTACTAAATAATAAATAAATTCAAAAATCATCAGGTCATTTTCAGTTTTATAAAATATGAAAAAATAAGTTACTGTACCCATTAGCCAAAACTTAGCGTTGCAGTACACCAAAATGGTCATATTCAAGTTCTCAAAATTAAAGGAACTGCGGTTGTCAGTTAAAACTGTTTTATACTTTGAGAAACATCTCTCCACTTCCACAGATGTTATAGATGCATATTTGAAAAACACTGTCACTGCTTGTTAAATCCTGTTAAAAAATATAGTTCTGAGGTTTTCTGCTGACAAGATATCGGCAATTTGACAAGCTGTTTGGTATTCTTTATTTTTGTCCAACACAGATTTTAGTGTCTGTCTAATTTTGTCCCCAATCTCATCTTTTACATTTTGTAACCTCTCTTCCGCAATCCTCACTAACTCAATCGACGTGTCCAATGTCATACCACGTTCAAGTCGGGTTATGGTATCCGACAAAAAGGCAAATTTTTAATGAAAGCTAATTTATCTTGAATTTGAGTATCAGAAAACAGATCCTGTGCGCTCTCAATTGCTTTAGAATCTACCCTGTCTAAGCTATTCGCGACTTCTCTCTCTCTATTTGAAAGTTGTCACAGTGGTATATACATGTAGTTAACCATGTACGCCAACGTGTTAAAATTGGTGCCGGAGGCAAAACTATATTAGAGGCTTTTTCTTTGAAATACATAGTTCGGGTTGGCGCTTTCAAAAATATTTTCTTTACTGTGGAAATTAGTGTTGATCTGACCTGTTCCGTAATTCGATGAAAAGCATGGGCAAACACGTGACATGCACCATCTTATTGTAAAATTATTGGATGGATTTTGCCGCCTTTACCATGTAAGGCACCGCATCTGTTAGGAAGAGGAGCACGTTGTCATGCTGTATTCCACTAGGCCACAATAAACACATGGACTTATCGAACAGTTTGCATAGCTGACATTGGTTAACAGCTTCCATAACCTCTGAGGTCAGAAGAAACATTTGTCCGGCACTAGTAGTTTTTACGCAAAGTTGATTCATCTGGAATTGAATGACCAGTGTGACGTTTAAGAAAATCTCGTAATTTGGAATTAGTTAATTTTCCTAGCGGAACATTTGCACTAATAAACACTTCACATAATTCTCTATAAAAGTAAGATGACTTGTTACTTGACGTCGAAGCCGTTTCTTTTAACAGTAACTGAGACGCTTCTCTTTTTTCACATTTTAAAGAGCTCGCAAATGTTTTTGGCGCCCAACATGTACGGCGAACCGTTTGTGTGCAGCGACTTTAATTTCGCACACTTTACAGAACAATACAGTTTCATCAGTAGAGAATGTTTCCGCCAAACCCTGAATATACTGTTTCAAACGGGACGCAGTTGACTTTTCGTTTCGGCATTTCAATACCACAACACAACAAAGTTACACACCTCACATACTACTCTCCTTACTGCGACACTAGCTCCTGAAGTACTGACTGATGCAATCCACACGTATTTGCATGATGTAATCGGCGATTCCTCGAATTGATGTGTTATAAATTCACCAGCACTGACCTGAGATGATGTGTAGTGTTTAACGCCCGCTTTTACTACATACGGCACCGCAGGCGGTAGCACTGACCTGTATTAATTACATGTTTACCACACTTACAAGGCACTAATTCATAAAAGATGATACAAATGAACGTTCAATGGCAGATTATTTAAAAGAATACCCAAAAAGCCCATGGGTCAGGGTCAGGTCCGCCACGGGAATCGAACTTGGTCCTCCCGAATGAGGGCTACAGATGAAAACGCCCTATAAATTCGTGAGAAAGAAAGAAAATGACCGGAAAATGCATCTAAATGTTGAAGAATGGCCTTATTATAAAAATATGGGAAAAATGCATTTTGATGACCTGTAAAAACCATATATATTTAACGTATTTGTTCCAGAATGCACTTAATTTCCAATAAGCATCGTCTGTGACTACTCAGAGAAAGATGACTTCATCAAAATCCGGGCCCTAGCTATGACATTTGCTTTCAATACAAAGGTAAACGAGTTCGAGTCTCCTTCACTTTTTGTTGTTTTTATTTATTTTTGTTTTGCTTTTTTTTTTTTTTAAATATTTTGTCTAAGCTTTTAATTCTTGTATAAATGTATGCATTTTATGGAACAACTTCACTTTGTCAGTGCAGTTATTTACAATTCTTTCTAACAAAGCTTTTACATGGTGTACGTCTAAATCGGAGGTGGCTTAAAGGATGAACGAACTTATATAAGTAAATGCAACTCTTTACGTCAAGTTTATAGGAACTGCTCGAAATGACGATTTGAGTTTTCAATGCAAAGTTGACAGCGGCGAAGGAACAACTGTCGTGCTGTCCAAAATTCCTTGTTTGTGTGGAATAACTTTACGTGCTGTTATTATTCGGTCATCTTCTGAGGTAATAGGTGTTTATACTCCAGAGACTTGAGATGACCCAGGAGAAAGAAATCAATTGGGTTTGAGTTTGGGAGAGCTTGTTGGCCAAGCTACAGTTGGACTTCCCCTTGCACTGGCCAATCAAAATCACGTTCTTAGTTGCGAATCACTATTAGAATTTACATATTAAAAATACGAAGAAAAATTACTGTATGCCCATGACCAGAAGGCTAGAGGGGTATGAAGGGCAGAGAAGCTTGAACTGTAGAACTGCTCCGGTAAGCGATTCTGTTTACCTGGAAATGAGTGATTGAGAGTGCATATGAGTCACTCATGCTGCCAGATCTAATGTTTGTTGTAGCGATAGGTATTATGTACAGGTGAGCTATGTGACAACATTTGTGTACGAGGGCTGTTCAGTAAAGAATGATAATTTTTTACAGTCATAAATGTTTAGCACTAAAATGCAATCTGTTAATATTCTGTTAGCTTAATGTGAAACAAACACGCCATAGTAGTTTCATTGTTGGTACTCCTGGTTCCCGCCTGTGAGAACCAGGCAAGTTCAGACATGTTCAGCATCGCCTACCGCTGTAATGGACGTAACAGGCGAGGAACAATATGTGGCTTTGAAATTCTGCTTTCGTCTCAACAAATCTTCAGTTGAGGCCTATACAATGTTACAGAAGGCCTATGGAGAGTCTATTCTTCCCTTCAGCACAGTTCGAAAGTGGTTTAAAATGTTTAAAGAGGGGAGACAATCAATTTCAAAGGAAGGTGGACCCCGTGCTCCAGTTACTGCTCTTACGGAAGAAAACATCAACACTGTTACTGCCATTGTGAGAGAGGATCGACGAATTACCTTAAGAATACTTTCTGAAATACTGAACATTTCATTGTGTGCCACCCACACGTTGGTGACAGAAACATTACACGTGAGACGTGTTTGTGCGCGATGGGTTCCAAGACTGTTGATTCCCGAACAAAAGGACATTCGCGTGCCGGTCTGCATGCAGTTAAAGTTGATGTTGGAGGAAGACCGGGAGTTTCTTTCGAACGTAATCACTGCTGATGAAACTTGGCTACATCATTTTGACCCTGAGAGCAAAGAGCAAATCTCAGTGAGGAAATCTCCTTCATCACCGACCCCCCCCCCAAAAAAAAAAGCAAACGTGGCTGCTTCTGCTGGGAAAGTTATGGTCATGTCACTTTTTTTGCAATTTATGTCCTCCAACGTTAAGTCATATCGGACGATGAATGGAATGGTCGAAATGATGCTCAAATTAGTCCGGGGTCCCTGGAGCTTAGAGTTACCCGACATTCGTCTTTCAGGATAAGGGAAAACCCCGGAAAAACCTTATCCAGATATCTCGCCCTGACCGAGATTCGAACTCGAGACCTCTTGAACGTGAGGCAGACATGCTACCACGCTACCGAGACGGACGTGTCACTCTTTGATATTCATGGAATGGTTTATCAGCATGTTGTACCTGCACACACATCAGTAACTGCACAGCACTACAGGGATGCCCTGAAAACATTGCAAGTCCACATCAGGCGCAAAAGACCACATTTCCGTGAAGCAGGCTGGATGCTGCACCACGATAATGCGCGGCTGCATATTGCTAATGTTGTTGCTGAATATCTTGCAAAACTCAACGTGAAGTGCATCCCTCACCCTCCCTATAGTCCGGATTTAGCCCCACGTGACTTTTTTCTATTCCCTAACTTGTAGAAACGCCTTCGTAGGAGGCATTATCCATCATCAGAAGCAGTGGTTAATGCTGCGGAGGCGATTTTGAAGGATCTCTCAAAAAATGGTTTCCAGCATGTATTTGAAGACTGGCAGAAACGCTGGGACAAGTGCATCGCATTCAGGGAAGACTGTTTTGAGAAGGACCATCAAAATTATGAGGGCGAGTAAAGGTACGTGGTCAAAAAAAAAAAAAAAAAATGTGATCATTCTTTATTGAATAGCCCTCGAATGTTAATCGAGCTTTCCATCCTTGTCATTCTCAGAAGGCGAGCATATACCCCGAGGAGACAGCAAAAGCGATTACGTTGCTCATTCCTCTAGCTTGCCTTCTGGTCCTGGGCAATCAGTAGCCACATCATAGGCACCAATGACCCTTAAACCCCAATTTCCGGCGTTACGAATTGGGCCACCAGAACACTTAACAGAAACACTACTAGAGTAAGCTACATGATGCAGATTCATGGAGGTTCAGTGTTGCACTGGCAGGTGATTACTTCGAGATTTGAGAGACCTTTGAGGCATTAAATCTTGAGAACGCCAATAACGAGTTACTAAGAATCGATATTTCTATACTCGGGAAGCAGTTTTAAAGACAATCTAATCCAATAATTTCACCCATCGTATTTAAATACAACTTACCAGCATCTGATGCCAGTTATGTTAACGCAATTAGCTGCTTTATGTTTAGCCACAGACCATGCATTGCCTATCTCAACTTGCTTATATTAGTCACCTCTACAATCGCTGAAATTATTTCGGTGTAGTTCATTATCACCGTGTGCAGGTCCTATTATTCTGTATGAATTTACTGCATACATACAAGGAATGTCGAGTGTAAAATCGGGTTTCTCTGTACCCTTAAGAGCTGTTTTGCAAGGAAACTAGCGATGTAAATGAATTGATGCTTCGTGAAAGAATATCAATCATGGGGTTAATTGTTCTAGTATTATTTCGAAACATCAAATGACGTAAATTTACCCAACTTTGAACATCGTACGAGAATAGAGGAGCGTTACAGACTTTCATACATAGTAAGAAGTAAATGAAAGCATAAGCTGGGGAATTCGGATATTGATCTCTCAAATGTGAAGAAACATTTCTGAGTAGATGCCAGGAATTCGTAGATAGAGGACATTCCCAACATCACTCACGATAAGGCATGTGCCTATTATCACAAATAATACATAAGACGTTTGACCTAACCGATAAATTCTCGAGCGGAGCTAGAAGGTCAGGCCGTCAAATGATATTTATCTGGACTATTACATAAACAACATATGAATTTTTATATCTCAAACATTTCACCAGAAATCATTAAATTAGATAAAAATAACCTAAAATATATTCAGTATAGAAATTAATTGTTCTTTCACACTAGCCGTGTGTAGGACGCACTATGAAACGATAGAGCTAGGCTGAAAAATTCAATGGCATAGCCGGCATTTGAACCACGGATCTTCTGGTTTCCGTCCAGCCGCTCTAAACCATTGAGCTACTATGGCCAACGTGCCGACATGACATTAAATTCTCCAACTGACTCGTGTATTTCCCGGTAAACCACTAGGAGTTCTCATAAACACATGAGACAACTACCTCAATGGCGACTTACTATGCTGTAAGTACTTTAAGTCCCGATTTCACCAACAGATGTTAAAATCGACGTTAACAAATGTAACGTAACAATTGTAACAGCGCTAACAATTTCTTGCATTTCACTAACCTGTTTTCTGAAAATGTTAAACACGTGCTAACGCCAAGAAACTTGTAAATATTACAGCTATAGAAGGCTGTGGATGACTGCGATGAGCTTTTGTTTTCATTTTCGTCTGCACCGCAGTCTGCACTCAGCTAAAAAATGGCGGATAAACAAAATCATAAACAAAAGCCGTGAAACAAATTTCTCATAAATGGAGAAAGGATTGTTAATTGAATGGGTGACGAAGTGTAACGATATCGTGGAAAATAGGACTGATGCGGTAAATGTAAAAGAGAAAGATGTCACGTGGGAAAAATTGGAAACAAACTTAATTCAAATGCATGTGTCATTACTACAAACGAAACGTATTACGTAAATTTAAAACGAGGTGCGAAGAAGTTCAAGTGACGAGTGACTTGAACGTTTCAAGACGGGAGGTGGACAGTGTGCTATCCACAGTGAATTATAAAATCGCAAGGTTATTAATACTTGAAGCAAAGGCCAGATCCGCATATTCTTTTGGATGCATGTTCTAACTCAGTATTACGTAAATTTAAAACGAGGAGCGAAGAAGGACAAGTTACTTGAACGTTTCAAGACGGGAGGTGGACAGTGTATTATCTACATAATTCAGTGAAATATAAAATCGCAAGCTTATTAATACTTGAAGCAAAGGCGAGATCGGCATATTCCTTTCGATGTATGTTCTAACCTCTCTTGTACTTCCGCAGTAACATTCATAGCAACTTGTTTCGATAGTCTATACCTCCGTAAAAAAAATTTCTTCGGATAGCTTCTCAAAATCATTTCACCTCATAGACCGTACTCTATTGCAAATGCCATTTAGACGATCTTAAATATCGCAAATCGACATCAACAGCTGAGTTTATGTTCGCCATCTTGACTATTTACAATTGTTAAGGACTTAACATCAGAAATTTGGCGTGTTAGTTTAACAAGAGATTTATCTCGAGTGTTACGCTAACATTTGTTGGTGAAATGCAATTTTTGTTTTAACTATTGCTAAACTCGTGTTAAGTCTTAACATCTGTTGCTGAAATCGGGCATAAGACCCGGGATTTATAGTTCGCACCACTATTAGGACAATTAATGGAAATTAATTGTTCTTTCACACTAGTCGTGTGTAGGACGCACCATGAAACGGTAGAGCCAGACTGAAAAATTCAATGACATAGCCGGGATATGAATTTTTCAGTCTGGCTCTGTCGTTTCATAGTGCGTCCTACACACGACTAGTGTGAAAGAACAATTTCCATTAATTGTAACTATTAGTGGTCCGAACTATAAAGCCCGGGCCTTAAAGTACTCACAGCATAGTAAGCCGTCATTAAGGTAGTCGTCTCATGTGTTTATGAGAACTCCTATTGATTTACCGGGAAATACACGAGTCAGGTGGAGAATTTAATGTCATGTCGGCACGTTGGCCATAGTAGCTCAATGGTTTAGAGCGGCTGGATGGAAACCAGAAGCTCCGTGGTTCAAATGCCGGCTATGGCATTGAATTTTTCAGTCTGCCTCTATCGTTTCATATAATCAGTATGATCAATACAGTTCGAGTTATTCAGTATTGCCAACTGAGGAAAATGAAACCCAGGAAAGTAACCCAAGAACTATTTCGATTTTCTCTTGTTATAACAGAAAACCAGCTGATAATCTCAAATAAATCCCTCTTTATTTTTAACATTAACAAATAACTTTTCTTCTTGGATAATACATTAATTGTTGAAAACACAGTTGTCAAATTGAAATGCAGCGCTGTTTCCTTTTAAAACAATGGACATCTAGTTTGAAGACGTACATATATGTGAACGTAGAATTTCGCAGTTCCGTGAGATGCTTTGATTAATTTGTAGATAAGGCTTATGTGGAGAAGCATAAGTCCTGTGAATTTGATTAATTCTTGTTCTCAGATTCCTGCTTGTAATGATTGTAATGTGTAATAAATTGTTTTTCTGCGATTTATGGCAGTACAGTTGACTAAACAATAGAATTACCTAGTGATAAATGGTACAAAACTAAAAGTGGTCAAGTAGGGAATTGTATATGATACATTAACACCTCTGTGTATGAAATAGTCACTGTAATTATGAGAACGTGAGGCGGTTGTGAGGATATTATAAATAAATACGTAAAATATTAAAGCTTTTAACAGTGAAGCAAACAAATATCTACAAATATAACAATTTGTAACTTAAAGCTTTACTTATTTTAAAAGAAATAATTATATTTTTCTTATAAATTGTCCGGGATCACTATTTCATGTAAAACTTTTACCTATCTTCAGCCGGAAACAACAAAGCTGTCGTCACGCTAGATGTTAATATGTTCTTGTTAGTACTACCAAAATCTGAAAATAAAACAAAATTTAAAAACAGAATCTACTGCCGGTATCGGACCATTTAATTGTTTTAATACTTTTAATTCTAGATTTATTTCATGGTTAAATGACCAAAAACGATCTGCTACGGCCGATTTATCAGTTTGTTTATACTTAATGTTACGAAAATATTCTTTCGTTCTGGTTTCTAAATTACGTTTTGACTTTCCAATGTAAACTTCATCACAATCGAAACAATTAAACTGATAAATACCAGATCTTTTATTATTAGATTTTTTTTAAGATAAATTCAATAAATTTTTAATGCTTTATTTATTTTAAGGAACTAAAGTTATACCAAACTCTTTAAAATTTGCACTAACCCAAGGATGGTAAGTAAATTTTTTAAAATCATAATCGTCTTTTATTTTTATATTTTTTTATTTTCTCTTTCACCTTTTCTTGCCAACCTTTTTATGAGTTTTTTCGAAATGCAAGTCACTAAAGTATTCCCTGTAATTTTTAAAGTTTGATATAGATGTGTTGATGATATTTTTGCAGTTGTTCCTGATACTCATAAACGACGCTTTAAATTACCAAATTTGCAAGATAAAGCTATAAAATTCACATTAGAAACTGAAATTAATGGATTTCTTCCTTTTTCTAGATCTAAAGATAATAAGAAATAATAATAAATTAAACTTTGGTATTTACAGGAAGTCTACTCATATTGATAATTACATAAAAATAAAAGTTTTAACCCTTTGTCACATAAATTTGCTGTTTTCAATAGTTTGATTTATAGATTAATAAATATACCCCTGAATAAAGATGGATTTTATAAAGAATATAAACATATTATTAATACTGCTTTAATTAATGGTTTTAATAAAGACTATAAATAAAAAAATTGAAAAATTCAGATATCAAAAAACTGTTAATGATATTTCTACCGTTAAAAAATGGACAATTATATTTCTAAAAAATGTACTTACCATCCTTGGGTTAATAAACATTTTCAATTTTTTTTAAAGAGTTTGGTATATTTTTAGTTCCTCAAAATAAATATAATATTGTCGTGACGCTGGGCATAAACGTTTCGGCACAAATCGATAATAGACGGCGGATAATGTTTCACGAGCTTGCATGAGCAGTTAACGATAACGCGGCGATGTGATCACAGAGGCGGCAAACAATGTTATCTCAGATAAAGGACTCGCCACCACAGGTAGGGTTTCGTGTCTCGAAATTTCTAGATATATCTCGATTGACGGAGAATGGTTGTTTTTCTTGTTTGTGCGGGAATGTTCTCGACTTATGAATGGACATATAAAAAGGATGGTGACACGCCAGCAGAGTAGTGGTGAAACAGTTGTAAACAAGAGTGAGTAAGCAGTAGTTGTGTACAAAGAGTGGTGTAACGAGAGCTAATGTAATCAGCTGTCACGGTTTGTTATTGTCATCGACCTTGGTAGACTGATGGTGTATGTAACGTAATGCTGCTGTAATCTATAAGAGTATTTCTACGAAAATAAAGGGGATTTTTAATTTCTGCAACTCGGCCTTTTAATTTTACGAACCCACAAAGTTACAGTATTAACAATTTATTGCATTTCTCTAAAAAATATAACTTTCCTAATAATAAAAAATCTGGTATTTGTCAGTTTAATTGTTTCGATTGTGATAAAGTTTATATTGGAAGGACAAAACGCAATTTAGAAACCAGAACGAAAGAACATTTTCGTAACATTAAGTATAAACAAACTGATCGGCCGTAAAAGTGAAATGTGTAGTGTTTAACGCCCGCTTTTACTACATACGGCACCGCAGGCGGTAAAACGTAGTGATCGGCCGTGGCAGATCATTTTTGGTCATTTAAGCATAATATAAATCCTGAAGTGAAATTATTAAACCAATAGATCTAATGGTTTGGGAAAAGATATTTATTTTAAAAAACAAACATCCCGTAATGAATTTTGAAATACCGGCAGTCGATTCTGTTTTTAAATTTGTTTTATATTCAGATTTGATGATATAAGGGCGCTCAACTACGGCGGTCATCAGCGCCCTTAAAAAACTAGTCATGGCAAAAGCCAGATATATAACTTTCTAAAAACTATACAAGTGTAACAAAACCTGTTAAAAATACACGTACATAAAAAACATCAATCAAAACCTACTAAAAATTTCGTTCACTAAATCCTAAACTCTAAACTAGACAAGAATCTAAAAACCTTCTCCACGGATCTCCACGCACGGCCTACACGTGGGTGGGCCTGTTGACCGTCTCCCTCAACCACGAAGAGGAGCCCACACGAGGGAGACTGTTGGCTCGGGACCCCGGGCGCGCCAAACCCGTACCTACCGATGTAGGCCCCTGGAGGGGATTTTCAGATTTTGGTAGTACTAACATGAACATAGCAACATTTAGCGTTCGTAACAATGGCGAGTGCTTTGTTGTTACCGGCTGAAGATGTGTAAAAGTTTTACATGAAAATGCAATCCCGGACAATTTATAGGAAAAATATCACCTTTTCTTACAAGATAAGTGAAGTTTTAAGTTACAAATTGTTAAATTTTTGGATATTACAAATGTTTCGGCGGAAGTTAAAGCTGTGTCGGCCGGCACTCAAGTAGCTTTCCAGTGTGAAGAAAAGATATATATATATATATATATATATATATATATACATACATATATATATATATATATATATACATACATACATACTGAATGACACTTCAACATTTTGTGTGTCTACTAGATTGACTGTAAAAAGTCTGACGTTGGACAACCATGACCTACGACACGCAGATCGACGTGACGTAGATGAGCCAGAATAACCTATTGTGAAATGAAGCTAAATGTTGAATCGTTGCGTAGAAATAATAGCAAAACCCTGTACAAATCTGAGAAGTTATCCTGTGAGCTTTGTATCTAAAAGCCTACGCCACGCAGATCCAGCCAGAATAACCTTTTGTGAGATCAAGCTAAATTACCGTTGCGTAGAAAGAATAATATAAAACCCTGTACAAATCTGCAAATGTATCCTGTGAGTTTAAAGCCATAAAACTAAACTGTTCTCAAATGCATGTACAAGAAAACTACTAACGAATGTTTGCTGATATAACTCTTATATAGCTAGAAGAGCAAACAAAACGTTGTCGCTGAATCCCCCAAAATGGTATGTATTCATGTAAAGTGCACGTTTTCTCAGGATTTATTAAATGGAAGTGTTTTTTTTTTTTCAAAATTTCAGAGTATGATAAGTTACCTATGATCATTTCAGCATGAGATGTTGAAATAAATGCTACTGAATACAGTAATTATTATTGTATTTGCTTTTAAAACTTAATAGATATAAAAACTCATACCTGTGTTATTAAAAATGTTTAATGAAACGATAAATAAAAAACTTCGTGAGTTGAATTACAATCAAACCTTCAAAAATGATTCAGATTTAATTCTTGTAATCTAAGTAGGTTCTGAGAAAACGGGCAGTTTATAATTGCGAAGAGAGCATGGTGGGCCACTTCAAATCTTTTTAATTTATGGAAGCTTAGATAATAGCACTGGAACTCCGGTTGAGCCTAATGAAGCAGAGTTCACTATACTCAATCTCACGCTAGTTCAATCCTGCTGTAAGCAAGGCGGAGCTGACGTATTAGATGCTACATGCACGCGCATAAGTTTTGCAACACTAGCAGTATACGAGGATGGGTCAAAAGGTAATGCCTCCTTTCACCCCCCCCCCTTATATAAGCTATGTGAAAACATTGAATTTGGCGCAATTCCTCAAACCTTGTTCTCCAATCCCCTGCAGTAAGTCAACAGGTGGCAGCACTGCATCCTCTTGCAAAATGGCTGACATCGACATTCGTATAAGACAGCGTTCTGTGATTGAATTTTTGACTGCGGAAGGTGAAACGCCAATTCGCATTCACGAAAGGCGTATGGTGATGCAACGGTGGATGTCAGCACTGTTAGACGATGGGTTCGGCGCTCTAACGAAGCTGAAGGGCAAACACCATTGGCAGATGAAAAGTGAAGCGGCAGGCCGGTGACAACATTCAGCGGGTCGATGACATCATTCGTGGTGATCGACGGGTAACAACAGGTGAATTGTGTCACATTACCTCCCTCAGTAAAGGCAGTGTGATGACGATTATTCAACAACTGGGTTACTCCAAAGTTTGTTCACGTTGGGTACCAAGAATGTTAACCGCCCAAAACAAAGAAACAAGGGAAACAATAGCCTCCGAACACTTGCAGTGCTTCAATTTGGAGGGAGAGGAGTTTCTGGAAAAAATTGTTACTGGAGACGAAACGTGGGTTCATTTTTGTGAACCTGAATCAAAGAGGCAGACAATGGAATGACATCACACAACGTCACCGAAGGAAAAAAAAATTCAAAACTCGGCGTTAGGCAGGGAAAGTTATGGCGGCAGTGTTTTGGGATGCAGGGGGTATGCTTATGATTGATTTTTTTTTTTTTTTTTTTTTTGGAGCAGGGATGCACAATAAATTCTGTCCAATAGGTCAGAACTCTCAGAAAGTTGAAAGCACGTCTTCGCCGAGTTCGCCCAACAAAAACTATGGCAGATGTTCTTCTTTTGCATGACAATGCAAGACCACACACCAGCCGTTACACCACTGCAGAAATTGAGAAATTGGGATGGCCAGTCTTACCTCACTCCCATACAGCCCTGACCTGGCACCATCAGACTTCCATCTTTTCGGGCCACTAAACGAAGCTGATCGTGGAATCATTTTGAAGATGAGGAGGCTGTGAAAACGTCTGTGCGTCAATGGTTTAGGAAGCAAGACCGTGTGTTTTACCACACTGGAATACATGCCCTAGTTAAAAGGTGGACCAAAACTGTGGAAACGGACGGAGATCATATTGAATAGTGACAAATTAATCGTCAATGTTGTAGTTTTCAAGTTATGTAAATTGGATTCAATTTTCTTGGCTATTAAGGATACATATGACTGAAAATTTGAAATCCTGAACTAATAATGCTAGCTTTTTAAGATGTATACCATAGATGTAACTTAGTGCAAATATGATATAGAACCATTTTTATCAATTTCACTTTTGATAGTTTGGAAAATATGGCCAAATTTATTTATTCTTGGTTACCTCACCTAAAAGGTCCCTTTCGACAAACTAACTTAAATTTTGGTCTAATATTTTAACAACAGGTTCCCAATACATCCATTTTTTGAATTTGCCCTAGGTTTCTCTGTGCCTCGATAACTTTAGGCTGTAAAAAATGTTAAAGCTATGAATATGGCTTTTCTTGCCCAAAATTTTAAATTTTTGTGTTTTGAAGTAAAGAGCGTGTACTTAAACGCATCTCACAATAAAATCCAGGGCAGTGTCTATTCACTGTATCTCTGTGAACGAGTGTAACAAGTTTCATTAGTCTAACACTAAAACTGCGACGCAAGGAGCACTTTAAATGATGAAAAATGCTGAAATTTTCAACAGCGAGAAAACAAGGACAAAGAATTAAAATCCATATCTAACACTAGCATTCACGTAACTTTCAACTAGATTAGAGAATTTAAAAATGGCTTGCGGATGCTATCTAAACATTCATTGGATTCAGGAAGGCTTACACTATTTTATAGACTAAAAAGAGGAAAAGTTGATTTTTTTTTAAATGTTCACGAAATTTCAGTCATACATATCCTTAAGAGAGAAAAAAATAGGAGGCATTACTTTTTGACCCACCCTCGTATATAGCAGCGCTAACTTCTAGATAATAAATAGAATTGGGTTACACAATCATTTTGGAATATTAATCGAATCATGCAGTAACATAATGGCTGCTTTTAATCGGATTCCTACGAAAACTTTTGATTTGGCGCAGATTCCACATCACTATATCTTCTCTGTCCACTATACCTGATTTCCGCCCTCGCTTTTGAAATTTCAATCCAATATCAACAACCGATGGAGAGTACTTCGTGAAAAGTTTGGCAAGTCTGTGTCAGAATTTGCCGCATGCAAAACCTTATTTAGAGCCGGCGGTTCATTTCTGAAAAAATAATCATGAACTTTACTGCGTACAGCACTTTTCGTAAAATCGTCCTATTTCTCCACGCGTTATTTGCATTTACGCGATTCCCCGGTGTTCTTAAGAGTTCCGGATGCTCTCTGTTCCATTCTAACACTATGAACTCTACTTGCGGAAGCTTTGCCTCGACTGTGTTTCATTTTGGTTTAAGCACCGGCTTCCTCCATGATGAAAAGCTTACTGATTTTAAATTGCATATACGAGGGCTGTTCAATGAAGAATGTCCATAATTTTTCGCACTAAAATTCAATCTTATTATATTCTGTTAGCTTAATGTGAAACAAAAGCGCCGTAGTAGTTTCATTATTGGTAGTCCTGGTTTCCGTCTGAGACCCAGGCAAGTTCAGACATGTTCAATATCGCCTACCGCAGCAATGGAGGTAGCACGCGAGGAACAATATGCTTTCGACTCAAATCTTCAGCTGAGGCCTATACAGTGTTACAGGAGGCCAATGGATAGTCTGTTCTTCCCTACAGCACACAGCTCGAAGGTGGTTTAAAATGTTTATAGAGGGGGGCTATCAATTTGAAAGGAAGATGAACCCGGTGCTCCAGTTACTGCTCTTACGGAAGAAAACATCAACACTGCTGCTGCCATTGTGAGAGAGGATCGACGAATTACCTTAAGATCACTTTCTGAAATACTGAACATTTCATTGGGTGCCACCCACACGTTGGTGCCAGAAACATTACACATGAGACGTGTTTGTGTGCTATGGGTTCCAAAACTGTTGATTCCCGAACAAAAGGACATTCGCATGCAGGTCTGCATGCAGTTAAAGTTGATGTTAGAGGAAGATCTGCAGTTTCTTTCAAACGTAATCACTGCTGATGAAACTTGACTACATCGTTTTGATCCTGAGAGCAAACAGCAAAGCTCAGTGTGGAAATCTCCTTCATCACCAACCCCCCAAAAAGCAAGTGGTTGCTTCTGCTAGGAAAGTTATGGTCATTTCATTCTTTGATATTCATGGAATGGCTTATCATCATGTTGTACCTGCACACACATCAGTAGCTGGACAATACTACAGGGATGTCCTGAAAACATTGCAAGTCCATATCAGGCGCAAAAGACCACATTTCCGTGAAGCAGGCTGGATGCTGCACCACGATAATGCGCGGCCGCATATTGTTAATGTCGTGGCTCTTGCAAAATTCAACGTGAAGTGCATCCCTCACCCTCTCTATAGTCCGGATTTAGCCAGATGTGACTTTTTTCTATTCCCTAACTTGAAGAAACGCCTTCGTGGGAGGCATTATCCATCATCTGAAGCAGCGGTGAAGGCTGCGGAGGCGATTTTGAAGTATCTCTCAAAAATGGTTTCCAGCATGTCTTTGAAGACTGGCAGAAACGCTGGGAAAAGTGCATCGCATTGAGGGGAGACTCTTTTGAGAAGGACCATCAAAATTATGAGGATGAGTAAAGGTACGTTGTCAAAAAAAAAAAAAAAAAAAAAAAAAAGAAAGAAAGAAAGAAAGAAAGAAAGTGACCATTCTTTATTGAACAGCCTTCGTACATAAGTGTTCTTGGGCTTGTGAGTACGCGAGATATGTACAGGAAATAGTGTTAAATATCAGAAGCAACTCCACACTATAAACAATAACATCTTAATCAGCATTCAGCTCGATACAGACCTCGTTGCGAGAGAGCTGCCTGCTATAGGAATGCAAAAATATATAATAGCAGTGTCCGTTAGTAATTGTTAAATAAATGCAGCGTAATTTAACATAATTTAAAGGTGTGTGTAATTTCACCTGTCTTCGGTCTAATCTGTATATAGCGTACTATTATGTATATATCTGTTGTAAATATTCCTTTCAGGACTCACGAACCCAGAACACATCTTTGTGGTATGTGAAGCAGAAAGATAAAATGTGGGGCTATTACGCTTATATAAGAATCGAAACATTTGCATAGTTTTCTCCTTCCGAAATTTGCTCGCGCAGAGCAGTGATCAGAAAACTGCTTACAGTACTGTACTTAAAGGAATGGTTTATCGTGCACATGCAAATAAAAGAAAACGCCCATTAAGTTCGCTAAACCAATCAACAGCTTAACCGCTTTCTGTCCCAATATCTGTCTCTCTTCCCACCCAGATGTTTACAGCAGGATTAAACTAGGTTGAGACAGTTTATAGCAAGACTCTCCCAAGCTTGCACCATCACTTCGTGGCTAACGTGAATGTAAATCGAACATCTCACGTCAATAAAGATGATAACAAAGACCATACAAAATGCTCAAAGCCGAAGAATAGATTTCATAGTCGATAAATAAGATAGGATGGAGTAACGAAACGAATTAAAATGAGACCAGTTTTGATATAATGTTTTAGGAACATTAATGGATTGGATGTGAACAATATTATCTTAAGTAGAGCTCAAAATCTCTTCAAAGGATATTATACCCGGATAGAATTTTGTTCGCGTCTGCTATATCACTAAAGAAATGCTAATTGTATTTGAGTTAGTTATGCTAAATATTTAGCTTTCATTTTTGCATCCAACATATGTGGTCGAAGAAGAATGAGATTGGCAGATTACGTGTCCATTTTCAAGAACTATTAGCCGAAACTTCGTAATAAATTACCTCGCACCTTATTTTAATCGATAACTCATTCCCCACTTTTTGTATCACCGCACACACTTCCATAAAATTTCTCGCCATTTATTGATCAAAATGAAAACCCTTGGAAAGCAAGCAGTTCTTCCTTAGCGATATTCTGGTATTAAACGTACAAGGCTCAGTAATACCTCAGTTATTGTACAATGTCCCTATCACAGTAACACACCAGACCGAAGAACGAAGGAAAGGGAAAAGTAAGATAGGATCTGTTGTGACGGACATCACTGAATGTTTGCACAGTCCTACAACCTATAACTTTCACTCCCCTTAACAGCTGATGCCAAAGTAAACAAATAACCAAAATTAAAGCAGTCCCTTTCAAATTAAATGCTATTATGGGTTTCAAATGGGATGATGTTTGTCCTTGAGCGCTACTAGATGAGCAACCAATCGGAGTCCTGCGGTGTTATTCTACTGCATTCCCGCTAAGTGGCGTGTGATGAGCGCCAAACTAATCAATCTCTAATAAACACTATTCACGCTAAGACAAAAATTCAGATTTTGCCAAAACTAATCCATCAGCAAGGAGAGAGTAATTTATTTAACATAACCGTAAACATCCCATATTTTTAGCTCAAACTATTAAATTATAACAATTATAACGTAAGCACTGTAATGAATGTCATTATTGGTTGGCATGTATGCGTGAACGCGTATTTGAACTTACTCAGAACTGAAACGTAAACATTTGACATGACGTGATAAAAGAAATATGTACTTTGAATAAGCCAAGGTGTTTGTTAAATTCGATGAGAGGAAACGATACGCTTCTTGCTAGTCCAGCAAAACGTGTCTGGTCACATTATATCTTTGTTTATGAATGGTTCGTAATCTCTATTTACTCTAGAGTTCAAAGCAGCATTATTCAGTTACTCTTCCATGAAAACGTGTATGAGCTGGATCAATGAGACGCGATCCACCCCTCCGCCCTTACTACTGCTAGAACAATCCTATAGAGTTAATGTGGGCTCAACTTATGCTGCAAACAGAAATAATATTGGAAATTAATTGTTCTTTCACACTGGCCGTGTGTAGGCTAAATTGTGGAAACGTAGAGTCAGAATGAAAAATTCCATGCCATAGCCGGGATCTTCTGGTTTCCGTCCAGCCGCTCTACCATTGAGCTACTATGACCAACGTGCCGATATGACATTAAATTCTCCAACCGACTCGTATTTTACCGGTAAACCACTAGGAGTTCTCATAAACACATGAGACAACTACCTTAATGGCGACTTACTATGCTGTAAGTACTTTAAGGCCCGGGCTTTATAGTTCGGACCACTATTAGGTCAATTAATGGAAATTGTTCTTTCACACTAGCCGTGTGTAGGCTAAATTGTGGAAACGTAGAGTCAGAGTTCTCGTAGATCATTTTTGGTCATTTAACCATGAAGTAAATCCTGAAGTTAAATTATTAAAACAGTTAATTGGTCCGATAGATTTAATGGTTTGGGAAAAGATATTTATTTAAAAAATAAACATCGCGTAGTGAATTTTGAAATACCGGCAGTCGATTCTGGTTTTAAATTTGTTTCATTTTCAGATTTTTGTAGTACGAACAAAAACATAGTGACATCTAGCGACTGTAGCGTTGACAACGATGTGGTTTACGACTGTGGTTGAGGATGTGAATGAGAGTTTTCACGAAATCGCGATCCCGATCAGTTTTATAAGAAACGTTTAAGATAATTGAAGTTTTAAGTTGCAAATTATTATATTTGTATAAATACTCATAAGTTTGCATTTCGGGTGTAGTAACCATAATGTGCATTCTTAGTGCGTTTAATTCAAAGTTTCCCAATTGAATTTCCCTGTAGTCAAAGGTTGTAGGTAATAACAAATTAAGCTAACACTGAAGTAAATGGACACACAAACAAGGTTGACGTCAAGGGCAACCTATTGTGATAATGGACCTGAGATGTTTTTGAAACCCCAATATAAGCAAATAAGCTAAAGTTATACTGGCCTGAAACATTCGGCTGTGATGTGTAGGGCCCGGAGTTTGATGAAAAGTCATCTTTTTTTTTCCTGAATAGACACAGACGATGCTTATTGGAAATGAAGTGCATTCTGGAACAAATACGTTACATATATATGGTTTTTATTGGTCATCAAAATGCATTTTTTCTACATTTTTATAATAAAGGCATTTTTAACATTTAAATGCATTTCCGGCCATTTTTTTCTCTTTTCACGAATTTATAGGACATTTTCATCTGTAGCCCGCATTCGAGAGGCCCGGGTTCGATTCCCGTGGCGGACCTGACCATGACCCATGGGGGATTTTAAAATAATCTGTGATTAAAAGTTCATTAATATCTTTTATATGAAATAGTAACTTTGTAAGTGTGGTAAACATGTAATTAACACAGGCCAGCGTCCTAACAGTGCTGGTGAATTTATGACGCATTAATTCGAGGAATCGCTGATTACATCATGCAATACGTGTGGATTGCATCCACAGAAAAACATTTGCGAGCTCTTCAAAATGTGAGAGAGGCGTCAAGTAACAAGTCATCTTCCTTTTGTAAAGAATTATGTGAAGTGTTTGTTAGTGCAAATATTCCGCTAGGAAAATTAATTCCAAATTACAAGATTTTCTTGAACGTCACACTGGTCATACAATTCCAAATGAATTAACTTTGAGTAAAAGTTACCTACAAAAATGTTATGAAGACACATTAAATCGAATACGTGAATGTGTGAAGGGGGGTGGGGAGGAATTTAGGTATCAATTGAGACAACGGATTCAGAGGGGCGTTATGTGGCCAATGGTACGCTCGAAGCTACTAGTGCCGGACAAATGTTTCTTCTGATCTCAGAGGTTATGGAAGCTGTTAACCACTTTCAGATATGCAAGCTATTCGACAAATTCATGTTTATTGTGGCCTAGTGGAATGGCAACGTGCTCCTCTTCCTAACAGACGCGGTGCCTTGCATGGTAAAGGTGACAAAATCGATCCAATCATTTTACAGTAAGAAAGTGCATGTTTCGTGTTTGGCCCATGCTTTTCATCGAATTCATCATGGCGGAACAGGTCAGATCAACATTTCCAGAAGTAGATACACTAATTTCCACAGTAGAGAAACTATTTTTGAAAGCGCCAACCCGAAATATGTATTTGAAAGAAAAAGCTTCTAATATATTGTTGCGTGTATAGGCTGAGCTAGATTTGGAAATTTCGGTATTCTGTAACATGTATTGATTCTAACAGAAATGTATGTCAAACGTAAATTCCGCTGACTGGCAGTCTGTTGGCATAAGGAAATTATCCACATGTGACCCAGACTGATTCTGCTGACCAGAAGAAATAATAGGTCAGTACAATGCAAAATTAATAGTTAGTGGGAATCGCTGAATTGACTTTTTGTAGAACCCCTATTTAAGCCTGGTAGAGTTAGCCCTCGGTGGGAAAACGTCGCAGGGATGTCAGAGGAGACTCTATGTCGGTCCCTGTGAGAGGTAACAAGTATTTATCTGACAGTGTGTCTACGAATACCATAACCCCCGCCGGACTCAGCAGATTATACATCTCCGGACAAGCCCAGCTATACACCTGACACATCACCAACGGTAAGATTATATTAAATTATTATGTCACCAAGTATTACCAAAGCACCCCTGGTCTCTTCTAGACTCAGGGGGTACTCTGTATAATTACTAGATTTCTTAAAATAGAGTTAGTCGGTTTAGGTTGATTTTTGGTGTTTTCTTTATCCTACCATCCCAATAGCTACACCCCCAGTTGTAGATTAGGTTTGTAAGTCTTTCAACCCCCCTTACAACCCTGGTATGCAACAATATTTTTGCCCCCGGCACCAATTTTAACACGTTGGGGTACACGCTTAACTGCATGTATATACTACTGTGACAATTTTCAAATAGTGAGAGAAGTGGTGAATAGCTTAGATAGGGGAGATTCTAAGGCAAATGAGAGCGCACAGGATCTGATCAAGTCCAAGGTAAATTAGCTTTCATTAAATCAAATTTTACATTTTTTGACGGATACCATAACCCACCTTGAAGAATGTGGTATGACATTGGGTAAGCAGATTGAGTTAGTGAAGATTGCGGCAGAGAAGATACAAAATGCAAAAGGTGAGATTGGGGACAAAATTAGACAGAATCTAAAACTTGTGTTGGACAAAAATAAAGGATCCCAAACAGTTTGTCAGATTGCCGATATCTGTCAGGAGAAAACTTCAGAACTGGTATTTTTGAACAGGATTTAACAGGCAGTGACATAGTGTTTTTAAATATGCACCTATAACACATGTGGAAGTGGAGAGAAGTTTCTCAAACCTGCCGTGCTAGGGGTCCCGGGTTCGATTCCCGGCGGTGGGGGTTGGGATTTTTCTCCGACCAAGATAATTTCCCATCTTCCCCTGAGTCTGGAAGTATGAATGAGAGTGTGAATGTGTGCGTGATGTAATGATAAAAAAACCCAAAGATAACGAGTTAACACCTTCAGTAAGTTCCAAAGGAGAACGGCCGCCGATATGACCATAGTAGTTAAAGGCGGGGTATAAGTGGAACAAGCGCAAAAAAAAAAAAAAAAAAAAAAAAAAGTTTCTGAAAGTATAAAACAGTTTTAACTGACAACCGCCGTTCCTTTAATTTCGATAACTTGAAGATGACAGTGGTGGTGTACTGCAGCGCTAAGTAAGGTATGTTTTAACTAATGGGTACAGTAACCTATTTTTTCATATTTTATAAAATTGAAAATGACCTGATGCATTTTGAATTTATTATTTAGTAGTAATAATTGCATTATTTACTAAGAAAATTAATTTTAAAATGTGGTTATTCGAACCAAATATTCATTGAAATTAATTGTTCTTTCACACTAGCCGTGTATAGGACGCGCCATGAAAGGGTAGAGCCAGACTGAAAAATTCAATGCCATAGCAGGGATTTGAACCACGGGTTTTCTGAACCACGGGCCGCTCTAACCACTGAGCTACGTGCCGATATGATAGTCAGTTGACAAGAGTCAGTTGGACAATTTAATGTCATGTTGGCACGTTGGCCATAGTAGCTCAGTGGTTAGAGCGGCTGGACGGAGACCACAAGATCCGTGGTGCAAATCCCGGCTATGGCATTGAATTTTTCAGTCTGGCTCTACCCTTTCATGGTGCGTCCTATACACGGCTAGTGTGAAGGACCAATTAATTTCTATTAATTGTACCTAATAGTGATCCGAACTATAAAGCCCGGGACTTGAAGTACTTACAGCATAGTAAGTCGTCATTAAGGTAGTTGTCTCATGTGTTTATGAGAACTCCTAGTGGTTTACCGGGAAAAACACGAGTCAGTTGTACCTAATAGTGGTCCGAACTATAAAGCCCGGGCCTTAAAGTACTTACAGCATAGTAAGTCGCCATTAAGGTAGTTGTCTCATGTGTTTATGAGAACTCCTAGTGGTTTACCGGGAAAAACACGAGTCAGTTGTACCTAATAGTGGACCGAACTATAAAGCCCGGGCCTTAAAGTACTTACAGCATAGTAAGTCGTCATTAAGGTAGTTGTCTCATGTGTTTATGAGAACTCCTAGTGGTTTACCGGGAAAAACACGAGTCAGTTGTACCTAATAGTGGACCGAACTATAAAGCCCGGGCCTTAAAGTACTTACAGCATAGTAAGTCGTCATTAAGGTAGTTGTCTCATGTGTTTATGAGAACTCCTAGTGGTTTACCGGGAGAAACACGAGTCAGTTGTACCTAATAGTGATCCGAACTATAAAGCCCGGGACTTAAAGTACTTACAGCATAGTAAGTCGTCATTAAGGTAGTTGTCTCATGTGTTTATGAGAACTCCTAGTGGTTTACCGGGAAAAACACGAGTCAGTTGTACCTAATAGTGGACCGAACTATAAAGCCCGGGCCTTAAAGTACTTACAGCATAGTAAGTCGTCATTAAGGTAGTTGTCTCATGTGTTTATGAGAACTCCTAGTGGTTTACCGGGAAAAACACGAGTCAGTTGTACCTAATAGTGGTCCGAACTATAAAGCCCGGGCCTTAAAGTACTTACAGCATAGTAAGTCGTCATTAAGGTAGTTGTCTCATGTGTTTATGAGAACTCCTAGTGGTTTACCGGGAGAAACACGAGTCAGTTGTACCTAATAGTGGTCCGAACTATAAAGCCCGGGCCTTAAAGTACTTACAGCATAGTAAGTCGTCATTAAGGTAGTTGTCTCATGTGTTTATGAGAACTCCTAGTGGTTTACCGGGAAAAACACGAGTCAGTTGTACCTAATAGTGGTCCGAACTATAAAGCCCGGGCCTTAAAGTACTTACAGCATAGTAAGTCGTCATTAAGGTAGTTGTCTCATGTGTTTGAGAACTCCTAGTGGTTTACCGGGAAATGCACGAGTCAGTTGTACCTAATAGTGGTCCGAACTATAAAGCCCGGGACTTAAAGTACTTACAGCATAGTAAGTCGTCATTAAGGTAGTTGTCTCATGTGTTTATGAGAACTCCTAGTGGTTTACCGGGAAAAACACGAGTCAGTTGTACCTAATAGTGGTCCGAACTATAAAGCCCGGGCCTTAAAGTACTTACAGCATAGTAAGTCGTCATTAAGGTAGTTGTCTCATGTGTTTATGAGAACTCCTAGTGGTTTACCGGGAAAAACACGAGTCAGTTGTACCTAATAGTGGTCCGAACTATAAAGCCCGGGCCTTAAAGTACTTACAGTATAGTAAGTCGTCATTAAGGTAGTTGTCTCATGTGTTTGAGAACTCCTAGTGGTTTACCGGGAAATACACGAGTCAGTTGGAGAATTTAATGTCATGTCGGCACGTTGGCCATAGTAACTCAGTGGTTAGAGCAGCTGGACGGAGACCAATAGATCCGTGGTTCAAATCCCGGCTATGGCATTGAAGTTTTCAGTCTGGCTCTACCCTTTCAAATATTCAGTATTTGTCTGTGACAGTTATTAATTTATAATTATGAAAGAAATGGTTACTTTTAGTTAGGTCATTTTTCTTACATCTTATCTGCATTTTTTATATTTAAGGGCATTTTATAGCTCATTTTTAGAGAATTTTTAGGTCAACTTCCGGGCCCTAGTGATCAGTAATGAAATGTACATCGTAGTATTCCATTTAAAATTCAAATAGCCATCGCATTGACCGACACAGGTTGTGTATTTAGTGAAGACGAAGGTTTGAGCTCTTGCACGAGGTGACCATTATAAAGAAAAGGAATTAACACTCTTTTGAATGCGTGTACGATATATTACTGTGAAGTTGTCTTGGCCCAGAGTGCCATAACAAGAAAATTGGCGAGCAGTGAGCGTGACAAAATCTTAGTTGGCACTTGCTTTGAATGTTACATCTAAATATACACAAGAGTTGTTGTAACGGTGACCCGAAGAAGAACGTGCGTCCGTAACACACCACTGCATGAATGCGGTGTTTACAAGTGACGTACTTATAAACCGTATATGAACGTATTGTGACATTTGAATCAAAGGTTTGTTGTAATTCGTGCAGAAAGTATAAGTAATTGGTTTATAAATACGCAAAATATGGAGCTATTAACAGTAAACAAACAAATATAGACAAATATAACAATTAAAACTTCACTCGATATATATATATATATATAAAACTCGAGGGTATCTACCAGGGCAATCCACACAAAGTGAAGACTGACCTCCCCTCCAATGACCAGGGAGCTACTGAGCTGTCCCAAAAGGGCGCCCAGCGCCTCCTTGGGGCTTTCCATAGGGCAAGATCTAGAGACTAACAAGCACGCCCCCCCATCTTGTCCTATGGACTCAAGATAGGATGGAAGTGGATACGCCACTTACGCGCGCCAACTCCATAATGGGAAGGCTACCGATATGACCTCGGTGGGGCCGCCTGGTGATCTAGCGCACCTTCTACTAGCTATGCTGGCTAGTACGCGGGAATATATAGCTTCCCTCAACCCCGTCCGGAGAGGTACGCGATCTCCCACGGGTATTGGGAACCACTGCCCCCGAGTCCAACCCAATCCGAACAACTCCCATTCAGGGAGGGGCTCGAATGTTCGGCCCGCGGTTCCTCTACTAACGTCAGAGGTACCACGAGTGCTAAGAGTACCTCTAATGTCATTTAGGGGTAACATACCAGCCTCTGGTTCCCGAGGTCGCAGGTTCACATCCAGCGGAAGGGTGAAGACCCTTAACATGGTTTCTTTCGGAAGGAAAATAAAGTCAAGGTCTCATGCTCGTAGATTAACGGCACGTAACACAACTGCTAGTCTGATAAACAGATCTCTGAGTAGACAAACGATCTTGCACACCTCATATAGAATGTGACGTTGAGAACCACATCGTCGGATAGATGGCAGTACATGTAATATCTGATCGAAGAGAAGAAGGTTTTTAATAATTTACAAAGTTTATAACGACTGTTAATTAAATTGGAAATTAATTGTTCTTTCACACTAGCCGTGTGTAGGACGCACTATGAAAGGGTAGAGCCAGAATGAAAAATTCAATGCCATAGCCGGGATTTGAACCACGGATCTTCTGGTTTCCGTCCAGCCGCTCTAACCATTTGAGCTATTATGGCCAACGTGCCAACATGACATTAAATTCTGCATCTGACTCGTGTTTCTCCCGGTAAACCACTAGGAGTTCTCATAAATACACGAGACAACTAACTACCTTAATGGCGACTTACTGTGCTGTAAGTACTTTTAAGTACCAAATAGTACTCGGCGTTCTTCAACATAGTCTCCTTTTAACTCTACACACTTCTCACAGCGATGCTCCCATCTCTGTAACCCGTCCAAATAGTACTTGGCGTTTTTCAACATAGTCTCCTTGTAACTCTACACACTTCTCCCAACGATGCTCCCATCTCTGTAACCCGTCCAAATAGTACTCGGCGTTCTTCAACATAGTCTCCTTTTAACTCTACACACCCTCCCAACGATGCTCCCATCTCTGTAACCCGTCCAAATAGTACTCGGCGTTTTTCAACATAGTCTCCTTGTAACTCTACACACTTCTCCCAACGATGCTCCCATCTCTGTAACCCGTCCAAATAGTACTCGGCGTTCTTCAACATAGTCTCCTTTTAGCTCTACACACCCTCCCAACGATGCTCCCATCTCTGTAACCCGTCCAAATAGTACTCGGCGTTTTTCAACACAGTCTCCTTGTAACTCTACACACTTCTCCCAGCGATGTTCCCATCTCTGTAACCAAATAGTACCCGGCGTTCTTCAACATAGTCTCCTTGTAACTCTACACACTTCTCCCAACGATGCTCCCATCTCTGTAACCCGTCCAAATAGTACTCGGCGTTCTTCAACATAGTCTCCTTTTAACTCTACACACTCTCACAGCGATGCTCCCATCTCTGTAACCCGTCCAAATAGTACTCGGCGTTTTTCAACATAGTCTCCTTTTAACTCTACACACTTCTCACAGCGATGCTCCCATCTCTGTAACCCGTCCAAATAGTACTTGGCGTTTTTCAACATAGTCTCCTTGTAACTCTACACACTTCTCCCAACGATGCTCCCATCTCTGTAACCCGTCCAAATAGTACTCGGCGTTCTTCAACATAGTCTCCTTTTAACTCTACACACCCTCCCAACGATGCTCCCATCTCTGTAACCCGTCCAAATAGTACTCGGCGTTTTTCAACATAGTCTCCTTGTAACTCTACACACTTCTCCCAACGATGCTCCCATCTCTGTAACCCGTCCAAATAGTACTCGGTGTTCTTCAACATAGTTATATGAAAAATCTTCGTCTGAGAAGTCAGCGCCCTTGTCCTATGCTCATGTTGTTGCTCAATCTATGCCATCGAACAAAACCATCGAATTTCAGAAAACAGTGAGTATGAAGAAACATACTGTTTTTGTATCTTCAACCACCAATAAAGATGCCAAGGATATACAGAAACTTATAACTACGAAATTGAATCCCGCACAAGAGAAAATTAAAATTCGCATGCTACGGCCTGCGGGAAGGAATACCGTTATTATTGAGACCGAGACAGAGGAAGATACAAGGAAGATCATTGAAAGTGATAATTTGAAAGGTCAGGATATCAAGATAGAAAAGCCCAGAAAACGGAACCCGTTAATGATTATGTATGATGTTTTGTCAAGCACCAAAGAAGAGGATTTAAAATACGAGGTTTATACGCAAAATTTTGAAGATTTGTTAAATAAGAAAGATTTTGAAGATGGTTTTAATTTTAAATTTAAAACAGGAAAAAGGGATAGAGCAACGGTACATCACGTTGTAGAGGTTTCGCCGCAAATCAGGAAGCTTTTGATACAGAAAGGACGAATATATATTGGTTTTCAGTCAGTGAATATCAAGGATTTTATATCTGTAGCGAAGTGTGCAAAATGTCAAGATTTTGGACATGTTGCCAAATATTGCACTAAGCAACAGGTTTGTGGTCATTGTGGAGAATCAGATCATGATAGAAAGGATTGTTCAAAAATTAAACAAGCTGCAATTTGTATTCCATGTAGTTTAAGGAAGAAACAGTGTGGAGGAAGAAATGAATGTCCTACTTATAAACTATTCTGGGAGAGGACAATTAATAGAACTAATTATGATTAATGGACCAAGTACTTAATATGAATGCTAAAAAGAAGCCTAAGAGGAATACTCCCAGTAGAATTAGAAGAAATCTAAAACGAGTTATTGAACATAAACTCAAGTTATCGCAACTAAATAGAAGTAATATGGATGATAAGGGAGTCCAAACGGACATTCCTTTTATTAAAAGTTATGATCAAATGGATATCAATACATCTTCCGACCATCAAGACAAATCTCGTGATCTTCCATTCAAGCCACAGTTACCACCTAAATGTAAAATAAATAAAAAATTTTATAATGAAGAGATGGACAAAGCGATATCAAAAACTGTATCCTTTGTAGATGAAGTTATTCCAAAACCAAAATTAATCTTTAATAAATGTGATATATTAGCATCGGAATTAAATAATCCAATAAAGATACCCGTTGATTACGAAGCTATAATGGATATAGAAGAAAGCGAACACGACGTTGGTATAAAATTAGACACATCATCAAAATTCCCCATAAATTTTTATAATGGCATTGAAAATGCAATGCAACTTAGTAGATTGGAGGAAACAAAAATATTATTAGCAGCATTACGACATGTGATAAGGAAATTACATGAGAAAGGGGAATCAATTGTTTTTCCATTACCTGATGCCATTGACAGAATGGAGTTAAGGGTTCATAATATCACAACAGATCCGGAGGAATTATTAGATCTGTTACATATAGTCTTCAGTAGAAGGAATGAAGTCTTTGATCTCGAAGAAATTTATAGCCATTTTGTTAAATGTTATGGTAAAATAATAATTGATCATAGTCAGCCTTGGCCATATTGCTATGCTCACATTAGACATGATGGTTCCACTTATTCTAAAATTATTCAATCCAGGGCTCCTAAATCCATCACTCCTATTATCCCGAAAGTATCAAATCCATGTACCAACACTCCATTCAAAAGCAAACAATTCTCCCTTAAAACAAATTCCTCTAAATCCCAACCCTCTAAGAATGGTATCAATGTTTTCAAAACCCTTGTTAAAGGTGCTACCTATGAATCCCATAATAAAAATAAATCTACATCCAGAACAGTCAGCACTAAAAAGCAAAGTAAATCTTTGAAAACATCAGCACAGTCTGGAAGTTCGAATAGTCTACATCAGAGTTCATCCTCTAGCAGATTAGTGGGACAAAATATGACAAATATGATTAAGGAATATTATCAATCAGCAGAAGGGCAGTATGCAGCACATAGTAAATACGATCAATTTAAATAAATCTGTTCATTGCCATGAATCCTGATTGTTATAATTATTGTAAAAATTTAAGAATTGCTCAAATTAATGCCCAAAGAAGCAAATTGGTGATGGCAGAGATAAGAAAGTTGATTAAGGAATTAAATCTCGATATTATTTGCATTCAAGAACCCTATACAGCAAATGGAACATTAGTTTATTTGCCTGCAATGGCTAGGGTAATAATTGGAGATATTAAACCCATGGCTGCAATTGTTATTGTTAATTCCAATCTCCAAGTCGTGAACATTACACAATTTTCCGATTCGCATACCAACTGTGTGGAAATCTCACATGAGAATGGTAAATTTATTTTAGCCAATTATTATTTTCAATGGAGTGAAGAAATAGAGCCATATATAAATAGAGTTAGGAGTATACAACATTATTTTCGGCATCATGAAATAATTCATACTATGGATTCTAATGCGAAATCATTATGGTGGTATAATGAATATAGGGATGCAAGGGGTGAGAAGATGGAAGATGTTATTTCAGAATTAAATTTGCATGTAGTAAATCAAGGTAATAATCCACCAACATTTGAAAATCGTCAAGGGGCTTCATCTAACATCGATCTGACACTCTGCAGTAGTAAAAGTTTAAAAAATATTTATGGATGGAAAGTAGGACAGGATATGACTTCCAGCGATCATAGAATGATCTATTTTTACTATACCATAAGTACTAATTCACAATTTGCCTGTCAAGATAAAAGTGGAAGAAGAAATTTTTCCCAAGCTAATTGGAACCAAGTGAAGGAGATTTTTAATTCTTCAAACAGATGTTTTGGTGTTTTTGAATTAAATAATCTAATTTATAATATTGATTATGCTATTAAGCAATCAGTACCTCATTCGAGAGTAAAGAAGTTCTCAGATAATATTTGGAATGATGCCTTGGAAACTTCAAGGAGAAAAATGAGGAAATTTAGAAAAATTTATCAAAGATCCGTGATTGAATCAGATAGACAAGCAAACCTAAATCGCTATAGAAATGCCAAATTTAAATTTAAACAACTATTGTTAGACACTCGACATAAATCCTGGATCACATTTGTGGAAACCCATTTAGATAATAACACTTGGGGAATTCCTTATAAAATCATTATGGACAAGATTAAGAAACCTGAAATTTTGAATACTTTAGAAAAACATGATGGTAGTATGACCTCAAATTGGGAGGAAACCACGAAATTACTTTTGGATACTCTATTGCCCGATGACGATATATCCTCGGATAATTTCCAAAACACATTACGTCGACTTAATATGAAATTTGTTTATAATAACTTCAATTTAACATATCCTTTTGATATATCAGAAGTAAAAGTAATCTTCAAAAAGTTAAAGAAGAAGAAGTCCTGTGGTCCGGACAATATACCGAATGAAGTCTTAATGACCCTCCATGATACGTTAATACCACAACTTACCAGCATTTTTAACGATTGTCTGTGGAGAGGATATTTTCCAGATTGTTGGAAAGAGGCTAGGGTTATTGTCCTAAAGAAAGGTTCTGATAAAGATCCGATGAAACCAAAGTCATATAGACCAATCTGCCTGTTAAACTCAATGGGCAAGATTTTTGAACATCTAATTAATAAGAGGATAATAGAATATAGGACTATGATAGGAATGAATAATAGGCAGTATGGCTTTAGAAAAGGAAGATCTACCGAGGATGCTATCATTGATATCATGGACTCCGTGACTCGCTGTACAAATAAGTATATAATTGGATTATCAGTTGATATTTCAGGAGCCTTTGATAATCTATGGTGGCCTTTCTTCTTTGAGAGGCTAAGAAAGCTTAATTATCCATATCCCATATATAGATTACTCTTGAGTTATTGTGATAACAGGAAAGTATATATTCAAGGCATCAACCAGAAGATCTATAAAAGTATCAGTAAAGGTTGTCCACAAGGATCTGTTCTGGGCCCCACGTTTTGGGACATTGTGATGGAAACCTTGTTAGAAAATTTTGAAAATGATGAAAATGTAGTTAATATAATAGCATATGCGGACGATGTAATTTTTCTGATAGCAGGCGACTCAAGATTACAACTAGAAACTAAGGCAAATTTTATATCATCAAAATTAGCCAACTGGTGTAATGAGACTAAACTGCAAATTGCTCCCCAAAAGTCATCATATATTTTATTTAAAGGAAAATTAAAACGAGATCCGATTATTAAGTATAATAATGAAAAAATTAAACGTTGTAGAGAAATAAAATACCTAGGTGTTATGCTGGATGAAAAATTTAATTTTATAAATCATGTAGAGTATGTTAGAATGAAGGCTGAAAAAGTTATGAATAAATTAGCCACAATTGTCAATATAAAATATAAAATATCCTTAAATAACATTATCACCTATCATTATACTATTTTTGGATCAATTGTTACATATGCCGCAGCAACCTGGGCTCAAAAATTGTATAATTTGAATATCAGAAACAAATTAAGAAGTACACAGAGGAAGATCCTGCTTCGCCATACGGGTGCTGTTTGCACGACATCTACAGTAGCACTCCTTGTAACGACAGGAATATGGCCCATCGATCTTCTAATTAGATTGAGAGGTGCAATGTTCTGGTTCAAGAAAAATAATTTTGATAAAGTAAATAGTATAGTTGGAAAGGTGTGTAATACCAGACAAGATATCAAGAAACATCTGTTGAAGGATTGGCAGAATGAATGGGATAGTATAAATGAAGGTAGAAGAACTCATGAATTCTTTCCATTTATAATCGAACGCTTGAAATTGAAACATGTAAAACCCACAAAAGGTCTAATTCATTTTTTGACTGGACATGGACCTTATGGTACATATTGGTATAAAGTGAAGAAGTTAAATAGTTCCATTTGTAATATATGTAGTAAAGTAGATAATCCAGAACATGTTTTATTTGAATGCGTTAAGTATGACCATCTAATTACTGAAGAACGAAATAAATTAAGAGGATTTAATTTATGGAACATAATAAGAATCCCAGAATTATATAATATCTTGGCCAAATTAGCAAATACCATCAGCGAATTAGCATGGAAATCAATTCTACCCAAATGTATACCTGTTCAAGAAATTCAACCACCAATTGAATTAAGAAGATCCCAAAGACGTATTAATCCACGGAATGAAGAAAATATTATTATTTAAGAAGGTATGGATATTAATGATTAGCAAAATATAAATAGTAGAAGAACAGGATATTGTGCTTCCCTTGGTCGACGAGATTGGGGCAATAGGAGAACTAGAGCCGTAGCAGAATCCGAAGGTGATGCAGAGAGGATGAGGGTGGTGCAATTCCCCTTCCATGTTTATCAGTTCTGAGGAGGATATATAGAGTTCCTGCCGGCGAATCAGGTACCCGTTTTAAGGTTGTTGGTGCAACTGATTCAGTAGTGTCCAACAATCTGTGTAATGAGGAGGTGATCGCAGAAATGAAAGTTTTTTAGTGTTTCAGTGTAATATAGTATCCTGTGAAATTTTTAGGGGAGGGATCCCCTCCCCTCAAATTAAATATAGTTTTGAGTAGTGTTAATAGTATATATTTTTGGGGGAGGGGCTTTGCCCCTCCCCGTGGTGTTTAAAGTGAATGATGAAGTTTATTTGTGGTTTAGTTTAGGGAGGGATTTTCCTTCCCCGGTGTAAGATGATGAGAGAAGTGTTGTAAGTAATAATGTGGTGTAGTAATGGATGAGTAAAGTTTTTGGATGGTTGTTTTGTAGTGAAGGATATTGGTGAATTGAGTTATGGATTATTATTATGGTAAATTTGAGTGGAAGATGAAGGAGGATTTTAATGAATTATTTTAAGAAGTGGATATTTGGAAAAATGGATTTAAGAAGTTAATTTGATAAGTTATGGAGATGTTATTTTATTTAAATATGGTGTAAAATGAGGATTGTTAAAATTTTGAGAAAGTGTGTTTTGAGAAATTATAGAATAGGAATTTTCATATATATATATATAATTATGTTGAAGATTTAGGAGATTTAATAGTTGAAATGTGTTTTGGTATAATGTTAATTTGATATTTTTGTCTTAATAAGGTAAAAAAAATTAAATTATAAATAGATGAAATAAATAAATTAAATTGAATTGTTTGGTTTGGTTGTTTGAAGGTTATTGTAATGGTTTAATTTTGAAAATATGAAAGTTATTGAATGTATAATTATTGTTTGTTTAATATGTTTGAATTGTATTGTTATTTTTTGAATTTGAAATTTATATTTTATTTGATATAAAGTAGATTTGAAAAAAAAATATTGATTGTTGTAGAATTAAAAATAATAATTGAATTTGTTTGTTTGTATAAATTGATATATTGTATTTTAATTTGTTTAAAGAATTTGGAGTTAATAATTTGTAAATCCTGTGATTGTTGTAATGTAAATTTGATGAATTATTTTTATATAAGTTTTTGGTTAAATGTTTTGTAAGTTTTTAAGAAGGTTTTTTATCAGTTATAAGTTTTAAATGTACTGGTTACCAGTACATTAAGTATCGGTTTCCGGTATTGTAGTCTTATTTTGTAATTGTAGCTGGTTGCCAGTTATTTGTATACTGGATTCCAGTAAATTTTAATTAGTTAAAGTGTACATTTTAAAATTGGTAGTTTTTGTATTTGTTTAAAATTTTTTCTTTTTCTTTTTTTTTAATTTTTGTTTTATTTTATTATCTGAAAAATGATTGTTTAAATTGTATTTTTGTATTTATGTGGTAGTTAATAAATTAGAATTTGGAAATCATGTCCCGGTATAAGAAATTAGGTACCGGGATTAGATTTTCAGATTTTATTTATTTATTTATTTATTTATTTATTTGTTCTTCAACATAGTCTCCTTATAACTCTACACACCCTCCCAACGATGCTCCCATCTCTGTAACCCGTCCAAATAGTACTCGGCGTTTTTCAACACAGTCTCCTTGTAACTCTACACACTTCTCCCAGCGATGTTCCCATCTCTGTAACCAAATAGTACCCGGCGTTCTTCAACATAGTCTCCTTGTAACTCTACACACTTCTCCCAACGATGCTCCCATCTATGTAACCCGCCCAAATAGTACTCGGCGTTCTTCAACATAGTCTCCTTTTAACTCTACACACTCTCACAGCGATGCTCCCATCTCTGTAACCCGTCCAAATAGTACTCGGCGTTTTTCAACACAGTCTCCTTGTAACTCTACACACTTCTCCCAACGATGCTCCCATCTCTGTAACCCGTCCAAATAGTACTCGGCGTTCTTCAACATAGTCTCCTTTTAACTCTACACACTTCTCCCAACGATGCTCCCATCTCTGTAACCCGTCCAAATAGTACTTGGCGTTTTTCAACACAGTCTCCTTGTAACTCTACACACTTCTCCCAACGATGCTCCCATCTCTGTAACCCGTCCAAATAGTACTCGGCGTTTTTCAACATAGCCTCCTTGTAACTCTACACACTTCTCCCAGCGATGCTCCCATCTCTGTAACCCGTCCAAATAGTACTTGGCGTTTTTCAACATAGTCTCCTTGTAACTCTACACACTTCTCCTAGCGATGCTCACATCTCTGTAACCCGTCCAAATAGTACTCGGCGTTTTTCAACATAGTCTCCTTGTAACTCTACACACTTCCCCCAGCGATGCTCCCATCTCTGTAACCCGTCCAAATAGTACTCGGCGTTTTTCAACAACATAGTCTCCTTGTAACTCTACACACTTCCCCCAGCGATGCTCCCATCTCTGTAACCCGTCCAAATAGTACTTGGCGTTTTTCAACATAGTCTCCTTGTAACTCTACACACTTCTCCCAGAGATGCTCCCATCTCTGTAACCCGTCCAAATAGTACTTGGCGTTTTTCAACATAATCTCCTTGTAACTCTACACACTTCTCCCAGCACTGCTCCCATCTCTGTAACCCGTCCAAATAGTACTTGGCGTTTTTCAACATAGTCTCCTTGTAACTCTACACACTTCTCCCAGCGATGCTCCCATCTCTGTAACCCGTCCAAATAGTACTTGGCGTTTTTCAACATAGTCTCCTTGTAACTCTACACACTTCTCCCAGCGATGCTCACATCTCTGTAACCCGTCCAAATAGTACTTGGCGTTTTTCAACATAGTCTCCTTGTAACTCTACACACTTCTCCCAGCGATGCTCCCATCTCTGTAACCCGTCCAAATAGTACTTGGCGTTTTTCAACATAGTCTCCTTGTAACTCTACACACTTCTCCTAGCGATGCTCCCATCTCTGTAACCCGTCCAAATAGTACTCGGCGTTCTTCAACATAGTCTCCTTGTAACTCTACACACTTCTCCCAGCGATGCTCCCATCTCTGTAACCCGTCCAAATAGTACTCGGCGTTTTTCAACATAGTCTCCTTTTAACTCTACACACTTCTCTCAGCACTGCTCCCATCTCTGTAACTCGTCCAAATAGTACTCGGCGTTTTATCTGCAAAATAATTGTTCAGGAAGGTGATTGCCTCTTCATTTGACAAACATCTCTGTCCTCCAAGCGCAATTTTCAGATGAGGGAACAAAAAGAAGTTGCTCGCGGCTAGATCTGGTGAGGAAGGTGGATGGCCAAGCAGATCAAACCGTAATTCGTGGATTTTTGCCATTGCAGCCGCTGAGGTGAGACGGTGCGTTGTCTTGGTGAAACAGGATTTTGTTTTTCTGCAAATGTGGCCGTTTTTCTGCAAGTTCTGCCTTCAGCTTGTCAAGTAATGATGCATACTATGCTCTTGTAATGGTTTTTCCTTTTTGAAGGTAATCGATTAAAATAATTCCATGACTATCCCAAAAACCAGTCGCCATCACTTTCACAGCCGAATTTTTTTGAGCCGGTTTTCTTTTTGCAGTACACTGTTTGGACTGTGACTTTGTTTCGGACGTATAATGATGTAGCCAAGTTTCATGTACAGTAATTAATCGGTGCCCAAACTCGGATTTATTGCGCCTAAACGGCGCCGACAGAGCGTTGGAAATGTTCATTCGAACACGTTTTTTAGTCTTAACGTGAGCAAACGCGGCACCTAACGCGCGGACAGCTTTCTCGTGTCTAAATGTTGATTTAATATGTGACAAACACTTTCTTTTGAGATGTTCATAGCCTCTGCTAGCTCTGTCACTTTAATTCGGCGGTCGTCCAGTACCATTTGGTGAACTTTGGTGATGTTTTTGTCGGTAGTTGCAGTTTTTGACGTCCCGAACGCTCATCGTTTCCCAAGCTCTTAAGGCCTCGTTTAAATTCAGCTGCCCAAAATTTTACTGTGGTAAATGGTGGTGCAGAGTCCCCATACACAGAATCCAGCTCATCCTTGATTTGCGTAGTCGTATTGCCCTTCAAAAAATATATATATAAATGACAGCTCGATACTCAATTTTGTCCATTTTCATAAAAACACTCGCATCAACTCAAACGACTGTTACATAACAACTGAGCAATCCAAAATGGCTGAAACTTTGGTGAGTAACTGTCAACAGATGAACAATGAAATCCACTAGCTTTTATTTACGAGTGCTGCTATCTTCATGTTGAGGTCGGAAACTTTTCGACCACCCTCGTATATTTGCTTGTATCAGCCATTGCTTACAACACAGCAATTCACAATGACCAACTAATAGCCAACCTGGCTTAGCGCTATAAGATAACAATGCCCACGCTCTGTCAGAAAATTGACAAACTAATGTAACAAAAATCATATTAAGAGGAAAAAAATATCCCTCTCAATTTATGAATAAATTTTAAATGGTTTCGAAAAGCGAGTTTTTTCAATATAAACATTACCCGATCGCGACTTCTGTCCACTCTATATTTATTGTGCAGAGTGACCCCTTCCCTCACACAGACAGATCCACGGGGAATTGAATCGATTGATCGAGCAACGTGCTATATAAATCAATCTGTATCCCTGGATATTTTCTGTTCAAAGCTCAACGAGCCATTCTAAAACTGTGCACTGGATCGCAATCCTGTTAAATTGTGTAGTCTGACACTTTATCAGGGAATTTCATGGAGCACTCATTGCTAAAATACCCGTAAGGCGTTGATAATAGACATGGTTGCTTAAAATGTTCATCTAAAAATTATTGGTGAAGTGACCTCAGAAATATCTTTCCTTAGGCCTGAGGTTATTCATCAGTTTAACTCTAACCGTAACACATCCATTGCTACTAAATATATAATAGTCTGACTAGAGGAATGCGATTTAAAAAGGTAACTGTGTTCGTATCCTAGTAAACTAAAACATAATACGCTACATACTTAAAGTTACAACATTTAAGTTGCACAAATGTGCCCCACCCGTCAGCACAAGCAGTTCATTCGCAAAGTGTCACGACGGTCATCAAGACGCTGATGTGTGTGTGTCGTTTGAACGGATGCCAGTGCATTTATTTTCGATAGTTCCATGCACTTAAAGGAGTCCAAATGCTCAATCTTGTCAATGTTACAGTTTGATCAATTATATCGAACTGTCTAAGATATTGGGCTGAATTTTTAAAATAACCTTCACCAATACCTTTAGGGGAAAGTTGCCTAATCTGGGGTACATTTCTTTCTTTTTGTTGTATGACCAATAATAACAAAGGTTAGTGTCTATAAATAATACATTTGTATACTCCAACTCTTTACCTCTCTTTTAGAATGTAATACTCGAGCTTAAATACACTGTTATGCATATAAAGTGCAATTCTTTAAAATACAAAAATATGATTCCTAATATGGGGTTAAGTGTTAAGTTAGAACATTATAAGTGCAAAAGTTCACACTACTTAATGTCTGTATTAAATATGAATTTTGATACCCGATGTGAAAATCCAAGGTTCATATCCCGAATTGTTATCCTATTTTGGTGCCTAATTACTAGACATGTCCTTTTTTATTTACTTCTTTTTCTCACACACTTTTCACAACATAATCCATTGGAACTATCACCTGCACAAACCGTGTGTGCTCAATTGAAACATTTGCAGCACCTTATCCATGTCTCCCCCCTCGGTCCTCCAAAAAAGGCCTGCACAATACGGGCCCTCCGCATCATCGTCACACTTGTTTCCCCACTTTTCTTCCGATTCCAGAGGCACAAAGGCTCTTGGTCTTCGGAGGACGAAGATGCAGCAGTGCACTTCCTTCTTTTTCTGGCTTTCTTTGTCGCTTTGGTTTGCAATGCTAAGGTCCATCTGGCTTTTGGCGGAGTCTTGTCGGCCTTCTTTGGCTTATTTTCAGTGAGCTGAGCTTTGTATAGCGAGCGTGTAATTACACAAGAAGTCCCAGCTCCAGATGTGTTAGCTTGTTCTGTTGAACTTGCCTTCTGCTTCAGTGTTGAGATTGGGCTGATGTCTGCCGCCAGGATCAATCTCCTATGGGAAGCAGGCACATTTTTAGATTCAAAAGCTTGATCGTGTTCATTGCACGTTTCATTTTCATGGATTGTAAAATCTTGTGGCCTGAAAATTTTGGGGTTGAATGGATACATTCCCGTTTTGCGGAACCCACTACTAGCTGTTTCTGTTATGACTGCACGTAGATAGGCTTTTCCAAACAGATTTACTATCTGGTAAACTGTAACCGTTCGACCAATATGGTTTTTCAGCCATGTTTCGATTTCCTAGCAGTAGAAGTTCAGTTTCTAGCATGAATATTAAAAGTACAATAGTAGGTCCTAATCCTTGCTTCACGTAAGCTTGCCCAGTATCTCTTACCAGTCACGTGACCTAATCACATCTCATTGGCTGCTATTGTGGTAAAGACAGTCGTGCAGTAAAAATTAGTTCGTTATTTAACATGGTGATTGACATATCTTTATATGTTGGAAGAGAATTGCAAATTTATATTTTCGTAACTGTTTTAATTAAATATATCATGCAACAGAATTGATTTATCTGAAATGCATGTTAATTCTTAAAGGAACTAAGAGGAGGTTCCTTTGCTCTCAAGCACATGACACGATAGCACGTGCTTCAGCGGTAGTGGTGACATATTTGTTTATATGACTTTTATCACTGACCTTGTTTTGAACTGGATTAGTCATATATCGCCATTCGAAGGTTGTTGTGCCTAGTGAGAAAGCTAAATTATTTTATTGATCGTTGATTGCGCGTGTACTTATATGAATAATGGCAGTCTACCGCCAGTTTTTCGCTGAAGTATCGCAAGGGTAAATCTTTACAAACAGGCGAAAAAAGAATTGTGTTGCATGTGTTTAATGCACTCATAGAGAAGAATCCGTCTGAGAAGAATCCGTCTTTGTCAGTGAGAGAAGTCGAACAGGTGTGCTCTGAAGTTACAGGTGTGAGTGTTAGATCCGTAGGAACATCGAGAAAGCAGGAAAACTTACCACTCCAGGCAAAAGCAGGAATAAACAAAAGCGCGTGCTCGGAGAAAATACGTGAAAAGTGCTGTGCGTCGTCATGTGTAGGTATAGCTTTTTCTTTAGAAACGAACTCCCTAACATAAATAACATTTCGTTTGCTGTAAATGAGGATACAGATTCACCAAATTTCAGCAGATTGCTTATATAGCTGGGGTTTGTGAATGAAAAAAGAGGCAAGAAAAATGTGCTAAAAAACAGAGGCGATGTTGCTGTGTGGCGAAGATGTTATTTAAGGACAATCAGACTGTACCGAGATACAAGTCGCAAAATATACTACCTTGACGAGACTTGGGAGAATGAAGAACACACGAAAAGTAAGGTATGGCGTGACACGACTTTTAAGACTGAAAGACAAGCATTTTTGAAAGCTGTGTGTGCTGGTTTAAAATATCCCAGTGGAAAAGGCTGAAGGCCTTTCATTATAAACTTGTTTCAGTTACATTGCTCAGTCATTCAGTTTCAACTTGCCCAGTTTCATTATAAATTTATATTTTTGCATGCCTTCATATCCTTATTTGTATGATTTTATTCATCTTCCCGGCAATTATTATGACGTTTACTGCAGGTTTAAATGTGACGGAAAGGCATCGCCTATAGCCTATGGCACGAAAGCACTAGCCAATTAGGACGAGGGGGAAGGTAGTTTAACGCGGAGTGATACATGTCAGCGAGGCATGGTTATATGAAACAGAGTATAATATGGAGTACTCCTTATTAAGCTCTCCATGGTACCCCATAATAAGAAACTCGCAATTTTGTATTAGTTCTTCCGGCTCCTTTTGTAATTGAACTAAGGCAAAGGACTGGGCATAGAAAGGTAGTTTGATCTTATTACAATTTCAGTAAAGTTGTGTTTAAAACAATAAATTCATTATTATATTTGTAAACACAGATGTCAATAGCAGCAAACAACTTGAAGGAGCAAATTTCCTTTGTCAGCTCACCGAGACACGATCTCAGGCAGGAATGCCATGACGTAACCGCAGGATGCATAGTCGCCAAAACTCTCTTACGCTCGATTTCAACAACAGATGTTCAAATCGACGTTAACAAATGTAGCGTAATAATTGTCACAGCGCTAACACTAATGTTAAATTTCTTGCATTTCACCAACCTGTTTTCTGAAAATGCTAACAAACACGTGTTAACGCCAAGAAACTTGTAAATATCACAGCTATAGAAGGCTATGGATGAGTCATTATTTTCTGAACGTACTGCGATGCGCTTTTGTTTTCATTTTCCTCTGCACATGCTGAAAAATGGCGGATGAACAAAATCATAAATAAAGCCGTGAGACAAATTTCTCATCGATGGAGAAAGAATTGTTAGTTGAATCGGTGACGAAGTGTAAGGATATCGTGGAAAATAAGAGGACGATGCGGTGAATGTAAAAGAGAAAGAAGTCACGGGGAAAATAGTGGAAACGAATTCAATTCAAATGCATGTGTCATTACTACAAGCACCAAACAACTTGTCAGTATTACCTAAATTTAAAACGAGGTGCGAAGGACAAGTGACAAACGTTTCAAGACGGGAGGTGGACAATGTATTATCCACATAATTCAGTGAATTATAAAATAGCTAAGTTATTAATACTTGAAGCAAAGGCGAGATCGGCATATTCCTTTCGATGCATGTTCTAACCTCTCTTGTACTTCCGCAGTAACCTTCATAACAACATGTTTGGACAGTCTATACCTCCGTAAACAATTTTCTTCTGATAGCTCCTCAAAATCATTTCTCCTCATAGGCCGTACTCTATTACGAATGTCATTTAGACTGTCTTAAATATAACAAATCGACATCAACAGCTGCGTTCATGCCGCCATCTTGACTATTTACAATTGTTAAGGACTTACCATCAGAAATTTGTTTTGTTAGTTTAACAAGAGATTTAGCACGAGTGTTACGCTAACACTTGTTGGTGAAATGCAATTTTTGTTTTAACTATTGCTAAACTCCTGTTATGTCTTAACATTTGTCGGTGAAATCGGGCATAAGTCCATCACATTTCTCGCAAGTTCAGCACTATGCAGCTGAGATACCACGCTACCCCAAATAGCGCATCACCCCGTATTAGGCTACTTTCCCTATAGTTGATTAATGAAAAACATGCACTTGTTAATTAGAGGGGAAGGTGCATTTTTTTAATAAACTCCCTAAAATTTTATTGAACATTTGTTGTTTTTAAATTAAAAACAGATTTCTTTGTTAGTTGAACTTTTTTCTTAAACTAAAGCTTGCTTGTTGAGCTGCAAATGTGTGATAAAACTTTCAGCGCTTTATGTAACTTTATACTGCGAAAGAGAAGGTGCAAATAATAGCCTACCAGTTTTCATTATAAATATCAGATTGTTAAATTGAGCTTAAGTTCAATAATTCTGGCAGTTATATGCAAATATAACAATTTGTAACTTAAAACTTCACTTATCTTATAAGAAATGATGATACTTTTCCTATAAATTGTCAGAGATCGCAATTTCATGTAAAACTTTTACACATCTTCAGCCGGAAACAACAAAGCTGTCGCCATTGTTACGAACGCTAGATGTTATGTTCTTGTTAGTACTACCAACATCTGAAAATAAAACAAATTTAAAAACAGAATGACTGCCGGTATTTCAAAATTCATTACGCGATGTTAGTTTTTTTTAAATAAATATATTTTCCCAAACCATTAAATCTATCGGGACATTTAATTGTTTTAATAATTTAACTTCGGGATTTATTTCATGGTTAAATAACCAAAAATGATCTGCTATGACCGATTTATCAGTTTGTTTATACTTAATGTTACGAAAGTGTTCTTTCTTTCTGGTTTCCAAATTACGTTTTGTCTTTCCAATATAAACTTTATCACAATCGAAACAATTAAACTGATAAATACCAGATTTTTTGTTATTAGGAATTTTATCGTTTATAGAGAAATGCAATACATTTTTAATACTATATTTATTTTTAGGAACTAAAGTTATACAAAACTCTTTAAAAATGTTTTGAAAATGTTTGTTAACCCAAGAATGGTAAGTAAATTTTTAAAAATTATAATCGTCTTTTATTTTTCTAAGGGTAGAAATATAATTAACAATTTTTTGATATTTCAATTTTTTTATGTATAAAGTCTTTATTAAAACATTAATTAATGCAGTATTAATATGTTTATATTCTTTATTAAATTCATCTTTATTCAGGGGTATATTTATTAATCTATAAATCAAACAACTGAAAACAGCAAATTTATGTGAAAAATGGTTAAAACTTTTATCTTTGATGTAATTATCAATATGAGTAGACTTCCTATAAATACCAAAGTTTAATTTATTATTATTTCTTACTATCTTTAGATCTAGAAAAGGAAGAAATCCATTAATTTCGGTTTCTAATGTAAATTTTATAGCTTTATCTTGCAAATTTAGTAATTTTAAAGCATCGTTTGTGAGTTTATCAGGAACGAAAAGGAATTTTAACAGAAGTTAAATTAACAAACGTAGGCTTTCACGGCCGGCGTCTTGTTTAGTAGAAGATTCCGGGCTGTAAGACCGTGGTCCACTGGGTTTCTTCATCTCCCAGACGTTTCGCGTACAACTGCGGCAAGCATCATCGGTGGCGTAGAAAAGTCCTCTTGTAAGTCTTCGTAGCTACTGAATTGTCGGCAGTAAGTGAAACATTTTAATGGTCCGATAGATTAAATGGTTTGGGAAAATATATTTATTTTAAAAAATAAACATCGCGTAATGAATTTTGAAATACCGGCAGTCGATTCTGTTTTTAAATTGGTTTTATTTTCATATTTTGGTAGTACTAACAAGAACATATCAACATCTAGCGTTCTTAACGCTGACAAGTGTGTTGTTTCCGGCTGAGGATGTGTAAAAGCTTAACATGAAATCGCGATCCCGGAGAATTTATAAGAAAATTATCATTTCTTATAAGATAAGTGAAGTTTTAAGTTACTAATTATTATATTTGTATATATTTGTTTGCTTCACTGTTAATAGCTTCATATTTTACGTATTTATGAATTCTGGCAGTGTAAACTGGATAATAGTACATCTCTCTCTTTCTCTCAGCGTGCTTTACAGATATGGGACATTTGTATAGCAAATGTATGGTTCCTCAAATTGCCGTTAAGGTGAGAAAACTTAGCCTATGCATAGCGTTATTTTAGTAATAGTTTTGAACTGTTTATAATTAGCGTAACCAGTGAAAGTTGTACTAAAATGAGCGGAATAACTAAATATCCATATGCAAGCAAAACATTAATGGGGGGGGGGGGGTGGAAAAGGGGAAAAAAAAAGAAATTTACCTGTTCGATTCACCATAAATATGATTGGTTTCAATCCGTATGTCACACCCATATTAGTTGTTGGATATCCTTAACAATATATTCGTTTTGCTGTGTACTCAGTGTACAAGTTACCGTACGGAGTACCATGTTAGTGTAATCTCTTATCAGTGGCGGCTCGTGGAATAAAAAGGTGGGTGTTGACAAGACCTACACTTAAAATGCACAGTAGCACTATCCGCTACTGCTACCACCATTACTTCTAATGAGTGGTAGCTCAAACGCCCCACAGCATTTTATACAATCTATTAGCCTAGAAAGAATGTATCTATTCCTATCACATTGCTCATTGTGTCGCTTTACTGACAGTCTGTAAGCTGAGTATTAATATTCACACGACCAAAGTGACGTCAGCGTGAATTCCCGTGCTTCTTTATCTTTTCACTAAGATGTACCAAGTCGGCACTTGCTACTTTTGTCCAATTACTTCAGAGCTAGTCCTGCGCCGTGGCGTAGCGGGCTAAGGTACCATGTCTTGGTCCCTGGCCACGGAAAGCGGCCCGGGTTCGATCCCACCCATGGGGTGCGGATTTTCGGTCCCGGGTATAAGGCCGGTGCCCACTCAGCATCGTGAGGAAAGTGAGGACCTTACGCTAGGTAAGGCTGGGGGATGCCGAGATGCTGACCACATCTCTCCGTATCAGTTGGAGGATGGCCCACCTCTGCCGTGTGCAAGTGGGCGTGAGGCCGGCAGTCGGGTTGCTAAGCCTTGGTCCTATTAGGGCTGTCACGCCAGTGGTTAACCTAACTCACTTCAGAGCTAAACAGAAGGCACGGAAAGCTAAAAAGCGCATTTCTAACACTACAACCACATAGCCATTTACTGGTTTTGTGTATACATTGTTAAATTTGCGCCTGTAGTCCCGCTTCTGACTTTTGTATCACGCTTAACTGTCAAATTGGGCTGTGGACGTCCTAGTCGCTTTATTACATTTTTCTTTTCGCAAATCACTTTATCTATTTTATTTCTTAAAATGGAATCCACCGAGTTCGTAGCTATCTCTTGAGACAAGCTCAACAGTCACAAAGATTCCAAAACCTCGCGATCGGTCGCTGCACACAACGATTAATTGTTTTGCGCTAAAGCACTAGTTGTACTTGATGTACTAGGAAACTCACAATTGTCTCATCTGCTGATTATCTACAAATTCCAAGTTTATCACAGTGTTTAAAATAAAACATCTGTTTACAAACTGGACTGTAAAAACACACCGTATTCAAAGCAAAAATAGCTGATAGCGCCAGGAATTGTAAACATTCTTTGTATTTGGAGATAGTTGCAGTTAAACTCTATAGATGACCAAGAACTCCTCTGACGTTGTCAATCTGAATTAACGTGCACATCGAAACTGTGCTCTGATCTGGGCGTACCCAACTAATTCCTGTCTGTAGCATTTGTTGTCTACGCATGCGCAGAGCTTTAAACGTTACATGATGTGCTAGCACTAGAGAAGTGTGCTACCTACAACGTTACCACATACTCATGCTATCGCCGTCTACTTACTACACATTAAGCAATGAGCGCGGTAAATACAAATAACGAATGACAAGAGGATAAGGGCTTCTACACGACGAATATTGGGGGTTCATGTGCTCTTGTACTCCTAAACAGCAGCCGCCCCTGTCTCTTATCCAGCTTCTGAAATTTTCTGCGATCCGGTGCCTTGTAAGCGCATGTTGCTTATAACGTAGCCAAATTATTCATTTCCTAAAATGAATTTGTGCGCGCTTACAGCTATTTGTACCGTGCGCAGTGCACACAAAGATCCGAGCACGTATTTTGGTAAATGGATACCCCAGGCATGCACAATTCGAAATGGGTAGCGATAAGACGATCGACGAATAGGAAATCTGCATAACGCGACACAATTTGGTTTAGAGGTAACTTTTGCGAGGCGGCACGTGTGTTCTTGTTAAGGTGACATGAACCTGCAGTTAAATGCGTCCTTTTTCGGAAGAATGATTAAATTACTTACTCTGAGTTGTTGTTTTCAACGCAGGTCGTATCGGACGATAAATTAAATGGGTGAAATGCTCAAACTCCGAGTTACACGCGTTGAGTTCAAGTGCATACAAAAATATAACGAAAAAATATTTGAAATTAATTGTTCTTTCACACTGGCCGTGTGTAGGCTAAAGTATGGAAAGATGAATCAGACTGAAAAATGCAGTGCCGTAGCCGGGATTTGAACCACGGATCTTCTGGTTGCCGTCCAGCCGCTCAAACCCTTGAGTTACTATGCCCAACGTGCTGACATGACAATTTCTCCAACTGACTTGTAGTTATCTCATGTGTTTATGAGAACTCCTAGTGGTTTACCGGGGAAAACACGAGTCCGACACGTTGGCCATAGTAGCTCAAGGGTTAGAGCAGCAGGACGGCAACCAGAAGATCCGTGGTTAAATCCCGGCTATGGCATTGAATTTTTCAGTCTGACTCTATCTTTCCGAAAAGGTATTTGTTTCACCTGAGCTTCCTTAACCCTTTAAAGCATGGTGGATTCAGGTGGCAACCATAAATAATGTTTTAGTGCAGTTCTTTTGTTATTATAATATTGTACCGACCTTTGTCAATTATACACCCACAATTTTAACACATTTGAATTGTAAACATTATATTATTTTTACAATTACATTGTAGTGTCTTTTATACTATAAAGAGGCAAAATCCAAGCAACTGAATCAAATGATAGCCCGTCTACATCCAAGCATGCCATTACACCGATTATTTTACTTGGGCCCTCCCCATCCTTTACCATATACACCTTTGACTGCAGTTGCCGAGATTTGAACCCACGACATTTAGCTTTGAATGGATGGCCGGTCCAAACGTTTCGCTTTAACGATCATGGCTATTCAAATCGATTGCGTTGAGGCACTGCAAAAAGTGATATGAGAACTGGTTTGGCAAGTACAGCAAGACCAGCATAAGTAACAAAATAATTTGTGCAGCAAAGGGTTAAATATATTTATATATACAGGGTGATCAAAAAAAAGACACTGACAACACTAAGTATTACACAAATATAAATATTTGTAACAAAAAAAACTTCACTTATCTGAAGAAAATGGTGTTAATTCTTCTTTCTAATGGAGATCGATTTCACAAACAGATCGCTTGCATCTTCATTGTTGATGGACTGAAGATGTAAGCAATGTTTGTGAAATCGATCCCCTTTAGAAAGAAGAATTAACACCATTTGCTTAAGACAAGTGAAGTTTCTTGTTTTAAATATTTGTATTTGTTTAATATTCATTGCTTCACTGTAGCTAGCTTCATTTTATACATAAACACTAAGTATGTTGTGCAGGACAGCAAACTGATCATTTTTTAAGAAGGACCCAATGTCTGGAAATGCACGGTTTGGATGCTGTCGAACGTCAAAGTTAGAGAACTGGTCGGACGAAAGTCCACGTGTGCAAGTTGTTCAGTCACCAACACATCTTAGTGTCAACATATGGGCTGGAATAATTGCTGACCACATCATTGGTCCATATCTACTCCCAAACAGACTTAACAGGACTGATCTACCTCACATTTGTTAGAGATATTTTGCCTGCTTATTGGAGGACGTCCCACTAAACATTTGGCAGGTAATGTGGCTGCAACACGACGGAGCTGCAGCACACTTTGATAGAAATGTGCGGAATCACCTAGACGTTACACACCCAAATCAATGGATTGGTAGAGGGGGATCAGTTCCATGGTCCCCTAGATCACCAGATCTGACACCACTGAACTATTTTATGTGGAGGTAGTATGGAAACCATAGTGTATGCTACTCCTGTAACCTCAGAGGAGGACCTCATTGCACGAGTACATGGAGTAATTGCCATTCTTTCAGGTCAGCCGCACTTATTGGAGCATGTACGTGAAGCTCAGTGCCACCGCATGTAGGAGGTACCCAGGTTGAACCCTGTTTGTAACTTTAAACTACTTTGTGCTGCATACAGTTTGTTGTATTGACGACATGGACACTTTGAGGTCTACTGCGCCCAAACCGTGCATTTCCGGACATTGGGTCCTTCTTAAAAAATGATCAGTTTGCTGTCCTGTGCAACGTACTTAGTGTTACAGAAATATAAATATTTGTTACAAAGGCTTCACTTATTTATATTTATATATATGTAATATTTATTGCTTCACTGTAGCTTACTTCATTTTCTACATAATACTTAGTGTTGTCTGTGTTTTTTTGGATCACTCTGTATGTATATATAGTAATTTTACGTCCTCCAACGTAAAGTCACATCAGACGGTGAATGAAATGGGTGAAATGATGCTCAAATGTGTCCAGGGTCCATGGAGCTCTGGGATAGTGCAGTGGTTTTGTTTGCGACTCTTGTGCTGAGGGTCTGAGTTTGTTCTCGGCTATGGGGTGGCGATTTTAAGTCAGCCCTATCTGTGCCTTCACCTTTATCTAGCTCATGTGAAGTGTCCCCTTTGTCCAATGTAGTTCAGAGTCCACGGTATGAACTGTAGGTCCTCTCGCCTCACTGTCATCTTAGCTATCACCCTATCATTGGAGGAAATGGACACCGCCCTCTGGGTGCCTCCACCTGAGAAATGGTTCCGGTCATCATGTAGTGGGGTGAGGTTACCCTGAAGGCCGTAGTTGCCATATGGGGAGTGTTGATATACATACATATTTTCAGTCATATTTACAGAACAGTGAATGCCAATTAAAACAATATTCAGATTAATTATATGAATTAATTTATGGCTCTGATTGTGGATATGAGATGTTTTATGTAATTTTATTTTCCTTGGTTATTGGCTTACATAGCTCTTTAAATGCATAGTAACAATAACAGATATTTTACTTGTTTATTCTTCTGTTCAGGCTTTGTGGCATGTACTGCAACAAACCCCATTTGGTTTGTGAAGACAAGACTGCAACTTGATCTTGCAAGAGATGGCCAGCGAATGACAGCTGCCCAGTGTATAAAGAGAATCTATCGCACGACTGTGAGTATATTTATTATATTGTCAAGCTTTGTAGAATAATTATACATTAATAATTACATTATACTTTGAGAAAAGTTTAGAGGCATCATTAAAAATGATTATTTGAAATCTGTAATGCATTAAACATTGATGACCTAAGGGCAATAGCTTTATAGCTTTTATGAAAGTATAAAAGGTTTTTATTCCTGAGCAGCAGAATTGGAATAAGTTTTCTATGAAATGAAAAGTAAAGAACATGCGAAGTCAAAAAAAAATTGCTAAAATCTTTGTTTATTGTATATTAAAGAAGAAAGGAAAGAAGGGGTTGTAAGATAAAATAGTTAAACATGGACTTATTTCCCCTTCATTTACCTACAAAATTTGCATAAAATCTGTGATCAGAGGTTTGAAAAATAGTGCTGTGAAGAAAAATAAAGAGAAATAACAATTAAGAAATGAAATATTTCAAGCAAATGATTTCAGAAAAACTGTCTTGAAATCATATATTAAACCACAACAAAGCTTATGAGCTTTATTTTTGGGGGGCGGGAATCTCCCCAGTAGAGTCACTATTAGTTTATATGTTTTAAGAATTTGCTGCAATCAAAACATTGTTCAGTAACTAGAACTATTAAATGTTCTGTGTTAGCAATGAGGATGTGTATGATCATGTACTTGATTTGTCCCAAGGGTTTTACTGCAATGGCTATATAAACTGTGAATCACAAATAAGAGGTAAATATTTAATATATTGGTTAATACCAAATGTACAAATGTTAATCTACATGTAGATGAAAATTCTGCCAAATTATAGGTCTGTGATCATTGTTTTTCAATTTATTTCTGCCCCATCCACTAATATTTCTTTTCACAGGAAAGTAAAATAGGACTTAGGGGAGATGCGCCCAGTACCGCACACCTAAGGTTTTTCAAAATTTAAAGAAAATGCGATGGAGAACAAATAGCGTGTTACTATTATCATGAAGCTGATAACATACAGAAACAGCATTAGTAATGAATATTAATGAACGCGAGTCATGTTGACTTTTAGTAACTTAAGTAAATATTAGTGATAACTGCGCATCTCAAAAAGTGTTTCCCAGTAGCGGACAGACATAAATAAATACCTATTTCTAAATAAAGAAAGAGGAACTGCATAATAAATCACAAGATAATTATTCTTATCATAATTATTGTATTTTTGAGATAAAAACAGAACACGGTAACATGATAATATATTTTTCAAAACTTTCTCTAGAGATTATCACAACAAAATAAACATGTCTTAGAACTAATAAAACATTTTTTTAAACACAGTGATCACATTTATAAAAATCAATGTTCTCTTGCCCTGTACATTCACACATTCCCTGTTCATTTACACTAAACCCAAGTCTCGTCTGTGATTTCTAAGCAAATGATACACTCTGATAGAACACTTCAATCGACACTGGTTTTGGTTCCAAATTTTAGTCTTCTAAGGCTCTTCATTATTTCCAGTTTTTGTTGGCACAGAGTTAGAGCTAGGTTCTCTATTTATAGTTTTACTAATGTTAGTCTTGCATCCCTTTGCTATTGGTTTGTTCTTCTGCTTTGGTGCCTTTTCCTGGAACATCAACTTATACAGAGTCGATGTTAATGTTTCAGCAATATATATTGCTACTCCCAGGCTCACTGATCCTTCAATCACATTCTTTATTGCTTGTTTCATATTTTCTTCTAACCATTTCCTTGCTTTTTGGTCTCCATGTTGACAGGAATGCCTATAAACAAAAATTAATCTAATATCAGTGGAAGTTCAGGGGATAAAAATATACCTTCGCGTACAGTACTGAGAAAATTGCTATCGCTCGGCACTGAGCAACTCACGCGTACGTATATATAATGTCATAGCACGGCCCGATTCTTTTAAACCGACACTGTGTTTTGTGTTTAATACCAAATAATATGAGTACAAATACTTAATCAGTTCTTCACCGGACAAGGCAGCAGCAATGTCAGCAAGTTATTAACAGCACAGCCCCAGTTCACTACACGACTTCTCTGAACAATAACTGATTCAACAGTCAAAAAGGAGGGAAAACTTTCCGTTGGTAACAAAGGTTTGTCTAAATACACACCATGAGCTTCTACTATCTATCGACAGCTACGAGATACTGACACTGTGCGGTACTGGGCGCATCTCCCCTATATTTTTTGCTGAGTTGACAGTGTGGAAATTGATATGTCCAATATAAAAATTTCTACTTTCAAATTTGAGAAAGAGTGGCACAAATGTCAGAAAACATGAGCACATGAATAATGAATATAGAATAAAATGTAATTGATGCAGATAAAATATTTAGCAAATGTTCAACCTACTACAAATGGTTGGTGGTTGGTGTCTAATGGTAAGTAGTTGGCAATGAAGCCATATGCCCTCTTGCATTCCAGTATTTTGATGTTATGTTGGTACGTTGACTAAAGGCATTTTTATTTAACTTTTTTATAACCGTTCAAAATTAGGCACTATAAATGGCGGCTACATCACCATAAGTAGAGAAAGGTATGAACAGGAAAGAAAATGAAATTATCCCCAAGGTCTCAAATACTCTAATACCATCAGACTTGAAGAAAACAATTGAATCAAGGATGTCTGGATAGAAAAGGTAAAACAGGGGATCTGATACATGGAAAGGAAGAAATACCAGTCCCATAACTCACCAAGCTGACCAGTGTTTATTGGTGAGCAACCCTTCTCTTTACTTTATCACATAATTCTGTTTAGATTGGTTCCTTTAAGTCTTCAGATTAATAAAGCAATTAAAGGGTCACCTTTCTACTATAACAAAATTGATATGTGATTAAGAACAGCTGCACCTCGTGAAGGTGAGGGATCCGACATTAGGCTTTTGTCCAGGTCAGTTCCTTTAAGCCTTCAATTAAGAGAGCTACAAAATAGGAATGAACATAAGGTGGAGCTAGGCGTGGCTGGTGTATCGTTGTCTAGCCAATAAGGTGAGTGCAATGTTTTACAGTTAAGCACGCATACTGGCTCACTTGGCCGAACCGTACGGATAATTTCTTTGCATGCTCAAAAGATACTAATTACAGAATTATTTTGTTTATCCTATGTCACAGAGCTATTTTTTCTGAGGGTGACTGTCCAAACCCCATGTTTATAGGATATCTGGTTTCGGAGTTATGGAAAGATAAGACGACTGATTAGAAAGAGAAGAAATATTAACTGTCAATGAAGAAAAACACACATGCTGTGCTGCGGTTGCAATTAGTACCTTGCATTCAGTAAAGTGATGATCTTTAAGAGTGCACACGTGCTTTTCATAGTAAATATGTCGCTTAGCAAGCCTACTAGTGTGCCTAGTGGTGACTGCGACACAACTCGTAAGATATTACATAAGCAGGCTAGAAATATTATTTTTCATGTGTACTCTTTCTTTCAAACAATTGTCAATTAAATACATTTTCGAAAGTACTAATTTTGCTCAAGCCAAGAATTAATGACACAGGCTTGTCACGTGAGTGCTCATACTGTGACGAACATTGTTAAAGAAGGCAAACAGTTCATCATATTAGGAGATGCTCCCATATGTAGGTCTCCTGGAAAACATAGAGCAACATTCTTTTAATGAAACAAACAATGGTTTAAAGTACATTACAGGCACTATACAATTACGGCATCATTAAAGTACACTCTATTCACAAATTGTTGAAATGTCAGTACTTTGTTTCACGGTTGCAAACGCCATTCTTTCGTGGAACACATCTAATTTGTGTCCTTTCGTTTCTCACGTTCAAGGTCTTAAGCTTCAGTTTATGCCACCATGCGATAATCATTGTATATGTTTTCACACACATGCGGAAACATTAAGTGAACTTTGCTATCAGTATCTGTACATACATCTCAGCTCACTGCTACAGGGATACCGTGAGACAAAGACAGATACATCTTCTATCTCTGTTGTCTGCTGACTGTAGACCTAGCAATGCAAAGAGAACGCGAACACTTCATTGGCTGACCCTACGTTCATTCTTATATTGTAGCTACTCTAAATGTGCTCATTGTGCTCATACTACAGATGGTGAATGGAACATCTTTACCTTCAAAATACATTTCTGAGAACAAACATTTTCTTGTTGCAGATGTCACAGTCCGAGTTTGCTGGATCGTCTCTACCATCAGTAGTACCAAATCTACTTTGCTCTCTGGCTGGATTTTGCTGCTCACTAAACGCTGGAGTTCTTTGTAAATCAGAACAAAAGCATATCTTCTCTATTCTTTTAAACAATCGTACAAACATCCATTGACACAATATGAGTGTTGTAATAGGCACTTGCAAGTTCAGAGGATCATATGGAGATCAATATTGTTACTGCATGTTAAGCCGCATTGCTGAGAGTAAACCTAGTATTTTATTTGGTAGGAATGTTAGTGTGTGTCTGCATTTGCATTATAGTTTTCTTGCCATAGTTGCTAGAAGCAGCAAACTGCAGGCCCATTTAGTGCACTGCTAGTGACCATCTAGCACATGAACTTTTTGGATATGATTGGCCTTCCCACAGTTCGATGATGTAAAATGCCTTGACCAAATCTTGTGCAGAAGTAACTGCTCCCTCAGAAGTAAGGAACTCGTCCTTCATCATAGTTTACAGAAAGTCTATTGCAGCATTGTTGACCCTTAAAAATATCTTCACTCAGTGAAGACCACAACCTCCATTAGGTGATAAAACAGATAAGCCACTGTTTGGATCAAGATAACGATCTTGTTAGTACAGGCATAGAGAATTGTGTCCAAGATACATTCTGATGATTAGATAGGTTAACTATATACATTATATGTTCTTTTTTGGCTCTTCTTTCTAATATGCAACGTGGCGATTTTTTTCTAATTCCTTCACACTTTTTGATGTTTTTTTATACAACAATGATTTTCAATATCATTTCTTTACTTTTTAGTGCAATTTCGTGTTGGAGGGCAGTCTTTTAACGTTATTTATTGTTTATTTACTTACTGCGTAAGTAGCCATATTGAAGAATTCAGTGCAACCAAACTATGCTTGTTTCTCCACTGAACACAATGCTGCCAACAGTCTTAGTTGTCTCGAAATTACACTACCTAGCAGATGAACTCAACGTACACTATCTAGCAGACGAACTCAAAGTACACAGCCCTCCAGCCATCAAACCATAGTATCCCTTCCAGGCATCGGTGTGAATGGTGCTGGTGAACTCTACATGCTCTGCAATTAGACTGTAGAGCGTATTTGCATCCCTCCTGTTGTTGGGGCATATCATCATCCACACCTCATTCGTTTCCATGTCGATCATTCCCAGGATCCAGTTGCCCTCTACGATGCACTCACAATGAAACTTGCATCGTCCTATTTTGCATTTGTCGATTTGAATCACGTGGCCGGGACTGCAGATATCTGGGGCATTTTTGCAGAGGTTGGCTACAAGTGTTACATATCGCTCATGTTGACTGCAACGCCAAAACCAGCTGGTTATCTGCTTGCGCAAGCGCATGCATATACGCACATCTTTGGACTTGGAAAATATTCTTGCATCATACAAAAGAAAGTTTCTCCTTTTTTTATAAGCGGGAGTGCTATATCTAAAAGATTTAGAATTAATGCTAACATGCTCTGCATGATAAATAATTAAAAATGAAGGTTGTGCTCTGCCGGAGTATAATTTTTATTTACAAAAATTGTATATTTTTATGTTATTGTTTATATAGGCCACAGGTAATCATTTTCATATATTTGACGTATATGGTTGCATTAGTTCTTTGCTGACAAACAAGTGATTGATCATATGGTTAATTCCGTGTTGTGAGTGAAATGAATATGCTTATTTGCCAGATTTTACAGTTTGTGCATAAAATATATGGGAGTTGAAGGTCTTATGACTTAATGTCAATTTAAGCATATTAATGGCTTTATGGACATAAGGATGAGTAGAGCCAGACTGAAAAATTCAATGCCATAGCTGGAATTTGAACCATGGATCTCCCAGTCTCTCTCCAGTTGCTCTTAACCATTGAGCTACTATGGCCAACATGCCGATATGACATTAAGTTCTCCAACTGACTCGTATGTTTCCCGGTAAACTAGGGGTTCTCATATACTATGAGATATGCACCTTTTTGTGGCAACTTAACTATGCTTTAAGTATTCAAGTCCCAGGCTTCATAGTTAAACCACTTTTTTAGGTAAATTGATAAAAATTAACCATTTCTTCTGCACTAGCCATGTGTAGGCTAATGTTTGGATGAGTAGAGCCAAACTGAAAAGATCTTTCTGTCTTATATCCTTCTGAGTAGTTCTTCAAGAAATCAAATATCATATAAAAAAATGAAATATGAACGTTTTCTTTCCATTTCAGCATACATTTCACCTTTCAATGTATACACCAGAGCATCTTTTTTTCAGTTACTCATCCAAACCTTGGCCTACACACGTCTAGTATGGAAGAAATGATTAATTTATAGACATATGTTTTGGATTTTTACCACACATGACAAATTATATAACAATTTGCAATAAAAGCCTCACTTAACTTAAGAAAAAGGTGTTAATTCTTCTTTCTAATTGATTTTCTTCTTTCTAATTGATATTGATTTCACGAACTCTTGTCCGCATCTTCAGTCAAGGAAAAACTGATATGCTCTATATGTAGCGCTGAGCTCCAGTACCTTGGAACCTCCCTCTATGATTATTGATGTATTGTTACTGATGAGTGTGTCCTCTCTCTTGAAGGTACAGGCCCGACAGGCCCTTAAACCCCCACACATTTACTTACTCATTCTTGTAAGAAATTTGAACTTAATATCGTAGTTGGAATAAAAATTGGTAATTTAATACAAGTGTGAAGATTGTTTGGTACTTATGAATCAGGACATGAAATCATTGACTTATTTTTTGTGTGTTAGGGCATTTTGGGCTTCTACAAAGGGATTACTGCATCTTACTTTGGCATCTCAGAAACAGTGGTGCACTTTGTGATCTATGAGGCAATAAAGGCAAAGCTGATTGCTCACCATGCTACACAAGTGGGTGATTCCAAATCCTCAAGAGACTTCATAGAGTTCATGATGGCTGGTGCTATTTCAAAGACTGTTGCATCATGTACCGCTTATCCTCATGGTGAGTAGGTTATAATTAGAAAGTACTGTATATGCTGATTTTGTAATTATTTCAGTGAGAAAGCACTAAAAATTTTAATTTGAGTATGTTTGCGGAAAATTTTTAACCCTGGAATCCTAATACCTCTTTACATGAACTAAATTGTAACTCCGTGTAAAATTTATGTATAAGTGTTTCTTACATTTAATGGATATTTTGTTGTGAACATATGACATTTATCTCAAAATAAGTATTTATTCAGAAATAATATAAGATACAGGTAATCAAATAATGAACAAATGAACAAATACGTTTTTTTCTCCTCTTCTGAAAAAAAAAATATATGGTAATTTATGGCTTACAGACTTCTATCATATTTATTTAATTTTGAAAGTAAATGTTTGCCTTTAATTTGCAATGATGGAAACTTTTCTAATTTTCATCACATATAATTTGCTGCACACTGTGGTTAGTCTTGTCTTGGTGTATTAGCAGCAACTGCAATACTTCCTTGGACCCTCCTGTTATGGCGGAGATAGCGGCGGCGGTGCAGTGGTTGTTTTAAGTTTTAATACATTGTATATTACAGTTTTTAGAAAACTGTTGAGATTCAGGACTAAAGGTTGCTGAATTTGCTGAGTTCTTTGTGTAGCTCTGTCATGTAATTTTGCTATGATAATGGAGTGGTTCAACTGTTTTTTAAAAACTGATGGACATATACAAGGCATGTCCGTAAAATAAGGTCTCCAATTTCATTTAATATAGAAAACATGTTTATTGTCAATGAATGTTACGTTGATGGAAAGGCTGAACTTACAGCTATTTTTCAATGTAATCACCATTGCGATCAATGCACTTTTGCATGCGCTCTGGCAGTTTTTGTATACCCTTGTCATAGCACTCTGCCGCCAAGTTGTGCAGGTAGCGCTCAATCTCGTTTTTCAAATCATCGTCAATCTGGAAATGTGTTCCACCCAGGTGTGACTTCAACTCAGGAAACAGATGATAATCACTAGTGCTAAGTCTGGACTAAACGGGGGGATGGGTGAGGATGTCCCATCCGAACTGGGATCGGAGATCAGCTTTGGTGACCATTTTGGGGACCCACCTCGCACACACCTTGCGATAATGCAAATGTTCGGTCAAAATCTTGTCAGTCATAGTCTTACTGACTTCAGGGATAACTTTGCACAGCTCGTGAACTGTCACACACCGATCTTTAAGCATTTCTTGCTCCACTTTTGCAATTGTTTCAGCTGAAACCGAAGGCCGACCAGAACGCTGTTCGTCATGGCTGTCTGTGTGTCCGTCTTTGAATTCTCCGACCCATTTCGCACGTTTTTGACGTCCATACACTGTGGCCCATAGACTTTGTATAACTGACGAATTGTAGTGGGGCTAGTGCCCTTGGCACTCAAAAAATGGATCACTGCACGCAACTCACACTTGGCGGCGGAAGTGATAGGAAGCTCCATCGCAAACGGCTGCCCAACCAAGACTAATGGTTGCAACGGGTTCATTATGGTGGGGATTTGAAGGGGTGAAACCAAGCTACATGCCAGTGTTGCCGGATCTCGCGTAATAGTGTTCCTCACGGCTCCAGCGCCTTGGAGACCTTATTTTACGGACACACCTCATAGTACATAGAAATTCATTGCTGTTGATATTCAATATAAACGAAGTGTATAATTTTTAAAGCTCCTCTGATCTGTTGCAGATGAGAACTATCTCTTGGCTTTTTCTTGAATTAGTTGACCAAGTTACCGTGCATGCTTGATACTATTGCAACAAGTTTGTTTGTCCTTGGCTTGTAAGCAGGGTTAGACTAGTAAATTAGCTGTATGTATTTTATGTGTAATTTACATGTAAAATACATAATGTAAAAACTTTTTCTATAGGAAGTAAAAAAGCAACAGTTATTGATCTTTACAATCTACACATCAATTACTTCATTCCTTTAATGATTATTTACCACAAAATTTGTAACATTGCCACATTAAATGTGTAATAATATTTATTTATAAACAGCCTTATGATGTACAAACATCTTCCTGGATCCAAAGTTAAGCTTTTATCCTCTTCCTTCACTCCTGTCTATCCTCCCATTCAAATTCCTCCATATCTAATTCCCTCATTCCTCTTTCAATATTCTCCATTCATTTAAGTCTGGGTCAACTACGTCTTCCAGGTGGGTGTCCAAGTTTCTGCTGTGTAAGTTAACTTCTAATTATTCATTTATATATCTGTAATTTGGTTTCTAAAGCTATATTCTTGTCCCATAAAACTCCATTCAGCATGGATGTTGCTGTTCTGCCGTTTTGAATTCTAATATAATGTCGTCCTCTTGACTACAATTTGAGTTTATATCTTCACTTCTAAATACATACTCTCTTCACTTTTGAAGTATCCCATAACCGTCTTTTAATACTAGTCTTTTTCTTCATCTTGACATGACAAATAGGTTGTCTTAAATGAATTTTAATCTCCATCTGTTATATTCTTCAATAGCTTTTCTACTCACATATTCCAAATCTTCATGGTCCTGAGCTCTAACTATTTGGTCATCTGTGTAACTTAAGTTAGAAGTTACAAATATATTGTGGAATTGTCCATGTGAATTCCCATATATCTGCATTTGGTTTTCCAGTTTTGTAAAGCTTGTTTTATAAATATGTTGAAAAGGGTTGGTGATAAACTACAGCCCTGATGTAAACCTTTTGTAACTAAGAATTTCTCTGATATATTTTTCCCAATCCTAATTCTATATGTGCATTTACATGTAGTCAGGGCCTTAGTGGAGGGGGAAAGTGGATATACGCCATCCCCCCACTATTTTTCAGAGGGGGACATAGTCCCATTACTAATAATATTATTTATACTTGTTTTAATTCATTACCTGTCTTAATTTAACATTCAAAATACTGCAAAAATACAAAATAAATACATTCAAAACACAATTCAAATAATGTTTACTCACCAAGGCGGCCCGGGTTCGATCCCAGGCGACTGCAAAGTGAGATTTGTGGTGGACAACACGGCGCTGGGGCGGGTTTTCTCCGGGATCTTTGGTTTCCCCCGCCATCTCATTCCACCGGTGCTCCATCTTCATCTCATGTATCATCAGTGTCATCGCCTGTGGTGCCGTATGTAGTAAAAGTGGGCGTTAAACACTACACATTCATTCAAATACTGTGTATGACAATTAACGCACCTCCAGTGTGGAACCTAGAAGATGACATAAAAGAATGGATAAAAAGTCGTACGCATGCTGAGGACAACCATCGCAGGAAGACAAAACTACAAGTGCAGAATTCTGATTGGTTCTTCAGCATCTGGAAAATTTAGTAGGTGTGCATCCCCCCACTTTTTTTGTTAGGAATATGGCCCTGCATATAGTCCATATATGGCATTCAATATTTTCCATGGTTTGTTCTAAAACATCCTGTAATTTCTTAAAAGGTACAGAATCCTAAGCCCTTTCTACTACCAACAAAAAATATACTATTCCTTTCTTGGAAGTGTTGAAAAGTGTTGTAATAAATTTAATGGGAGGTCTCCTCTGGTGGCGGTTTGAGGAACTTGCTGAACAAATTTTCTGGGGGATGTCAAAATTGAATACTTTGTTCCCATTTTTTGAAATGATCTGTTCCCATGTGGACAGTTCTTGTTTTCCTGATGTATGTTTAGTAGTTTTGGTTCTGGATTTATGTTGCACATTTTTTCCCAAAAATGCATGGCAACTGCTGATTTTTTTAATTGTTTATATTTTATTTTCCTAAAGTGTTCCTTTACTCTTGTTTCTAAATTTCTTTTGGTTTTTCCAATATAAATTTGACTACATTCACAGCATTCAGTTCGATATATACCAGATTTTTTGTTAGATGGAATGACATCTTTGATGTTTGAGCAAATTAGGTTTTTTAAAGGAGTATTGGTTGACTGGTGCTAGTTGAATGTTTTGTTTTTTGAAGACTTTTGAATTTATCAAGGGCCCATGGGTGGTAAGTGAATTTTTTGAAAATCATATTAGTTTCTGTAGCTGAGAGGGTTGTGGTATCCTTTAGTAACTTCTTTTTTGCTAAGTTCACTTTTGTCTACTAATGATTTGGGAAGGCCATTTTTTTGTGCTATTTCAATTAATTTTGTTGTATTCTGGTTTGTATTCTTCTGCTGTGAGAGGGATGTTGACCAGTCTGTGTTAAACTATTGAAGATTGCCTGTTTGTGGGATCTTGAGTTGTAGCCATTAGCTTTTATGTAGTCTGTCTGTGTTGGTTTTCTGTAAATGCCAAAGTTTATTCTGTTTTTATTTCTGATCATTTTTAGCTCCAAAAATGATAAATACTCAAAACTATTGAAATAGCACAAAAAATGACTTTCCCAAATCATTAGTAGACAAAAAAGTGAACTTAGCAAAAAAGAAGTTACTAAAGGAAACCACAACCCTCTCAGCTACAGAAACTAATATGATTTTCAAAAAATTCACTTACCATCCATGGGTCTTTGATAAATTCAAAAAAGTCTTCAAAAAACAAAACATTCAACTAGCACCAGTCAACCATTACTCCTTAAAAAACCTAATTTGCTCAAACATCAAAGATGCCATTCCATTTAACAAAAAATCTGGTATATATCAAATTGAATGTTGTGACTGTAGTCAAATTTATATTGGAAAAATCCAAAAGAAATTTAGAAACAAGAGCAAAGGAACACTTTAGGAAAATAATATAAACAATTAGAAAAATCAGCAGTTGCCACGCATTTTTTGGGGAAAAAAAAATCTCAACATAAATGCAGAATCAAAACTACTAAAACATACATCAGGAAAGCAAGAACTGTCCACATGGGAACAAATCTTCATTTAAAAAAATAGGAACAAAGTATTCAATTTCGACATCCCCCAGAAAGATTTGTTCAGCAAGTTCCTCGAACCGCCACCAGAAGAGACCTATGACAAAATATCGCCAGCTACACCACTGAGAACCAGTCGAAGTCCGGTTGACAATGGAGGCAAAGTCTCTGAAACATGTTCCGGGAAAATTTAAAAGTAAATGTTGTTTAGTGTCATTAATCGACTCCCTTTAAATTTAATTGGTTGTGACAGTTTGTTAGTGACTGAGCTTTGAGCCCATTGTCATGACAACCATGATTTATCTTGAAAATAGCCAACCACGTTTTGAAATCTCCTTTAGTAGAAGTTCAGTGAAGTCATCACTAAGGACTCTTAGCACAGTAGCCAACAAATTGTTAGAAGTAATGTTAATTCCACATTAGAAATAGAACAAGCCATGCCTGAATGGAAATTTTACAAGCACATTCTTTGAGGTTGGACACTGGTATTATTCCAAAGGAGGAACTGTGCATGGAACTCAAATATTCTGAGTAATTTTAGTTAATTGATGGAAATTAATCATTTCTTCATACTAGTCGTATATATGCTAAGGTTTTTGATGGATATGGTCAGCATGAAAAATTCAATGCCATAGCCAGGATTTGAACCATGGATCTCCATCCAGACGCTCTTACCCATTGAGCTACCTTGGCCAACGTGCCATCATGACATTAAATTCTCCATTTGAGTCGTATATTTCCCTGGTAGACCACTAGGGGCTCTCGCATTCGAGATACAATGTTTGTGGTGACTTACTATCGTAAGTACTTGAGTTCCAGGTTTCATCATTTAACTCTTATTATGTTAGTTAATTGGTGGAAATTAAAAATCATTAATGTAGGTATTAAACATTTTTTATGAAGAATTTTATTGCAGTGTGATACTCAAATTCCTCCATTTTGAAAGCAATGCTTACTGCCTATAGTCAACTATTGCCTGGAATGACTTCTAATTTTACATAGGGTTTATTAATATGTGCATCAATGGAAGGAAAAAAGTTGGCTAGTAGGGCCTCGCTCACTGGCTGAGGCCAAGAAATGTTCAGACCACCCTTGTATGTACACACAATATAAAAAATAATTCAGAGATATCTATCCACGGATACAAAATCAAATATTTCCCTGCAGTTACAAGGCTAGCATCTATATTTATATACAATTTGAGAATTTCATATTTGATACTTTAGGCTTTTACTCGGATCTTGCCACTACGTGTAACCCTTTTGTTCTATAAGATTTGCTAAGCACAGCGTCGGTTGTCAGTTGTTCAATACGCCTATCTTTAAGTAGCTTTTTAGCAGGCATCAAATGCAAAATGGAAATGTTTTTTCATTAAAACAACTGGATTGTATTTACGGAGCTACATAAACATTATTATTTGTTATTTGGATAATGTTGTTCAGATCAAAATAATTTTAAGCGCAGATACAAATTATCACCAGCTTTAATAACATTAAAATAGTAAATTTTTCAATTAAGAATATCAAGAAGATAACATATTTAGATGGTTTTCTCCTAGTTCACGGAGATCCATGGTTTAAATCCCGGCCATGGCATTGAATTTTTCATGTTGACTCTTATCTATCAAAGATCGTAGCCTATATACAGCTAGTATGAAGAAAGACCTTAGCCTATATACAGCTAGTATGAAGAAATGATTAATTTCCATCAATTGACTAAAATAATAAGAGTTAAATGATGAAACCTGGGACTCGAGTACTTACGATAGTAAGTTGCCACAAACAGTGTATCTCGGATGCGAGAGCCTCTATTGGTTTACCGGGGAAATATACGACTCAAATGGAGAATTTAATGTCATGACGGCAGGTTGGCCATGGTAGCTCAATGGGTAAGAGCGACTGGACGGAGATCCATGGTTCAAATCCTGGCCATGGCATTGAATTTTTCATGCTGACCATATCCATTCTGAGTAATTTTTACCTTTAGTTTAGAAATATTGTCAATTCCTGCTGTAATGGTCTGTTTTCTTATCTCTCTGAATTCTAGAGGTGGCCCGAACACGTCTGAGAGAGGAGGGAAATAAATACCATTCCTTTTGGCAGACCTTGTCAACAGTGGCACAGGAAGAGGGTTATCGTGGAGTATATCGTGGACTAACTACACAGCTTATTCGACAAATACCAAACACAGCAATCATGATGGCTACTTACGAGGCTGTTGTTTATACCTTAACTAAATACTTTGGTTCTCCAACTAGCGAATTCTACTTAGCAGAGGAGGCAGCTTCTGAGACTTCTGCAGTAGCTAACTGCACAACAGTTCCAAGAGAAGAAGTTATATCTGATGAGCAAGAATTCCGACATTAATCAGATGCAGCTCTCTCTCTGTGACAAGCAGGTGATGGGATTTTGCAAAGTCAATGCTCGCGTTACATAGCAGCACAGAAGTAGTACATATGAGTTGAAAAATAATGGAGAAAGAACTGACTGGTTGTTTTTTAAAAAATTACAAGCAAGTTTATTTTGTATACTGTTAACAGAATGAGTAAAAGCTTTTTGAAGAGCAGTATTTTATGATGCATAATAGTGTAAATTTCCGAAAGAGATTCATAGACATGGTTGTAGTACATGCCTGAGAATATAGCATATATGCAACATAGAGTCCTCCTGTGATTATCTGTTTTGTAATAATTGTTTTTGTGCTATTTTTTATGTGATATTGTTGTATATAAATTGGTTTACATATGTATACAATTTGTTAGGAAACTTATTTTACCAAAGCTTATTCTTTCAAAAAAGAAAGCTCATCCTAAGTTAGCTATAGTACTGCAGCATTACTGCAAACCTTCCTAAAGTACTGTATTAATTTTATAGGCTAAAAATGAAGATAAACATATAAATGTGTGATATATGCTCCTTTTATTTTATTTTTATTACATTTTGGTTAGTGTTGCATCATTGTTTATGTGCAATTAGTGGTTGAGGTGTCTGAACAACCAAAATTGAGTAACATTTAGAACTTTGGACTGAATTATGCTAGTCAGCCATGGAACATAAAGTTTAATGTTCTGAAGCTCTTAATGCAAAGTGAAGTACCTAACAGTCGTTTTCTAACTTTTACAATTAAAATTGTGTTGTTGGACTAGGTCACAGTAATGTGCTCAAAAATTTAATTATTGAGGCAGTTTTGACAGTATGGTACTTATTTAGTGAGGAAAACATGTTCCAGAAGCAATTCACTCCCATTCTTGGTTCCTTGTCAACTGCCTCTATCATTCATTGTGGTGGTTGGCCTTGTCCCTTGTCCCTCTGCATATGTAGATCACTTGGCAGCTTTCCAAAATGAAAATGTGCTTTCTGTTGTTACCACTGCAAATATTTTCCTAAACTGAGAGATTAAACTAATGCGTCTTCTCCCTTTCGTTGTAACCAACCGAATGACATTTCTCACCTCGCCCTACTCTCGGCTTCTTCCTAGATTTGTTTGTCTATCTCCACCCCTTTCCTATTTGTTCTCTATTTCACGCCTATCATGTGGTTTATGCTACATTTTATTGGGGGAGTTTATTTCTACGATATTACCTTATTGGTCATTTCCATTCACCTTCAACTGTGCAGCAGTCACGGGTCCACCCCTTGGTGTCATAACGGTACTGCATCCTGCCTCTACATATTTTCCTTAAACCTCATTATTGTCTACGGCTCTGAACTGGTGAAGGAATTTTGGGTCTCTATTGTCCTATTGTTTACGTATCTGGCCTCGTCTGCCCATTCTAACTTAAGGCAACTTTTTCCCTATATTTATATCATATATACTTTATTCCTATTACAATATTCCTTTTGATTTTATTTCTTATATCATATATTCCCAATTGCTTATTAATTTATATGGCTTTATCATCCCTTTCTTACATTCTTCTATCGGAAACCTGTGGTTTCTGCTTCAAACTCAACAGGAACATAAAGCAAAAATAGTAAGGTAAATCAGCAGCAACTTCGCATTTTTGTAATTAGAAATCCGACAATACTAAAAAGCACTTCAGGAAAAAATCAACTCACTTACAGTGCTTACATTAAAAACAGAAAACACATGTTCAATTCTGAAATTCTGACAAGCGACCTGAACATGCAGAAATTCATCCAACACCAGGGACAAGACTAATCACCACATTGAATGATAGTAAATTGACAAGGAATCGAGATGTGAGCAAATAACTTGTAAAGTATGTTTTCGTTATTAAATAAGTAAGTAGTGTCAAAATTGACTAAGTAATTAATTAAATTCTTATTCAATGTTTTCTGTTATGTGGAAAGCAGAATTCCAAAGAAATACTAAAGTCCTCCAAATGCCCTACCAGGTGAATGTAAGTGTTAGTTTTATAGGATATTTTGACTTCACACTACTTTGCATGATTAGTGACATGTAATTTATTGAAATTTTTTTTTAAATTACATCAAAGAAACTGCTATAATTTTGTTTGTTTGTTTGTATTTTTAAATATGAAATTTAACCTATAGGTGGTCCTTAACCAAATTCTGAAGAATTTTATTCATTTTCCAAGAAATTCTAAGTAGGTTTATATTATTTTGGAAAGACAGTCTCAAATGAAGCAGTATAGGACCTAAAGTGCAAGAATCCATCATATATTAGAGCTTTAATTGAAGTTATTTTCAATTTGTCATATATGAAATACCTTAATTATTATGTCCAGAGCAATGTTTTTCAAATTAGTGTGGACCTCTTTGAACTTGACACATTCCATGGTCTATTGAACAAAATGCAATTATAGTAAACTCTGGAATAGTATACTATGCAACGAGACTATAATGGTAGTAATTAAAACATGAGTATTATTATTAACCGAGCGAGCGAAACGAGGGTAATAATTATGATACGAGTGTTTTATTTACTACCATTATAGTCAAGTTTCAAACAACTCACTTTCTTCTCGGGCAGCCAGCCAGATGAAAAGATCTTTTCACCTGGCTGGCTGCCCGAGAAGAAAGTGAGCGTATTCGTCGTCAGGAAAGCTTCAGGTCTTATTTCATACAACTGTTTATGCTCGATCATGTATCTCAATTAAAGGTTTCATTTCTGGTTTGAATGATAAGTTACAATCTTAAAGTGAGATGTAATACATAGTATGCAAACAAAGTAATATTGATTACTTTCCTATAAGCAGCTGTTAATGTGTGACACAGTTTGACCTAAAAGAAAGTATAACAAACTGGTACAAATTGAATTTATTGAAATACCATTTGCAATTAATGTTAATTATAATATGAACAGAACTGACTTTATTTCAAATATATGTTATTCATTTGAGTATTTAGATAAGTCAAGTTAGGCCACACCATGGCTAAGTGGTTAGACCGCTCTCACCTAGGTTCGATCCCAGGCTACTGCAAAGTGAGATTTGTGGTGGACAACATGGCACTGGGGTGGGCTTCCTCTGGGTTCTCTGGTTTCCCCCACCTTCATTCTACCAATTACTCCATGATCCATCTCATCATCCCAGGCATTGGGCTGACTCCTCAACCCTGGTATCTCAGATAAAATGCTTTGGCTCTCTTGCTCTGAGGGAACCCGAGCGACTCCTAGGTGAGGAAGGGAGAACAAAAAAAAAAAAAAAAAAAAGGGTTAGTCAATTTGGTGCCTAATGTTGTGTTGATTTCAAAATACAATAGTGAGTCCACAAGGTCGATGATTTCGTATTTTGAGACAGTTCTTTGAAATAACACTAGGAATACATTTTCTGAGAACGAATTTATACCTTTTAATATTCTCTAATCCATGAATTGTGAATAGAATCTCTCATACATCTTTCTTGACTTTTGTGGCAACAAGTTGTTGGAAACATGAACTGCTTTTGCATTAATTTCTGGTGGCATGAGTACAAGGTCACTGTTACTAGTGTAAGACATTTTTATTTCTTTTTTTAAAGTGGCACCAGTACCGTTGTCAATCAAAATGAGAATAATCGAAACTTACGCTTTCACAATGTTACGTGGCCACTTCTGATTGGCTGAATATCAATACTTTAATGAAGAGGTGTACTTTAATGAGGCCCTTTAAAGTACCAGTCATATAAATACTAAATTTTGGCATGGTCGAGCATAAAAATGATTATAATCTCCCAACTTCTGCTTACGTTCTTATGCGTATAATATGTAACACCTATATAATGTGCATGTTGCACACTTGCCAACTTTTATGGCTTCCCCATAAAAGTAGAGGAGTAAAGGTTTACAATGTTTTGACAAGTGAGGCATTTTTATGGATTTGTGGCAATATTTAAAGTCTTAACAAAATTTTACCTTGTACATCAAAAGCAGAAATTTTGTTGCATTATATTGTAATTTATTGGTAATAATCATGTGAGACTTCTTGCTAACTTGAGATTACAGTACATATTTACCATGCTAATTGGTATTCAGTGCTATAATAGGACAGATCTAAACTTTGTATCTGTCCATTAACACCATTATAGTCCCCTCTTCATTGGGCTGAGTGCAGATTTTGTTTTGTTGGTTTTAAAGTTTCATTGCACTGTTAGTCTCTTCTAAGGATTACCTGTAGTAACCAATGAGCAGTAAATGGGTATAAACATTTAATAATAGCCTAATAGACAATGTGAATTTTAAAGTCAACTTCCCACATAAACTACTTGTCTTATTTGTGTTCTATGACTGTGTGAGATGTATGTCATTTGTTGTGAAGCATTAAAATATGAACCATAATTTGTGCATAACTTAGGAAGTACTGTTCTTTGCTATTTAATACATGTTTATCTGTTGTACAAGAAAAATGTCAGCATGCATGGCAGAGATATTGTATTACCTGATGTTCAAGAATTCTTATAAAATGGAATTCCTTGTTAAATTTAGGCAAGAACGTGAAATGTGCACTTTGATTACTTTATTGGAAATAGGGGGAGATGTTAGGGTTAAAAAGTAGAAACCTCTGGGAGAAAGGGTCAAAACTAGAGTATGAAGACATTGTAGAAGTATCCCTATCATTTCCAGATAATCCACCAATATCACTTTGAGAAACCCTTTTATCTAGAGGAAGAGAGAACAATTTTGGGCAAAAGGTCCATGATGGACATACCACTGACCATCGGCCAGGCCCTGCGACTGCTGAAAGGCATTTACGTACCAACCAGAAAAGGCACAGGAAAAAACAAAAACAAAGAAAGAATGGTCTACCAGTGACAACCAAACCTGGAACGTCCAAAATGTTAGCCTTAGATGCTAACACCTGACCTATCCTGCTTGGAGGGGAAGGTAGCACTGGTCAACAAAGAATTTTTGTTAGACAATCTGATTGGTGTAAGATATGAAATTCATTGCACTGATTCCATAACTGGTTTCATGTTCTTTCTATCATTTATAGTTTTCTGTTTATCAAGAATTTATGCTGTACAGCACTTAAAGATTGTAGTCAGTTTGTAGTAGCACACAAGGAAAAGTGGAAGTGATCCTATATGTCCTGTTACACTGTAGATAAGTAATGATCCGCTAAGCAATGTTGGTAAAATATTTGTGTTTCTTATAAGTTAGATAAAGAATTACTTTCATTACAGTATGTCCGAATAGCAAGCATCCATTGTCTTCAATTTTGGTTGAACAATCTCATTGGCAGGAGTCTTTGTTACTAGTGTAGTAATAGTAGTATGCATGAAAAATTTAAATAATGCTAGCATGAGTACAACTGGACTTCAAATTAAAAAGAAATGGTGAGCGCATATTCAAGTTTCTTGTTTTTAATATCAGGAAACTTGGTACACAAATACATATTTTAGCCTGAAATATCTTAAAAATGAGAATGAAATCTGTATTATTTTCTTAGTTACCCGACAATCACCTTTAAGGACAAGGGAAAACCCTGGAAAAACCTTACCCAGGTAACTCGCCCTGACTGAGATTCGAACTCGGGACCTCTTGCACGTGAGACAGACATGCTACCATCTACGCTACTGAGGCGGGCAGCATGGTATTAGAAGCCGTTATTACAACTTCCACCAGTGGAATGTCTGCAGAGACCTGAAAATACTTTGCATGCTGTTGGGAATACAGGTGGGGTTTACAAAGTTCTGCTGCTTCCTCTACCTTTGGGACAGTCACAAAATAGAATAATATTACATTTAACAACTGGAAGAAAATAAGCACTTTTAACTCAGGAGAAGAAAATGTCAAGTTGGTTGATCCCAAAAAAGTATTACCTCCTCCTCTCCAAATAAAGCTTGGCTTAGTGAAAGGTTTTGTAAAAACTCTTGGAAAGGCCTGTTCAAATGGACTTGAATACTTGACAGAGAACCTAAAAATTAAATGAGACTGAGCTGAAATCTTGAAATAGTATCAAATGGATTTGCATGACCTTTCTTGGCGAAATAAAATCACTGACTACAAACAAGGAGTGCAGGAATTGCTTCTTGCATATAAAGAAGTGAGTGTTCGATGTCACTGAAAATTCATTTCCTAGATTCCCATTTAGATATTTTTCTACCCAACCTTGGTATTATAAGTGATGAAATGGGTAAAAGATTTCATCAGGACATCGAAGTGCTGGAGATTCACTACAAAGGTTTTGCAATTAATGATGGCAGATCATTGCTGAATCATGATGCAGAGAAATTGCTGAAAAGACAATCCACTAGTAAGCATTTTAAACTTCCAATTATGAACAGCTATTTTTCCCTTTCTGTGAACAATTGAAATAAGAACAGTATTTCATGGTCTTTCTTTGTTTTTTGATCAAATTAGTGATTTTCACTTGGGGCACCAATATTGATTAGAAACATCTAAGTTTTAAATTTTGTTTTAATAATATTGCTCTTAAATAATAATCTGAAATTATATAGTTATCTTACACAAATATAAATATTTGTAACAAATGGCTTCACTTATCTTAAGAAAATGGTGTTAATTCTTGTTAATTTATAATACTAATTGATAGATTTATTTATAGATAAATAAATATACCCCTGAATAAAGAAGAATATAATAAAGAATATAAACATATTATTAATACTGCTTTAATTAATGGGTTAATAAAGACCTTATACAAGAGAAGATTGAAAAATTTAAATATAAAAAAACTGTTAATGATATTTCTACCCTTAAAAAATAAAGGACGATTATAATTTTAAAAAAAACGTACTTACCATCCTTGGTTTAATAAACATTTTCATTTTTTTTTTTAAAGAAGTTGGTATAACTTTAGTTCCTCAAAATAAATATAGTATTAAACATTTACTACATTTTTCTAAAACAGATCAAATTCCTAATGAAAAAAAATCTGGTATTTATCAATTTAATTGTTTAGATTGTGATCAGGTTTATATTGGAAAGATGAAACGTAATTTGGAAACTAGAACGAAAGAACATTTTCGTAACGTTAAGTATAAACAAACTGAGAAATTGGCCGTAGCAGATCATTTTTGGTAATTTAACCATGAAATAAATCCTGAAGTGAAATTATTAAAACAATTAAACGGTTCGATAGATTTAATAGTGTGGGGAAAAAATTTATTTTAAAAAATAAACATCGCATCCTTGACAGCGGAGTTTATCTGTGGCCTGAGGACGCAAACGATTTGTTTGCGAAATCAATTTCTATTTGAAAAGAAGTATCAACACCAATTTGTTAAGATAAGTGAAGCCTAAGTGGCAAATATTTTTATTTGTGTAATATAGTTATCTGTTTATTTTGAAATGTATGATTTATCGGTTATATGAGTTATAATTTGAAAACTATACGTGATGGAAAGTACTTGAAAACAGTTTCATATTTAGCTATAAAAGTTAGTCTAAAAAATCTAGTTTTATCTCCAGTGGTTAAAATATGTTCATTTTTGTTGACCAGTGTAATAAATGTGCAAGCATAGCTTGTGTTCATGGGAAATTTTTAACGTCCAAATATGATAAAATAGCCTCTGTAATGTTGTGAATTTTAACTATTTATCATAAATTATATTGAATGGAAAAGGTATTTCGGTCTTGTGAGAAAGAAGACCTCATTTCAGATTGCTAATGTTTAATAAGACATTTTAATGAATTTGGCAATTGAAATGCAGCAGCTCAACTGTATGTTGTGAACAGTTTCAGTAAAGACTAAAATAGATGAGCATCCATAAACGTGGCATTAAATGTAACTCTTGTGCCGTGGTGCAGGATGAAATCTGCGAAAAACACAGTTTGAGTTGTCATTTTTGTGAATAGCATTATCTTCAACTTGATGTCCACAATCTGTAACATGTATCATATGTACTGGTTGTTTTTGTCTTGAAAAAAGGGTAATGAATGTTTTATTCATATCTCAATATTGTGATTTATATTGTATGCAGTTTATGTACATTTACTGCATTGAATGTTTTGTGCAATCTAAATTTTAAGTCATTGCAAAATTATTATGCTTTACTGGACAGGGAAAAGCTATACTGTTTTCAGTTTCAAGAGGTTGGCAGGTATAATGTTAATATAATTTTGAGTTGATCTAATACTCAATGCTCCATTTATTGCTAGTATTTACCTAGAACGTGTTCCGTTAGGATGTTCCTAACATCATCAGCTGTTGTCGACTAATGGATGTTGGTTTGGTGAACTCCTTGGAGGCAATAGGTGCGTCTCTGTCGGTATCTTGATGAACTTGAAGTTCGGGTTTTCTTCAAAGGTAGTGTCGAAATTAAACAATTTTCTTTCATATTTCTTTATGAAGATTTTTTCCCACCTGGTTAATGCAGCTGGACCTTGGACACTTTTTAATAAGTGGATTTCTCGTTCTATATCATGATTCTCCATCCAAAAATGGTACGCTACCGACTATTTATCTCTTTAAGCCTAATGTTCAAGTTCCTTTTAGTTTTCCAATGTAAAAGTTGTCACAGCCTTTGCAATTAATCGGGTACACACCTGATTTTTTGTCTGTGGGGTATCTCCTTTGTATTATATGATTTCAAAAGGTGTTGTACACTGAATTTGATCTGTGGGGCCAAAGTAATATTGTGCTCTTTGAAGACTTTTTGGAAAAGGTGTGTAGCACTGGGATCAGTAAATTTTCTGTATGAAGTTTGATTGCTGATTGGGGAAAGAGTACTTACTTGTTTGCATCTTTGTTGTCTTTTGAATTTATCAATTTTCTTTTTGACCAATTCAGTACTGAATCCATTGTATTCTGCAATGTGAATGATATTACTGTACTCTTTGATATGTTCCATCTTGTTTAAAGGTACATTAACCAGCCTGTAAGTTAAACTGTTGATAACAGCATGCTTGTGTTGTCTTAGGTTATATCCATCTGCTTTTATGAAATTTCTGTGTGTGTTTCCTTCCTATGTATGCCAAATTCAAGTTTATTATGTTTTCTGGTAAGTTTTAAATCTAAGAAGGGATATCATTGTTTGTCTCTTTTTCTATGGAAAATTTTATTGCAGGATTTTGTAAATTTAGTAGTTTTAATGCATCATCCACTTGTTTTTCATTTACTATTGCCCAAATGTCATCAACTTATTTATACCAATGTTTGAAAATTAGTGGGAATGCCTTTGTGATATGGGTTTCCAAAAAGCGCATGAAGAGGTCTACCAGAAATGGCGACAATGGGTTGCCCATAGATAGTCCTGATTTTTGTTTGAAAATTTTTTTATTGAATGTAAAAAAGAACTGTTCAGTGCAAATATTTGTTAAGTGAAGGTATTGCTCCATGATGTTTTGGTCTAATTGTAGGGACTGAAGCCATATTTGCATGTACTCCATGAGTTTGTCTCTTGGCATACTTGGGAACAAAGAGATTACATTAAAAGATAGGATTTGGTCGGTGGGAGAAAATTGTATATTTTTAGTTTAGTTGATGAATTCCAACGAATTTTTAATACTGTGGCTTTCAAATTTTGGTAGCTCCTTAAATTTTTTGTTTAGCCATTTGGATAGTTTGTAGCAGGGTGTGTTTATGTTAATGATTGGGCACATCTTATTTCCTATTTTATGAATTTTGGGTAATCCATATATGTTAGCCATCCTGCAGCGTGGCGTAGCGGGCTAAGGCAGCATGCCTTGGTCCCTGGCCACGGAAAGCGGCCCGGGTTCGATCCCACCCATGTGGTGGGGATTTTAGGTCCCGGGTATAGGACCGGTGCCCACTCAGCATCGTGAGGAGAGTGAGGAGCTTACGCTAGGTAAGCGGCCCTGGTCATGGAAATCAACATTTCCAGCTGGGGGATGCTGAGATGCTGACCACATCTCCCGTATCAGTTGGATGATCGTCCACCTCTGCCATACGTAAGTGGGCGTGAGGCCTTGGCCCTCTAAGGGCTGTCACGCCATGAGTTATTATTATATATGTTAGCCACTGTTGGGTTGTCTGGTTTTAAACTTTAATTTCTTTTGGTATGATCATTTTATCCTTGATTGTTTCGTTTAACTGTTTTACACTTATATATAAAATATATTTTATATATATATATATATATATATATATAAATATGAAAGAAAATTGTTTAATTTCGACACTACCTTTTATGAAAACCCAAACTTCAAATTCATCAATATACCAACAGAGATGCACCTGTTGCCTCCAAGGAGTTCACCAAACGAACCTCCATTAGTCGACAACAGCTGATGATGTTAGGAAGATCCTAACGAAACGCATTCTAGGTAAATACTAGCAATAAATGGAGCATTGAGTATTAGTTCAACTCAAAATTATATTAATTTTGTGCTCATTGTATCATAGTCCTTACACATTGGAAGTATGATGTTGTTTACATTGATTACGTAGAGGGAAGGTGCAACAGCCATTGAGTTTATTTTCTTGTATGATACTGGACAACTTTTTGACCAAAATCTCAATGTTATGGAAACAAGATAAGTTATTTTCGACTAATTATATACTGCAGATGATGAATATAGTGGTAACAAGGGACACACTTGTCTGGGATTAGAAAACAATATAAGCATTGCTCGATCAAGGTTAGAGCACATATTTCACACAGGTGTGATGACAAATCTATGATTCTGAAGAGCTGTTTGTAAAATATTGCTGAGTGAAAACTGATTTTTCTTGTGAAGTAAATTCAAAAGGTATTTGTAGTGCTTAGCTCTCTTTTGCCAGCAGATTCATTTTTATCTCTGCATGATCATAGAGCAGTAATTTGTTAGTAATTAAATATGCCACATAAGTGTGTAAATAATGCTGATAATTTGTGTGGAAAAATAACTTTTGCAGCTCATAAGCAAAATATTAACACCATTAATAAAGAAAGCATACCATCTGTATTAGGGATGCAAAATACAAGAGCATATTAAAATCTGCCCCCCTCCTTATTTTCTCCATTCACTATTCTGCAGATCTCTGTGCCTGGGTAAAAGGAAAAAGGAGATCAGTGCCCTTTGCTTTGCACTTGATGTGGAAGGAACAAACTAACCATGTAACTGAGTGTTATTTTTGCATGTCTCACCTTTTAACTTCAAAGAAGAAAATCTGATTCAATTATTCAAATATATTTTCAGTTATTTGTCCAGTGTTAGCATCTCGACTAAAACAGTTCAACTATTTCTTTAGAAAATATAAACATGTCTGCTTTAAGAATGCCTAGATGTCCTAGGAACAATTTTTTGAAAGAAAAAATGTGCATAGTATTTTGTAATGAAGTGAAAGCTTTAATGGGGGTTATTACTATTGTGTGTTTCAAATGGGAAGGTGTTTGTCCTTGAGCGATACTAGGTGAGCAACCAATCAGAGTCCTGCGGTGTGGTTGTATTGCATTTGCCCTAAGTGGTGTGTGATAAGCGCCAAAATAATCAATCTCCAGTAAATACTATTTGCAGTAAGACAAAAATTCAGATTTTGCAAAAACTGATCCATGAGGAAAGAGAGAGAGAGAGTATTTAACATAACCGTAAAAATCCCATATTTTTAACTCAAATAGTTTTCCTAATACAAATAAATAGATACCATTATATTATAACAATGCATAGCGACGTAAGCACTGTAATGAATATCATTATTGGTTAGCATGTATGCGTGAACGTATATTTGAAATTACTCAGAACAGAAACGTAAACATTTGACATGACACGATAAAAGAAATATGTACTTCGAATAAGCCAAGGTGTTTGTTAAATTCGATGAGAGGAAACGATACACTTCCTGCTGGTCTGGCAGAACCTGTCTTTGTTTATGAATAGTTTGTAATCTCTATTTACTCTAGAGAGTTCAAGGCAGTATATTCTGTTACTCTTCTATGAAAAAGTGTAAGAGCTGGATCAATGAGACACATCCACCTTACCTTACTACTGCCAGAACATCCAATTGAGTTAATGTGGGCTCAAATTATGTTGCAAACAGAAATAATGTTTTTAAACTAACTGACGTTGAAAGACTTATTCATGAAGAAATTGACAAGGAACACAACAAGACCGGGAAAACTGTGTGAGACATCAGATAAACTACAAGAAGACGACTTTTGAAAAGAAATAGCACGTAACGAGAGTTTGGAACTTATCATAAATATGCACTACTCAGACTTTGAAGACAATGACAATGACATATTATCTCTTAACGTAAGTAACATTCACAGCTGTACGGATGCACCGTAGGTATTTTCGTTGGATTAGAAAAATAAGTAATTCATAAACTATAATTATATTTTAACTAAATATTTAAACCATTTGCATAATATACGAATATCCATGTTGCAATTGTGATTTCAAACAACTGGATTGTTATAAAACTTTGGAAAATTCAGTTTGCGTTCCCTTACGTCTAGCGCCAAGAACACTCGCAAGTGTACGAGAAAGAGAGAGAGAGACAGAAATATAAAGAGTGGGGGTAAAAAAGGGGCAATGCTAAAGGCTCTAACGCTTCTGATTTGCTACAGGCAAGATCTCTTCTCATTTGAAACACACAATAGATGCTTACATGCTGAGCTGAATCTTACTACAAAATGGAATCGGTTTTTGTCCTTTCCCGTTGACAATGCCATCCTTATGAAAGAGAGCATTATCAGAATATTGGAGATATTTTATACTGCATAAATCATGAAAGATTTAAGTGGTATATATGTGGTGACATAAAGATGATTGCGATTCTTCTTGGCTTACATCAAGGGTTTGCCAAATAATGCTGGTTGCTGTTCGAATGAGACAGCTATGCTAAGATTTTGCATGACCTCTTCAGGAAACTTCAGATCCAGAAACAAAGAACATAAAGAAGCAGCCATTGTTTGAATTGAGTAAAATGTTGCTCCCTCTATTACACATCAAACCGAGACTGATAAAATATTTTTGTAGAAGCATTGGTTTATAATGAACAGGTATTATATTTAAGTAAATTGAATCTTTCTAATGCTAAGTACAAAAATTAATGCACAGTTTTGTGGGAACCCAAGTTGGATAACTTTTTTTCTGATGAACATTTTGGTCACTTCTGACAAGTGTAGAACATGCTGGTTGCAAATCTTTCATGGTTTGCCTCAAATTTCCAAGGAAACTATTGTGCAACAAATGATAGGAAAATGGCGAATAACATCAAATAGTGCAATACATAATTGAAGAGCACTTTTTCCAGACAATTTCAGCATTTGAAAGACGATGCCAGGGTAAATGTAGTACTTTGATACTAGATGATTATTGCTAATCTTTGGTGAGATATGCCACTGAGGTCTAGTATATCACACAAGCTAAAATGAGAATTCTGTATTTAAGGTGAGTCCAACCAAAAATTACATTTTGAAAAATAATTTATTTTTATATCAAAATTTAACTATATGGAACACCACAGAGAAGCAAAATAATTATTAAATCATAGATGAGTTGTATTTATTATACATCAGCTTCACTTACGTGCTTACTATATTGAGGACATGTTTTGCAAACTATCGTTCGCATCATTGGCTTTAGTCGCATTAGAGCTGATGATGCGAATGATAGTTCGTGAAACATGTCCTCAATATAGGTACTTAAGTGAAGCTGATGTGTAATAAATACTACTCTGTAATTTAATAATTTATTTTTAATTTTTCTTTCTTAAATATCAAGAAATCTGCACCACATCTGACATATTCATTGCCATTTTCAGCATAAGGAACTACATTCCTGTAATTTTATTCCCGTAATCAAAAAGGTAAAATGTTGTCCAGTATATGTAATCCATTCAAGACGAGGGTGGAAAGGTTAGCACTTTTAAGAACATCAATGGGAAATACCTGGTAATTAACTATCTTGAAGGATATGAAGTGACCTGATTTGCTGTTTGAAATTTGAGTCTGTATTCTAAACAACTTCATTACTTCAAATTTTATCCAAGAGACTTTAGAATATCATTTTGTTCATAAACCAATAGTCCTCAGCTCAAGTTATCTTAAACAGTGGATGGTTATTTAAACTGTCAAGACTAAAGAAATAGACTGATTTTAAGCAGCACAAAAATCCCAGATAAATTGTGAATTTCATTTGCAGGAAACTGGAATATCAGTATATAGGCTAACATTAAACTCTAGTAGGAAAAGTTTAGCATTGTAGGCCACAAAGGTTTCAGTCATTTTATTTGCTGTTTCCATAAGCTCCTCACCTTTTAAAAATGAGTATATTTAGCAATGTGTTTGTCTTGTATGAGGTGCTAATAATTACAGCTTTCTGTGAAAAGATTGGGTAGGTAGTCATCAAGTTGACAACAGTGTCCCAAGTTTCAAAAACTTTTAGAACATGCTATGAAGATATTTACATTCATTTTCAGCTAAGCTTGATAATCATATAGTGTAAGATATTATGAAATGAATTAATGGTTTTCTGTAAATTTTATGTGTGCTGTAAATTTTATATGTGTTACCACGTAACTGTGCTGTCCCAATAATCGTAAGCCAAGATATATTTGTAAACAACAGATATATTCTGGTATTCACCTGCTCATCAAGAAGCTGTGTAAATTGGCACACAATATAAAACATTGTGTAAATGCCCCTGAACTGTAAAACATTTGCAAAGGGAACATCGTTTTCCTTGGTGAAGATGTGAAGGTAAGGCTCATATCTTCAATGCTGAGAAATAGACTGGATATCAGGGTCAATAAAAATGTTAGCTGTTAATATACTCGTAGGCCTGTAGCAATAGTAATGGCTCCTTAAGGAGAAAAATATTGTAGATTTGAATAGTATATATTACACAAAATAAGAACTTTGCAAAGAATTTTCTTTATGTATTTTATAATTTAGCATATACCTACGGCACATGTTTCGTCAAATTAGTAGCAATTTCATGTCCATTTACGCTATGAAATGATTTATTGTGTTTATTCCAACTTGTCATTTGTATGAGCTGTAAGGCTGTATTAGACATATACACCAAGGATGGGGGTGGGAGGGTGGTTTTAAAAGTTGTATATACAGTTACTCCAAAAAGTATTCGTCTAATTCACTAGTTTAGGTTTAAGGATGTATGGTTAGTGGAAAATCAACAGAATAAAGTACAGCAGGGACACTGTCTTATTTACTGATTAGTGAAAAAGAGAGTACAATAAAGAAACACATAGTATATTTTCACATAAACATAGTTAAACATTCAAAAGCAAAGATATATTTTAGAATGCAAAATAAGTATTTGTCTGCATATTGAAAATGGTGTAGAATATAAAAATTATTTGTGGTTGGTTTATTGACACTCGTCACTTTTTCATATATTTATGAGAGACTAGTTTCAAAGGCCCTGGCCTCCATTTTCAATCTCTTCCCAACTGGCATCTGTTGTTATCTGCTCTCTCTGGTGGTGGAATTATGAACTTTTTTGTCAAATTATCTGCTGGCGGGATTGAGGCCAGGGCCTTTGAAACTAGTCTCTCATAAATATATGAAAAAGTAAGTGACGAGTGTCAATAAACCAACCACAAATAATTTTTATATTAATTTTGACGTCCCGCCAGCAGATAATTTGACAAAAAAGTTCATAATTCCACCACCAGAGAGAGCAGATAACAACAGATGCCAGTTGGGAAGAGATTGAAAATGGAGGCCAGGGCCTTTGAAACTAGTCTCTCATAAATATATGAAAAAGTGACGAGTGTCAATAAACCAACCACAAATAATTTTTATATTAATTTTGACGTCACTGTTACTAAATTCCTCCAAACACACATCATGGTGTAGAATGTTACGGTAGTAGGCCCTACATTCCTCTTTATAATCTCTTGCATTCTCCTTGGCAAGGATGTCATTGAAGATGGTATTGTTTTCACTGTAATTTTACGCCATTCCTCTAGTGGAGCGTTTTATAGATCCTTTATATTAGATATATGATGATTTATAATAATTTTGTCCAGTATACTCCACAAATTCTCTACTGGATTCATGTCTGGAGATTGCAGTGGTGTCGGCATCCATCGTGGAGTATTATACAACAACCATAGCCTTGCATCTAGAGCTGTGCGTTTTGTATCATTATCTTGTGTGAAAATGTAATCCTCAGAAAGACCCATATTATTGACACTTCTGGACAGATGTGTTTTTAGGATGTTTATATAAACCTTATGGTTCATAATTCCATCAATAAAACACAATCCCCCACACCATTTGCACTCGTGCAGCCCCAGATAAGTACTGAACCGCCTCCATGTTTAACTGAAGCTGTTATATACTTCTCCTCAAGCCCACAATTCTTTTTTCTACACACTATTACTTGCCCTTTTGACTTACAGAGCTCAGATTGACTCTTGTCAGTAAATGCGCTTCTTCCTGAAATCAAACCTGTCGTACTTATGTTCTTTTGCAAAAGCAACTTGCTTCTTTCTCAAAGTATAAACTTGAAAGAAGCGTAGGGACAGTGAAGCACAAATTAATACAAAATTGAATCGAAAATATATTGACACAGAGAATATATTGACAGTGTGAGTGAAGCAATGTGTCAATATATTCTCGATTCAATTTTGTATTTGCTTCTTTCTGTTGATTTTACTGATGTATGGTTTTCTAAGGGCTGTTCTGCCTCCATACTCAGCTTCATAAAGCGAGTTTCTTATAGTTTGTGCTGAAATGGACTTTCCTGTGTTTATTTGAACTGCAATAGCAAGTTTTGGAGCACTTCATTTAGGATTTTTCTTCTCTTCTCTAAGTAACTGTCGTTTCTCCATCTTGGATAGAACTGCAGGAGGACCGCTTCTTGATTGATTTTTGTAAGTTTTGTTTTGATCAAACTTGTATATAATACTTTTTGGAGTATCTGTACATAGTCACTATCTAAACTTTGTATAGTTACCATTGAGTATTAACATGGAGATGTTTTAACCCTTTTTCCCACTGTGTATGTGTAATTAAAATGCAGATAATAGCAACAATGCAGTGAATGTGTTGCAGTCTTTCCTCCCTTTTCACTGTCAGCCAGTTACATTTATGATGGAAGCTTGTATTAATCTATCTTAGGCGTGCATGATTCAGGTAACACCACCCAGCCATAAGAGAAATGCTCAGTAACAAAACCCAGACCACCTGATGTTGAAGCCAATATGTTTATAGTACATGCAAAATAAGGCACATAAGCTCCTCCAATCCTTAATCAGCAACAACACTGTGTGAAAGATGCATGCATGGAAATGATACTTAAAGATAACAGTAAAGATGGTGAAAGATACAGAGGCCATGATTAAACCATTTGCTTTTTAAAATTACCCGTTAGGCTCTCAAATTTTGTAATTTGCTTCAGATACCAATTCCTCACCTGGACAACCAATTTTCATTTTGAATCTAATATGTCAAGGTAGTTTACATCCTTAAGGGGATTGATCAACAGAAATTAAATCAAAATAATAAAAATTACAATTTTGGCTTCTTAATTTTTATGTCTGTTTGGAGGAATTTAATAACAGTGACGTCAAAATTAATCATAAAACTATTTGTAGTCAGTTTATTGACACTCGTCACTTACTTTTCTTATATTATTGAGGGACTAGTTTCAAAGGCTATTGCCTCCATTTTCAACCGCTCTCCAACCAGCATCTGTTGTCTGCTCTCCTCTCTCTGGTGGTGGAACTATGAACTTCTTTGTCTTTGTCGTCCCATCTACTGGTGGGATAATTTGACAAAAGAGTTTATAGTTCCACCACCAGAGAGAGAAGAGCAGACAACAACAGATGCTAGTTGGAGAGCGGTTGAAAATGGAGGCAATAGCCTTTGAAACTAGTCCCTCAATAATATAAGAAAAGTAAGTGACGAGTGTCAATAAACTGACTACAAGTAGTTTTACGATTCTTAATTTTTGTTATCTCCAATTCTCTAGGAACATTTTCATGCAAATAGTATTGCTATGAGGGTTATGTGATTTCAGTAAATCAAAGTGATGGAACTGGCTGTGCATTTGAGGCTTTCTCAAATATTTATCACATAAATTTTACAAAATTGTTTTATGTAAAATTTGCTGCACATGTGTTAATCCATTTCTAAATTATATACTTTATGTAAAAACTTGCTTTATTTAACAAAAAATATCTAAGTAACGTTTCAGACCAGTTTTACAAGTAAATTTACCAGCACAATTTTCTCAGTTCTAATATTTTTAGGCACTTTACAGCAGTTAAAATGATCCCCACACATAGATTTTAAGCTAAAAAAAGTAAAATTTTGGCAACAGCTTCCTTAATTTAATAGTTTCCCCGAAACTTGATATGCAGTAATTAATTTAAAGCAAATGGATTAGGTCGACAAGTTCAAGTTTGATAGGTATATATGTTTTGCAAAAGTCAAAACCTGTAATTGAATAAAAATAATTTTTAAACCAATTATGTTAAAAGTGGTTTGTTGTATATAATAATTTTAAGCTGTTGGCAATGAAGTCATTTACTCCAGTATTTGGTTATGTTGGTATGTTAACTAAAGGTTGGGCTATGGAGTAGGTGGTTTCCATCCATATTTTAAGTGTACAGAAAGGACACAAGGAGATTCTCAGTATACAAGTCCTGATGAATGTTTATTGAGACAGTCATGGCCTATTAGAAGTCTAAAAGTTGCTGCAGAGGATCTTCTTGGTAGTGTATTCATTCCAGTCATGCTGTTACATTAGTTTTCCTTTTGTTTGTAATATATTATGTTCTTTAATTTTTGTTATTACATGTTGATATAATTATTTTGATAGAGTGATAACTTAGTGGCTCAAATGAAGTTGACCTAATTTTAGTGCCTTTTTTGGGGGGCTAGAAAGTCAGCTGTTTCACTACCATGTATTCTGCAATGTGCTGGTATCCATTGAAGTATTAATATTTTATATTACAAATATAATAATTTGTAACTTAAAACTTTTCTTATAACAAATGATGATAATTCTTATAAATTCTCCAGGATCGCGATTTCATGTATACTTATACACATCTTCAGCTGTCGCCATCGTTACAAATGCTAGATGTTGATATGTTCTTTGTTAGTACTACCAAAATCGGAAAATAAAACAAATTTAAAAACAGAATCGACTGCTGGTATTTCAAAATTCATTTCATTTCATTTCATTTCAAAATTCATTACGCAATGTTTGAATTACCAGCAGTCGATTCTGTTTTTAAATTTGTTTTATTTTCCGATTTTGGTAGTACTAACAAGAACATATCAACATCTAGCATTTGTAACGATGGCGACAGGTAAAGATGTGTATAAGTATACATGAAATCGTGATCCTGGAGAATTTATAAGAATTATCATCATTTCTTATAAGATAAGTGAAGTTTTGAGTTACAAATTATTATATTTGTTTGCTTCACTGTTACTAGCTTCATTTTACATATTTATTAATCTTTTATTTAAATTAAGTAACTGTTTTATGATTTTACAGCTAACATTTAGACTTTTAAGTGTTACATCAGATGCTATGGATATTATAGCTGCTTCAGTCAGATGATAATACAACTTTTTCAAAATTATTTATATGATATGGAAGATTTTGTAAGCTCTGAAGGATTTCCTACATTTCTCCATCAAAATTTGTAGCATTTAAATTCTTTTGTGGGCATATTGCACCACCATTATTTAATAAGCTGGATGCGTCAATGTAAACGTATACTCATTCATTGGCAAGATATCTTAAATTTATTATTTCTAGTGTCATTTGGTTCAAGACACAAACAGGTTTCAGATTTTATAATTTCTACACCTTAGTGTAGATAGTGTTCAATATCAAGTAGTTCTTAAAGATTGATACTTGTAACTTTTATAAGTAAGAAAGTTTTGATTTTTGTTTGATTTCTTTGACTTTGTAAGAAAACTTTGTTGAGTTTTTAAGTCTACTTGTGACCTGGTCATAAGGTAGTCTGTTTAATTTTTCCTATTGTATGATGGCTGCTTTTTCTATGTCAAGATCAAGTTTTGGATTACTTGTTAAAATTTGTAGAGCAAATTGCCTATCTTCAATATCATTCTTTTCAATTCCAACCACCAACTATTTGTATTTTTAATGCTATTCTGTTGCTTCATGCACAGATTCAATAACTTCCCTATCGGCCCTTTAATACACTTATAGCAGAATTTCAATATTCTTTTGAAAGTAATGAGTCGGTAATTCAAACACAAACATCACTCAAAATACCCTTACTTGGACATGTTTCGGGGAACGGTTTGTCCCCATCGTCAGCAGTTATCCGACTGGTTGGATCTGTGGTTTCCTGAAATGAATTGGTTGTGTGTGGTGGCATCTGTTGTCTGTGAGATGAACTTCTAAAATGAGTTTTCAGGTGGCAATTCGAAATTTAAAGTATACTGTTTGTTTTTTATAATTAGCAACTTTTCCCAAACATCGAGTTCGGCCGCATTACTGGCTGGCTTAATAATTTTATATTTGGTACAATTTCATGATTGGTAGACCAGAAATGGTGGGCTATTGCTGATTTTTCTATTTGTATTTCACATATCTCATATGTTCCTGTAATCTAATATGTAAACTTCTTTTGGTTTTTCCTATGTAGAACTTATTGCAGTCTGAGCAGTTGATTTTGTATATACCTGATTTCTTGTTTTCAAGTACAGGGTCCTTCAGGTTGTTGCATAAGTTTTTTAACCTGAATTAAATTAGCCAGCCAGTAATGCAGCCGAACTCGATGTTTGGGAAAAGTTGCTAATTATAAAAAACAAACAGTATACTTTAAATTTTGAATTGCCTCCTGAAAACTCTTTGGAAGTTCATCTCACAGACAACAGATGCCACCACAGACAACCAACTCACTTCAGGAAACTAGAGATCCAACCAGTCGGATAACTGCTGTCGATGGGGACAAACCGTTCTCCGAAACATGTCCAAGTAAGAATAATTTAAGTGATGTTTGTGTTTGAACTACTGACTCATTACTTTAAATACATCACTGTTTCAAACCTTTTGCTTCAAATAATAATTTCAATATTCTCTCTATTATTATTCCCCTCCTTTTTGTATTACCTAGCTCTGGTAATGCCATCTCTCTTGGTGCCGATTTTGGCAGCGCTAGTAGTTCTTTGCAAAACAATCCGTACATTTGGTCTAATTTTGTACCTATCTCTGATGTGCCCCATACATTGTTCTGGCTTCAACGACTGCTTCACACATTCTTTCTAACCATCTTAACTGACATCTCCAGTTTATGTTTACATACAATATGAGTGTAAAATAAGCTATGTAGCGGAAAATAATTTAAATGTCCATGAATAAATGCAGCTTTTCTAGATTGTGCCTTTGGGCATCTGGTTTTTAACTGATATGCTAAATTCCTTGTGAATGAACTTGTCAGATTGTTATATTTTTGTTATACATTAGAGAATCCTTGACTCCCATGATCATGAATACACAAGGAATTTAATAGCTTGAGAAGCTTTATGTTTGTTTATATAGTATAGCTATAAAAACTGAAAAAGTACATACTCAATACATAACCATAGGTTGATCTAGGTGGCTCAGTTGGTTAGGTGCTGGTCTACTGATTCTGGGATCATAGGCTCAAATCTTGCACAAACCAATTGTTTTAAAGTGCACACAAAAGCGACAGCCCCATGTCAGTAGATTTATTGGCATGTACTAGAACTGTGGAACAAATTCTGGTGTACCAGCAATTCCAGCTGAATGATTCTGGATACTGACAGCAGCATTTGGAAATAAAATATGTGAATAGGTAACTGCATGGTAAGTAGTAATAAGAGATATCCATTAATGACGTTACCATACTTACTGTGAATATAGTTGGGGGTTATGTTGTGACGAACTAAACCATGTATTGCACAGGATAGGTAAGAAACACATGGCCAGATTGTACACGGGGGGGGATTACACAGAGGCAGGGAATACTGGCTTGGCGAGAGTTTGGGGTTTTCTATTAGGTTACATTTCTACAAAAGGTATGGGTGACACTAATTAACATTACAATTCATTATTAAGAATATTTACTAAACTAATTACAAAAATGGTCACTCGAACCCGTACCTTTCCCAGTCAGGGCATTTTACCCTGCCAGGTCGGAGACCTGCTCACAAAGAGGATGAGATTCACACACTTTACATTCACTTATACCAGAGATGGAGGAGTAGGGGGAATGACGTCACACGTACTACTGAAGTCACATGAACTATTATTGTGTTAATTAAAACAGTCACTTGTGACAATATGACAGCCATCATTGAGATATGAAAAGTTTTCAATATTAAATTTGGACAAATGATGCCATATATTTGGATGGTCTAAAGGGTAGGAAAAGATTTGTATATATTAATGAAGTTCAAATATTACTATATGATTAAGTGAAAGTATACATAGATATTATTACTGTCAAAAATAGTGAAAATATTTTTGGTGAAATTTGTTCTGGGCAAAATTGCTACTAATTTGTTAATGGCTTACACATTTTGTATTATCTGCATTGTTTTTCTAATTGGTATCATAAAAGAAATGTTGTACATTGTGTTACATGTTTGCAGAAAGAAAAATGAAACTTTTGAAATTACTTTGTGTAAGTATAAGTTACATATAATTACTGATCATTTTTTAAAAGAATAGCAAGCTAATGCTTTTGGATAATGTATTCTTTACAATTTGATTTTTGTCTCAAGGATTCTCGTGCGAGAGATATTGTGAAGAGGAGTTTTCATTTGAGAAGGAAATATGGATAATGAATCTACAATGTGACTACATCATGTATTTAAAGATTCTTACAGTAGTCTAGTACAAAACCATCTTTCCTAGTGTACTATCCGATCCCATAAAGCTGAAGCTTTCTATGTACTACCATAGGTGGTATCTAAACTTATTTCCTCAACTATTACTTATCAGATGTCAGTTTTAAGATAGAATTGTTGATAATACTTTATAAACAGAAATTATTTATAATACATGTTGATAAAAAGCTGTTAAGTGGCTATTAATGAATAATTATTACACAAAATATGTTTTTGTTGTCATATATATGTATATAATCTCTTCAAGCTGTTCATTGATAGGATTTCATAATTGATTATGTATTCCTTATACTCTGTATTACAAATTTTCTGCCGTGTTTTAACTGCTGTAGGGTTTCTCTCATTTAAATAATGGTTCGCTTATTGGTCAGTGCATACTTAATATATATATAAAGTTCTTCCTCTATGTGCTTTATATGTTCCCTTTAGATTCTGGGATTTGTGTCTTAATGGAGATGGAAATAGACATTGTTTATGCACTGTCACATAAAGTATTTCAATGGCAATTGATTGTTGAGTTAACAGTGGTGGTTACCAACAAATGCATGTAATACATTTTTTTTTTTTTGTCCTACAGCAGTCTGTAAATACTATGGTTGGAAAATTCATTATCACTGTTTAATACAAAATATAACATTTATGAAGTTTGACAGAAATCAATGGCAAAAGAGTGTAATGACCATTTTTGATTGGAATGAGTGAGATTTATTGTATAGTTCCTTCAATAAAACTGAGTATGTTGCTCATAAACCCTGAAAGCAGGGTAAGTATAGTTCGTGTAATGGGTCACAGGAGAAGTAAGAAGGTACATCTCTTATGTATTTCTTATTCACTATCTTTTGAAATACATGACATGGGCTTTGAAGGGGGGACAACAAAATCCCAAGGAGGTTAGTGTCACTGCTACTTAAGCCAAAGAAGCAATGTCCGGAAAGTAGTACATCAAGGCCTGTACATTGTGTGGTAAAGAGGACCTATTTGATAGTATAAGCTCATACAGTGTGGATGTGAGTGAGTTTTTATTGCATAACTCTTGATGTTACGAATGTGTTCTCGTATTACATGATATAAAATAATATATTTGTATGTGGTAAGTGTTACAATGGTGATGTATAAACTAAAGTTGGAAAGTGAAATAAAAATGTAAACTTTTCGCTGCTTTGGCCAAGAGCAGAAGCATCAATTTTTGGCTTACTGCAATGTGAGGAATTCAATACAAGTTTTCTGGACCATTGCAAAAACGTTTAAGCTCATGGCCAACACTATCAAAAGCCCTGATGAAGGTTGGCCGTAGAAATCTGTTTGCAGTCCCATTTGGAGCATAGCATTTAAAGCCATCCTAGAATAGTTGGGGCAACATCCCACAGTACAAGGCCCACTGCATAGATAAACAACGTGCTACTTCTAATAAACGCAAATTCTATAGCTGAACTAAAGATCATAACTGCAGTAGGTCTGTATCTCCTCGAGGTTTTGAGAAGGTGAAAATAACCAAAACAAAATACGAGGTATGTTCAGAAAGTAAGTACTGTTTGGTAATAAAATTAAATTGTGTACAGATACAGAAAAATTATTTATTGCACAAAATTCTATAACTCTTAAACTACTTTTCCACATAACTGCCGAAATTTTGCAGGCATTTATCATAGCAAGGCACAAGTTTTTGTATACCTTCTTCATAGAAGTTTGCCGCCTGTGACTTCAACCAGTTGGAAACATTTTCTTTCAGCTCTTCGTCATTGTTGAAGTGTTGACCGCCAAGGAAAGATTTGAGATGCAAAAACGGATGAAAGTCACTAGGAGTGAGGTCAGGGCTGTACAGGGGGTGGTCAAACACGTTCCAGCCAAATCCCTTTAGGATGTTTTTCGTCGCATTTACAGTGTGTGGTCGTGCATTGTCATAAAGAAACACAACATCGCAAATTCGCCGATAAATTTCAGTTGGTTTCACTTTCCTAGTATTCAGAAAACGAATCACAGATCTGATTTCACAAACGGTGGGATTTTCAATGAACACCGACATTGTAAACAACCATAATAAAGCATATGTGGCTGACAGTGATTTCACAATGGCACACGTTTCTTCTCCTTGATACAGAGCGTCTACCATATGTGTGCAGAACTGTGATCGCAGTGCTGCAGCGGAGATAAATTGAAACAGAACTTACTTTCTCGACATCCCTTGTATATACTGCTAAAAGGAAAACTGCTGGAGGATCTTATAGCATATATGGATCAAGCTCGATTGACAAGGACCACAAAATTCAAGTTACTTAGCATAATCTGGAGGGACGACTTAGTTTCAGGCCCCACATAGAGGATGTAGTCAGAAAGACCTTTAATGGTTTAAACAAAATTATATGCCTTGAACAATATCATGGAAACATACCAAGTAATAGCATATACTACTTGCCTCCCTATTCGGATATGGAGGTCAATATCTGGGCTCAAATTATTGTTATTGGTACCCTAAGGAGCTTACAAAGTAAAATGTAAATGAGTCTTACATAGGGCATTTTGCATATATTGTGTCCTGAGATTAGGACTTTTACCCCTGATTTGGGAAATTAAGTACAGGGTTGGCATATATTGTCTATAAGTTAACCTATTTAGGAGGAAGAAGAGATGTTACGGAGTGCCTCATCAATGAATGGCAGGACTTCGGAAAGCTTCTCATGCTACAGATGAATGCATGCAATCGTTCCAAATGTGGAAGAATGCTTGCGAATGAAGCATTTAGCTGCTTAGGGGCCTGATAAATTACACTACTGCATGTGGGCCATAAGGTGCATTTCTACAAATTGAGATAGGATTACTCATGTGCCTGCAAGATATGGGCACATCTAAATATTCTGTATTTGAATGCCCTCTAAAATTTCTTCAAAAGAAAAAAAGCAAATTTATCTAAAAGATAGGATATATGAATGTGACATATTAGTTGCAAACAAGGGGTGTATAACCTCAAAGGCAACGCTTTGTCATTTGGAACGTGACAGAACCAATGTTCTGTTTCCTGTTACCATGATGTAGCAGGAAGCATTATTTTAATGTTACTGGCAGGGCATTGAATAATGTTTGGACTGGCATTCAGCCAGAAACTTTTTTTCATCATTTCTGCAAACAGTATTTTCTTCATTACCTGTCTTGCAAAATTTGTCACCTAATCTTTTAACCTGAATATCTAGAGTGACTTCATATTTGGCCTACAATATATTAGAAATATCAATACCGTCTAGTAAATACTGTTTGTCTTCCTTAAGTCTGTTCTTAACCAGAATGTTGCTCTAATTGCTCTAATTTGGTGTTGCCAAACTTCCCCTTTTCCATGGATATATTCTGTGTTATTTAAATGTAAGGTGGCAAATTACTTCAACAAACAAAATGAGCTCTACAATCTTTACTACATTGTAATCTGAATACCTGAAATGACTGCATGGAAATATCAGTACCTTCTAATAGTTATTGCTTGTCTTCCTTATGTCTGTTGTTAATCAGAATGTTCCTTTATTAAGTGTTGCCATATTTCCTCTTTTCCGTGGATATACTGTGCTATTTAAATATAAGGTGGCAAATTATTTCAACAATCAAAATAAGCTCTAGAAGCTTTAACACATTGTAATCTGAATACCTGGAATGGCGTACATTTGGGCTACAATATGTTGGAAATATCAGTACGTTCTAATAATTATTGCTTGTCTTCCTTAACACTAGAAGGATCGGTGAGTGTGGTCTACCGAGAAGGACCAACCCGTCATTTTGATGGGTGCAGTTTTATTTGCCCTTTTTAAAATAGTAAACAAATTTGAATGCATACAAGTTTATGTAATACTATTTATACAGTTTACTAATATATAATTTTACTTTTGTCTGAAGAATCACATGGTAAAATGAACATTTTAAGCCTAAAAATTAATCCAAATATATGTGATAACCAAATGTAAAATGGACAACTTCCCTTAGAAAAAACATTTGTTTCAACATAAAATGTTGAATACCACAGTACATAGTAGAAAAAACACTTATAAACCTGATTTTGCTCATTCAAAGCCAGCTGCAGTAATGTAGCACCGAACACACGTGTATTCAGCGTTGCCTAAACATGGTCCACAAACATACTTGCTGCATTTGTTACATAAATGCTTGCTCCTATTCTTCTCTCTGCATCCGCCAATTTAGCAAGTCTTCCAAATGTTGCTCTTCTGAGCTACTTTGTTAGGAAGTGCATTTTGTACCCTTAAGGATTTATATGCTGAAGGCAACTCTTCTGCTAAATTGTATATGAGCTGACGTCTGCTTACTTTTTCACCTGTTACTTCCTTATAGAGTACCCATGCATTAATAGCTGCCAAGGCCAACACATTGAAAAAAAACATGCACAGGCCACCTTCTGCATCCATATCTCACTGTGTACAGTTGAACCATTTGATTGACGAGGTCAGCACCATACTTGGTGTTATTGTAGTACGCCACTGATTCTGGTAGCTTTTTAGGATGCTGTTTATTTATAGTAACTCTGTCATGCATTGAACTCAAAAGAAGCGCATTTTTGTTCTTTTTCCCCTGATAGCGTGTCAGAGTTATGTCACCTGACTTATAAAGTACAGTTATGTGCAAAGATGCTGTAGCACATTTTGCTGATTGAGAGATTTCCCTTCTATATTTCTTTACTGTGCCCACAATGCTTGTACTTTTATGCTTCAAACTTTCTGCAAGGCATTTGGTTGTGGAAAAATTGTCACATGTAATATTTCTTCCTGCAAAACCAAAGGGCTGTATAAGAGGCATTACAACATGCTCTGCAAGAGGAACACCTGTGGGGCGCTGATCATCATTGCCCAGGTGAGGAAAACCATTCACCAGATACTTTGAATTTACATCAACTGCAAGCCAAAACTTTATTCCAAATTTGTCCGGTTTATTGCTCATATATTGAATGAAAGACCATCTAGCCTTGCAAGGAAACAATTGCTCATGCACAGTGATATTTTCACTTGGAATGTAACACTCAAAGAATTGGCAATAAAAGGATTCCAGACAGGAGTAGCAGCTGCAAAGCGATCTGTACTTAGTCTTTGAGAATGTGTGTCCTTGTCATCAAATCACACAAACCACAAAATTTCAGCAAATTTGTTTCTGCTCATTGTGTTCCTGAAAAATGGTGGTCCCCAGGTATTCGACCATAACAACTTCAACGGAAAGTTTTTTGCTCCATCACCTCGTAAATACATACGTGGTAGCATGAATTGTGCCACTTGGGCAATAAAGCTTTCTTACTCATAGACAAAGGGTCTGCAGAGTGCCATAAATCAATCAGGAAGGAAACAACAATAGATGTGGACAGATCTGAAGGCTATTGTTCACACTTCCGTACCCGTCAAAATGACGGATGGCGGTCCTTCTAGTAGGAGTTGTTTGTACCAGTTTTTAGAAATGTCCAAAATGCTTAATTTTTTGTGGACATGTTTGCTATAGGTATTTATTAAAAGTCGTAGAACATGGGAAGCGTAGAAGAAAACCTAAGCAAGAAATAAGTCTTGTAAAGCAGCATGACGGGTGCGGTCCTTCTAGTGTTAAGTCTGTTGTTAATCAGAATGTTGCTGTATTGCATGTTGCCAAATCCCCTCTTTTCCATGGATATATTCTGTGTTATTTAAATATAAGATGGCAAATTATTTAAACAAACAAAATAAGCTCTAGAAACTTTAACACATTGGTATATGTTATGCTAACAGTTTTTGACTAGTAAATATAAAAATCTTGATTAAACTAATCATTGTTCAACCACTGTTGATATTGCTCATTTTCATAAATGACTGATTATGAAGTACTCGTAGAAATCAGTTTAGGTAATTACAAATGGTATTGGTCATTAAATTGATGCCATGAACTTCATATCAACATGGTGCTGTTTGTTCAGGGTATCTTACCTTTTTATTTAATATTTAAACATAGATCTCTCTCTTTCTCTGTTCCTGTTTATATTCTCTCCATTAATATTGTGTAGTGGTTAACATGAAAGAATTAATTGGTCGGTATGAAATTATAAACTTAAAAGTGAAATTATAAAACGAGTACCCATAATTTCAAAAGCAGTCTTGAGTAATTTTAGTTGATTTCAATGCTACACAATGGTATACAATTCATAAATGAACAAATTTATCTTTACACATAAGAAAATGTATATTTTGATGAACTTGTATAAACTGAAATATAAGTGTATTTGAAATTAAAATGTTTTGAGATTCTTGTTTATGTTAAAAGGTTTAATAATTTTATGTAAAAATTATGAATTGGCACAAAATAAATGCAAAACTGATAGTAAATTTCAAGTTTTGATTTTCATTTTCTTTTTTAGTACAATGCATAACTTGTAGGGGACAATTTTAACATTTATACGTGCATAGTAAGGTCGATGATATAATTAGCAAACAGACAATATACAATTATGAAGCATGAGCAAATGCTTGCCTCCTCTCTCTCTCTCTCTCTCTCTCTCTCTCTCTCTCTCTCTCTCTCTCTCTCTCTCTCTCTCTCCCTCCCATATATATATATTCTAAAAACTACAATTTTGCAAACTTTCCAATAGGTGGTAGTGCATTGAGATAATTGAGCACCCGCATGCAATAATGGAGTGAATCTTAAAACATTTAATTGAGCTACAGTCAAGTAAACATTTCAGAAGAAAATATTTCAATAACAGATGTCTACAATATTTCAATACCTCACAGGTCTTTATCTGGCAACATTTGGGAATGTATTAATTGATATATTAATGTAACTGAACTGAATTGTAAGATATATAATAATAATAATAGTGAAAAATGACTTACCCCATTATTGCATGGATGTTCAGAAACGTTTAACTTTATTTGAAATGATGAAATAAAACATTAATTTCTGCGCACTTTTAGATACACTTTGACTTTCACCACCAATTAGAAGCCAGAATCTTAATTACAGACAAAGAATATTATAATTCAATCACCTGTTAATCTTATATGTTTACTAGTCACATAAGCATGTCTCACTAGTCACTCTCACTTGAACTGCTGTCAGCTTGTTGTGATTGAGGTTTGGTTGCTTGTTCAATAAATTTGCTCTTAAACATTTTGCCCTTTTCTGATAAGTAACAGGATAGGGATTTGAAATCATCTAATTTGACCTTCTTAACACCAATATTCGGAGCTGTCACAAATTGTATAGCTTGAAGCTTCTTCTTATTAGAACATACATTGTATGTTTTTAATAATTCAATGTTAGAGTAATTTTCTTGAACTAAAGTACCATCGTGCTTGTAGGATATCATCTGAGCCTTGGATAGGTTAAATCCTTTACTCGGTAGTTTCAGCTGATTACTGTGCATTAGTGCTGTATCATAATCTAACATAATTCCCTTAAGAACAATGAAGGAAGACTTCTTAACATGTTAATTATGTTGATGTAACCGCTAGGTGTTTCAATGACTTCTCTTTTCTTAATTTTTTGTGAATGTGTACCAAAACTTTCATCACACTGGCAGTAATTATGCCCCCGAACAGGAAAAACATGTCTAATGGTGATTCCCAACGTCACAGAAATGTACAGAAAAATTCTAACTACAGTCTGATTCCTGTTTTGCCCACTGCAAGCATCAGAAAACACTGTAGTTAGTTAGTTTTTATTCATCCTTTTGATCATATTACATGATATAGGACACGTAAGATTTGTCTGATGTAAAAGTTCCTGTCGCAAAACAAGAAACACAAAAGAACAGATACATCAATTCGTTTGATATTCACTTGTAATAGTTCATACACAAATGTTTTACATACACCACACTTTTCACCTCTTACATCTATGAAGCATTTCCTACACCATCTTTGGACTTGTTGCTTTAGCCCTAGGCTCACTCTTCTTCATTAACCCAGCTAGAAAATAGTTCTGTTGATTATAGTCTCCAATATCGCAAAAAAATGTGAAAATTTCTTCTTGCTTCTTTTTAGAGATTGTTTTACAACACATTTTATTACAGCATTTCTTCAAAGGAACAAATATATATTACCTATATTATTAAATTATATTACTTTACTCCAGTACAGTTCTACTTCATTAACAAGGTTTACGCTGTATGTATTCCTTTTCCTTCCTTTCTCCTTATTTCTTTTTTTTTTTTCTTCAGCAAGGGACAAGTCATCTACAAAATTTAAATATGCACTTATTTTGCTTTGTTACAACTATGTAACAATCAGCTGTTGAACAATGAAACATTGAGCATGTGACTCTTAGAAACCATGCAGCAGTGTAACAAAACACGTGCTACAGTCTATCTGCTGTTTCTTAGAAGTATAACGAAATACTGAGCGCATGACTCATAGAAACATGCAGCAGTGTAACAAAACACGTGCGACAATCTTTCTGCTGTTTCTTAGAAGTATAATGAAATACTGAGCGCATGACTCATAGAAATATGCAGCAGTGTAACAAAACACGTGCGACAGTCAATCGGCTGTTCTTAGAAGTATAATACTGACCCATTATTACAGAACAGACATTGAGGATTCCGAATTTCATATACTCGGCATAAATGAGGTAAACAGACTTACCCCATTATTGCATGCGGGTGCTCAATTGTAGTGTGTCCGGTACAGAGACCAGAAGTGCCAAACACAAACCTATTGAAATTTAACTGTACTGGAACACCACAGTGAAGCGAAACAATTATTAAATTATAGATGAGTCCTATTTATTACACATTAGCTTCACTTACGTACCTATATTGAGGGCATGTTTCACGAACTATTGTTCGCATCATCAGCTCTAATGCAACTATAGGACTAGGATTTTACTATGGAGGGGTTCCGGTATGGAGACCAGTCGTGATCCATTGTACCTATGCCCCAATTGGGGCACCCTGGAAGGAAGGATGAGGCGAGAGAAGACAGGGGCGTCCATCCCAAGGAGCCATGGCAGTGCAGAGGGCAGGGTCCATACATTCACCACATATAACAAACAGTAAAAGCAAAAGACAGTTTGCTTCTCATTAGTTTGCCACGATTCCTTACTGAACCAACTGTTTCACAAAGTCGGTTTTTTGCCATCTGTTGCGTAGATGTAAAATTGTTCGATTGATGTGCATCTAATTGTTTAATTTCAAATTTTTCTTCTACCTTTAATGAATGAAAAGAGTCTTTTCAATAAATAATCCACTCTATTAATTGTAAAACTACACTACTTTGTCTACCAAACAATTAAGATTCCAACAACAATCACACGAATGCTAAAATCTTAAGTAACGGGCCGCAGCTAGGTGGCCCCAAGCGTTGCTGAATGTGATGCATGGAGAGAAGATTGGGGGAGCAAAGAAAGTATAGACATGTGACTGGCAAAGTGTTTAGAGGGGAGTGAAGTGACCGTATAATCTCGCCCAACGTTCTGTCTTAGCGAAGGAGACTGCCACGGTTGACTGCGGGTTGCAAATTCCGGTAACCATTAAGAATTATGGTACAATAAATTACTGTGTGAAGTGATTATTAAAATTCAATAAAATACAAAATTAATTTTTTCTTCCAATTAAAAAACGTCTGTAAGTTGCGTGATATCGGTGGGTCCTGGCCCCTCACTCACCTTAATGACGGCCCACCCCTGCTGCACAAAATTACGAGGGCTGTTCAATAAAGAATGACCATAATTTTTTTACGGTCATAATTTTTCACACTAAAATTCAATCTTATATTCCGTTAGCTTAATATGAAACAAACACGCCGTAGTAGTTTCATTGTTGGTACTCCTGATTCCCGCCTGTGAGAACGAGGCAAGTTTAGACATGTTCAGTATCGCCTACCGCTGCAATGGAGATAACATGAAGTTAAAGTTGATGTTAGAGGAAGATCCGGAGTTTCTTTCAAACGTAATCACTGCTGATGAAACTTGGCTACATCATTTTGATCCTGAGAGCAAACAGCAAAGCTCAGTGTGGAAACCTCCTTCATCACCAACCCCCGAATAAGCAAAAGTGGTTGCTTCTGCTGGGAGAGTTATGGTCATCTCATTCCTTGATATTCATGGAATGGTTTATCAGCATGTTATACCTGCACATATATCAGTAACTGGACAATACTACAGGGATGTCCTGAAAACATTGCAAGTCCATATCAGGCGCAAAAGACCACATTTCCGTGAAGCAGGCTGGATGCTGCACCACGATAATGTGCGGTCGCATATTGCCAATATTGTTGTTGAATATCTTGCAAAAACCAACGTGAAGTGATTCCCTCACCCTCCCTATAGTCTGGATTTAGCCCCATGTGACTTTTTTCTATTCCCTAACTTGAAGAAACGCTGTCGTGGGAGGCATTGTCCATTATCAGAAGCAGTGGTGAAGGCTGCGGAGGCGGTTTTGAAGGATCTCTCAAAAATGGTTTCCAGCATGGCTTTGAAGATTGGCAGAAACGCTGGGATAAGTGCATCGCATTCAGGGGAGACTATTTTGAGAAGGACCATAAAAATTATGAGGATGAGTAAAGGTACGCTGTCAAAAAAAGGTCATCGTTCTTTATTGGACAGCTCTCGTAATTAGCGTTAAACTCAAAGCATAAAGATTCATGATTAATTTCCGAACGAATCCTTATCTGGGGTAGAAATCAAGCTTGAAGAACTCCTAGATACTGATCTTCCCTCAACGATGTACAATCTTCCAGTAGCATGGACAGATTTAACGTTGCAGACCATCTCCTTTGAAGGGTGTTTCACAGTTGGTTGCACACACTGAGGATGAAACTCTTCTTCAGGTGTCCTCCGGACATAGTGACTGCTTTCGTCAGTAACTTCAAACGTCAATTCATCACTAAAGCACACCTGGATAGAGAAATCCACAATAATGGCAGCTATGGGTCAACAATATACTTAATAACTTATCCCAAATATTAACTTTGTATGGCCTATGAGGGTTATCAATAAGTGAATCGGGTTATTAAATTATATTTGTGAGAAAGAGTAACACAGTGTAGCAATTTAATTAACTTTTTCCAGTCATCAGAAGACCAATGTTTAATTCCCTTTGCCCAGTCGAGCCTCTTTCTTGCCATATCTGCTGTGAGCTTGGCTTTTCTTGTGGGTGTTCGAGCCTTCAACCGCCATCGAACAGGGTTCTCCTGATAGTTCTTGCTGATAATTCTAAACCTCTAGCTACTAAAATACTCCTCAAATCTCTACTAGTGGCTTTTCGGTTTCTGCGTGCTTCAGCCATAACGTTTCGTACACCTCTAGGGCTCAACTTGCTTCTTCTACCGCAGTTTCCGCTTCGGTGTGCCTGGTATATCTTATTGTTTTCATCCATTTGTTTAATTCTGCATACAGACTCTAGTGATATTTTGAGTCTCAGTGCTTCTTCATTTTATGTATAGCGTCCTTCTGCTATTAGTGCCCTATTAATACCAATTTATATATGTGATAAGTCACTTTTCTTCCTCATAACCTCAAATTTCCTTTAACATTAAATCTCACGGGTTCTCTAATCTTTCACTGCGTGCATAGAACTTTGAAAGCTTTAGTATTATACAGAAGAAGTCTATTGATAAGATAAAGCCAAGAATTCTAAAGATAAACCTTTGAAATGTGCAATAAACTTGCGTGAGCAGTTTTTAAATACACACAATAAATGTTGTCTTACAGCAGCTGTCAGTTAACTTAGCAGTTATACCAACATGTGCTTACAAAACGTCGCACAAATCATCATAAACTATCCCTGAATGATTCTAATATATCATTTAATCATTGTTAAATGCAAAGTTGTCATTAATTCGGAGTTAGGTTGAAATATGTTAACTTTTATGACTCAAAATAAACTTAGTCTAATAACAATGGGCAACAATGAAAATGTTTCGGGCTTAAAAATAATTTGCATGTATTTCCATCTGCTGAAGTCAAAAATCACCATAAAAATGATAGATTAGTTCTTGTTTTGAAGATAAAGTGAAATTTCATAATTTAGAGTAAAGATTTTAAATTTGGTGGATTTTTTTGGGAGTTGTCAAACCTGTCAAATAACAAAACACAATCAGAGAGAAATTTTGGAAATTAAGTGATGTAAAGTTAAGGAAGGCATTTTTGTCGGATCACAATAAGAGAACTTGTAAACGATCCTGCATTTGACCAAATTTTGGAGGGGAAATGAAATGAAACTTGGGAAGCCTTCAAGGGTGTTGTTCATGGATTTTTAGGCAACAAAAGAGATGACAACTACAAGCATTTGGTGACAGTGCTCCTGCAAAAATACCGTAACCTTGGATGTAACATGTCCCTTAAGATCCATTTTCTCCACTCCCACCTAGACTTTCTGCTTCCTAGTTGTGGAGCTGTTAGTGTTGAACATGGGGAGAGATTCCATCAGGACATTTCTGTTATGGATGATGATGATGGTGGTGATGATGATGATTAAAATTTAGGGGCGCTCAACTCGATGGTCATTAGCGCCCTTTCAAAAACTGTATTTCACTTTACAATTCTTCCTTTCACTTAACTCACCTTTAACTTTCCTTTGACTCTGCTGTGGCTTTGCCTTCACTTTGCTCTAGCTCCACCCTGGTTCCGTTCTGGCTTCTCTCCCGCTTCACCATAACCTCACTCAGACTTCATTCTAAAATCCCTCTATATTTGCCCTGGCTTGGCTTTGCTCTGGCGAGGTTCCGGCTGGCCTCCGGTCCCGCTCTGGCTTCGCTCAGGCTTCGCTCTGGCCTCACACTTCATTCTGTACCTTTAACACTGGCTTCGCTCTGCCTTCGCTCTGGCTAGGCCCCGGCCACCACTCCGGACCCGCTCTGGCTTCGCTCAGGCTTCGCTCTGGCTAGGCCCCGGCCACCACTCCGGTCCCGCTCTGGCTTCGCTCAGGCTTCGCTCTGGCTAGGCCCCGGCCACCACTCCGGTCCCGCTCTGGCTTCGCTCAGGCTTCGCTCTGGCTAGGCCCCGGCCACCACTCCGGTCCCGCTCTGGCTTCGCTCAGGCTTCGCTCTGGCCTCACACTTCATTCTGTACCTTTAACACTGGCTTCGCTCTGGCTTCGCTCTGGCTAGGCCCCGGTAACCACTCCGGTCCCGCTCTGGCTTCGCTCAGGCTTCGCTCTGGCCTCACACTTCATTCTGTACCTTTAACACTGGCTTCGCTCTGGCTAGGCCCCGGCCACCACTCCGGTCCCGCTCTGGCTTCGCTCAGGCTTCGCTCTGGCCTCACACTTCATTCTGTACCTTTAACACTGGCTTCGCACTGGCTTCGCTCTGGCTAGGCCCCGGCCGGCCTCCGGGCCCGCTCTGGCTTCGCTCAGGCTTCGCTCTGGCCTCACACTTCATTCTGTACCTTTAACACTGGCTTCGCTCTGGCTTCGCTCTGGCTAGGCCCCGGCCGGCCTCCGGTCCCGCTCTGGCTTCGCTCAGGCTTCGCTCTGGCCTCACACTTCATTCTGTACCTTTAACACTGGCTTCGCTCTGGCTAGGTTCCGGCCGGCCTCCGGTCCCGCTCTGGCTTCGCTCAGGCTTCGCTCTGGCCTCACACTTCATTCTGTACCTTTAACACTGGCTTCGCTCTGCCTTCGCTCTGGCTAGGCCCCGGTCACCACTCCGGTCCCGCTCTGGCTTCACTCTGGCTAGGCCCCGGTCACCACTCCGGTCCCGCTCTGGCTTCACTCTGGCTAGGCCCCGGTCACCACTCCGGTCCCGCTCTGGCTTCACTCTGGCTAGGCCCCGGTCACCACTCCGGTCCCGCTCTGGCTTCACTCTGGCTAGGCCCCGGATACCACTCCGGTCCCGCTCTGGCTTCACTCTGGCTAGGCCCCGGTCACCACTCCGGTCCCGCTCTGGCTTCACTCTGGCTAGGCCCCGGTCACCACTCCGGTCCCGCTCTGGCTTGGCTCTGGCTAGGCCCCGGTCACCACTCCGGTCCCGCTCTGGCTTGGCTCTGGCTAGGCCCCGGTCACCACTCCGGTCCCGCTCTGGCTTGGCTCTGGCTAGGCCCCGGTCACCACTCCGGTCCCACTCTGGCTCTGGCTAGGCCCCGGTCACCACTCCGGTCCCGCTCTGGCTTGGCTTTGGCTAGGCCCCAGTAACCACTCCGGTCCCGCGCTGGCTTGGCTCTGGCTAGGCCCCGGTCACCACTGCGGTCCCGCTCTGTCTTGGCTCTGGCTAGGCCCCGGTCACCACTCCGGTCCCGCTCTGGCTTGGCTCTGGCTAGGCCCCGGTCACCACTCCGGTCCCGCTCTGGCTTGGCTCTGGCTAGGCCCCGGTCACCACTCCGGTCCCACTCTGGCTCTGGCTAGGCCCCGGTCACCACTCCGGTCCCGCTCTGGCTTGGCTTTGGCTAGGCCCCAGTAACCACTCCGGTCCCGCGCTGGCTTGGCTCTGGCTAGGCCCCGGTCACCACTGCGGTCCCGCTCTGTCTTGGCTCTGGCTAGGCCCCGGTCACCACTCCGGTCCCGCTCTGGCTTGGCTCTGGCTAAGCCCAGTAACCACTCCGGTCCCGCGCTGGCTTGGCTCTGGCTAGGCCCCGGTCACCACTCCGGTCCCGGTCTGGCTTGGCTCTGAATAGGTTCCGGCCGGCCTCCGGTCCCGCTCTGGCTTCGCTCTGGCCTCACACTTCATTCTGTACCTTTAACACTGGCTTCGCTCTGCCTTCGCTCTGGATAGGCCCCGGCCACCACTCCGGACCCGCTCTAGCTTCGCTCTGGATAGGCCCCGGTCACCACTCCGGACCCGCTCTGGCTTGGCTCTGGCTAGGTTCCGGACGGCCTCCAGTCCCGCTCTGGCTTCGCTCTGGATTCGCTCTGGCCTCACACTTCATTCTGTACCTTTAACACTGGCTTCGCTCTACCTTCGCTCTGGATAGGCCCCGGTCACCACTCCGGTCCCGCTCTGGCTTGGCTCTGGCTAGGCCCCGGTCACCACTCCGGTCCCACTCTGGCTTGGCTCTGGCTAGGCCTCAGTAACCACTCCGGTCCCGCGCTGGCTTGGCTCTGGCTAGGCCGCGGCCACCACTCCGGTCCCGCTCTGGCTTCGCTCTGGCCTCAAACTCCATTCTGTACCTTTAACACTGGCTTCGCTCTGCCTTAGCTCTGGATAGGCTGCGGCCACCACTCCGGACACGCTCTAGCTTCACTCTGGATAGGCCTCGGTCACCACTCCGGACCCGCTCTGGCTTGGCTCTGGCTAGGTTCCGGCCGGCCTCCAGTCCCGCTCTGGCTTCGCTCTGGCTTCGCTCTGGCCTCACACTTCATTCTGTACCTTTAACACAGGCTTCGCTCTGCCTTCGCTCTGGATAGGCCCCGGTCACCACTCCGGTCCCGCTCTGGCTTGGCTCTGGCTAGGCCCCGGTCACCACTCCGGTCCCGCTCTGGCTTTGCTCTGGCTAGGCCCCAGTAACCACTCCGGTCCCGCGCTGGCTTGGCTCTGGCTAGGCCCCGGTCACCACTGCGGTCCCGCTCTGTCTTGGCTCTGGCTAGGCCCCAGTCACCACTCCGGTCCCGCTCTGGCTTGGCTCTGGCTAGGCCCCAGTAACCACTCCAGTCCCGCTCTGGCTTGGCTCTGCCTAGGCCCCGGTCACCACTCCGGTCCCGCTCTGGCTTGGCTCTGGCTAGGTCCCGGTCACCACTCCGATCCCGCTCTGGCTTGGCTCTGGCTAGGCCCCAGTAACCACTCCGGTCCCGCGCTGGCTTGGCTATGTCTAGGCCCCAGTCACCACTCCGGTCCCGCTCTGGCTTGGCTCTCACCAAGGCGGCCCGGGTTCGATCCCAGGCGACCGCAAAGTGAGATTTGTGGTGGACAACACGGCGTTGGGGCGGGTTTTCTCCGGGACCTCCGGTTTCCCCCGCCATCTCATTCCACCGATGCTCCATCTTCATCTCGTGCATCATCAGTGTCACCGCCTGCGGTGCCGTATGTAGTAAAAGCGGGCGTTAAACACTACACATTTCATTTCATTTCTGGCTTGGCTCTGGCTAGGCCCCGGTCACCACTCCGGTCCCGCTCTGGCTTGGCTCTGGCTAGGCCCCAGTAACCACTCCGGTCCCGCGCTGGCTTGGCTCTGGCTAGGCCCCGGTCACCACTGCGGTCCCGCTCTGGCTTGGCTCTGGCTAGGCCCCGGTCACCACTCCGGTGCCGCTCTGGCTTGGCTCTGGCTAGGCCCCAGTAACCACTCAGGTCCCGCTCTGGCTTGGCTCTGGCTAGGCCCCGGTCACCACTCCGGTCCCGCTCTGGCTTGGCTCTGGCTAGGTCCCGGTCACCACTCCGATCCAGCGCTGGCTTGGCTATGGCTAGGCCCCAGTCACCACTCCGGTCCCGCTCTGGCTTGGCTCTGGCTAGGCCCCGGTCACCACTCCGGTCCCGGTCTGGCTTGGCTCTGGCTAGGTTCCGGCCGGCCTCCGGTCCCGCTCTGGCTTCGCTCTGGCCTCACACTTCATTCTGTACCTTTAACACTGGCTTCGCTCTGCCTTCGCTCTGGATAGGCCCCGGCCACCACTCCGGACCCACTCTGGCTTGGCTCTGGATAGGCTCCGGTCACCACTCCGGTCCCGCTCTGGCTTGGCTGTGGCTAGGTTCCGGCCGGCCTCCAGTCCCGCTCTGGCTTCGCTCTGCCTTCGCTCTGGCTTCGCTCTGGCCTCACACTTCATTCTGTACCTTTAACACTGGCTTCGCTCTGCCTTCGCTCTGGATAGGCCCCGGGCACCACTCCGGTCCCGCTCTGACTTGGCTCTGGCTAGGCCCCGGTCACCACTCCGGTCCCGCTCTGACTTGGCTCTGGCTAGGCCCCGGTCACCACACCGGTCCCGCTCTGGCAATGGCTGTGGCTAGGTTCCGGCCGTCCTCCGGTCCCGCTCTGGCTTTGCTCTGGCCTCACACTTCATTCTGTACCTTTAACACTGGTTTCGCTCTGCCTTTGCGCTGGCTAGGCTCCGGTACCTGCTACGGTCTCGCTCTGGCTTAACTCTGGCTCCGCTCAAGTTCCGCTCTGGCTATGCTCTGGCTCCACTCTGGCTTTGCTCTGGCTAGGTTCCGGTACCCGCTACGGTCCCACTCTGGCTTGGCTCTGGCTCCGCTCAAGTTCCGCTCTGGCTACGCTCTGGCTGCACTCTGGCTTTGCTCTGGCTAGGCTCCGGTTCCCGCTATGGTCGCGCTCTGGCTCCGCTCAAGTTCCGCTCTGGCTACGCTCTGGCTCCACTCTGGCTTTGCTCTGGCTAGGTTCCGGTACCCGCTACGGTCCCGCTCTGGCTTGGCTCTGGCTCCGCTCAAGTCACGCTCTGGTTACGCTCTGGCTGCACACTGGCTTTGCTCTGGCTAGGCTCCGGTACCCGCTACGGTCCCACACTGGCTTGGCTCTGGCTCCGCTCAAGTTCCGCTCTGGCTACGCTCTGGCTGCACTCTGGCTTTGCTGTGGCTAGGCTCTGGTACCCGCTACGGTCCCGCTCTGGCTCTGCTCTGGCTCCGGTCAATTTCCGCTGTGGCTACGCTCTGGCTGCACTCTGGCTTTGCTCTGGCTAGGTTCCGGTACCCGCTACGCTCCCGCTTTGGCTTGGCTCTGGCTCCGGTGAAGTTCCGCTGTGGCTACGCCCTGGCTGCACTCTGGCTTTGCTCTGGCTAGGTTCCGGTACCCGCTACGGTCCCGCTCAGGCTTGGCTCTGGCTCCGCTCAAGTTCCGCTCTGGCTACGCTCTAGCTCCACTCTGGCTTTGCTCTGGCTAGGTTCCGGTACCCGCTACGGTCCCGCTCTGGCTTGTCTCTGGCTCCGCTCAAGTTCCGCTCTGGCTACGCTCTCGCTCCACTCTGGCTTTGCTCTGGCTAGTCTCCGGTACCCGCTACGGTCTCGCTCTGGCTTGGCTCTGGCTCCGTTCAAGTTCCGCTGTAGCTACGCTCTGGCTCCAATCTGGCTTTGTTCTGGCTAGGTTCCGGTACCCGCTACGGTCCCGCTCTGGCTTGGCTCTGGCTAGGCCCCGGTCACCACTCCGGTCCCGGTCTGGCTTGGCTCTGAATAGGTTCCGGCCGGCCTCCGGTCCCGCTCTGGCTTCGCTCTGGCCTCACACTACATTCTGTACCTTTAACACTGGCTTCGCTCTGCCTTCGCTCTGGATAGGCCCCGGCCACCACTCCGGACCCGCTCTAGCTTCGCTCTGGATAGGCCCCGGTCACCACTCCGGACCCGCTCTGGCTTGGCTCTGGCTAGGTTCCGGCCGGCCTCCAGTCCCGCTCTGGCTTCGCTCTGGATTCGCTCTGGCCTCACACTTCATTGTGTACCTTTAACACTGGTTTCGCTCTGCCTTCGCTCTGGATAGGCCCCGGTCACCACTCCGGTCCCGCTCTGGCTTGGCTCTGGCTAGGCCCCGGTCACCACTCCGGTCCCACTCTGGCTTGGCTCTGGCTAGGCCCCAGTAACCACTCCGGTCCCGCGCTGGCTTGGCTCTGGCTAGGCCCCGGTCACCACTCCGGTCCCGCTCTGGCTTGGCTCTGGCTAGGCCCCAGTAACCACTCCGGTCCCGCTCTGGCTTGGCTCTGGCTAGGCCCCGGTCACCACTCCGGTCCCGCTCTGGCTTGGCTCTGGCTAGGTCCCGGTCACCACTCCGATCCCGCTCTGGCTTGGCTCTGGCTAGGCCCCAGTAACCACTCCGGTCCCGCGCTGGCTTGGCTATGTCTAGGCCCCAGTCACCACTCCGGTCCCGCTCTGGCTTGGCTCTCACCAAGGCGGCCCGGGTTCGATCCCAGGCGACCGCAAAGTGAGATTTGTGGTGGACAACACGGCGTTGGGGCGGGTTTTCTCCGGGACCTCCGGTTTCCCCCGCCGTCTCATTCCACCGATGCTCCATCTTCATCTCGTGCATCATCAGTGTCACCGCCTGCGGTGCCGTATGTAGTAAAAGCGGGCGTTAAACACTACACATATCATTTCATTTCTGGCTTGGCTCTTGCTAGGCCCCGGTCACCACTCCGGTCCCGCTCTGGCTTGGCTCTGGCTAGGCCCCAGTAACCACTCCGGTCCCGCGCTGGCTTGGCTCTGGCTAGGCCCTGGTCACCACTGCGGTCCCGCTCTGGCTTGGCTCTGGCTAGGCCCCGGTCACCACTCCGGTGCCGCTCTGGCTTGGCTCTGGCTAGGCCCCAGTAACCACTCAGGTCCCGCTCTGGCTTGGCTCTGGCTAGGCCCCGGTCACCACTCCGGTCCCGCTCTGGCTTGGCTCTGGCTAGGTCCCGGTCACCACTCCGATCCAGCGCTGGCTTGGCTATGGCTAGGCCCCAGTCACCACTCCGGTCCCGCTCTGGCTTGGCTCTGGCTAGGCCCCGGTCACCACTCCGGTCCCGGTCTGGCTTGGCTCTGGCTAGGTTCCGGCCGGCCTCCGGTCCCGCTCTGGCTTCGCTCTGGCCTCACACTTCATTCTGTACCTTTAACACTGGCTTCGCTCTGCCTTCGCTCTGGATAGGCCCCGGCCACCACTCCGGACCCGCTCTGGCTTGGCTCTGGATAGGCTCCGGTCACCACTCCGGTCCCGCTCTGGCTTGGCTGTGGCTAGGTTCCGGCCGGCCTCCAGTCCCGCTCTGGCTTCGCTCTGCCTTCGCTCTGGCTTCGCTCTGGCCTCACACTTCATTCTGTACCTTTAACACTGGCTTCGCTCTGCCTTCGCTCTGGATAGGCCCCGGGCACCACTCCGGTCCCCCTCTGGCTTGGCTCTGGCTAGGCCCCGGTCACCACTCCGGTCCCGCTCTGACTTGGCTCTGGCTAGGCCCCGGTCACCACACCGGTCCCGCTCTGGCTTGGCTGTGGCTAGGTTCCGGCCGTCCTCCGGTCCCGCTCTGGCTTTGCTCTGGCCTCACACTTCATTCTGTACCTCTAACACTGGCTTCGCTCTGCCTTTGCTCTGGCTAGGCTCCGGTACCCGCTACGGTCTCGCTCTGGCTTAACTCTGGCTCCGCTCAAGTTCCGCTCTTGCTACGCTCTGGCTCCACTCTGGCTTTGCTCTGGCTAGGTTCCGGTACCCGCTACGGTCCCACTCTGGCTTGGCTCTGGCTCCGCTCAAGTTCCGCTCTGGCAACGCTCTGGCTGCACTCTGGCTTTGCTCTGGCTAGGCTCCGGTTCCCGCTATGGTCGCGCTTTGGCTCCGCTCAAGTTCCCCTCTGGCTGCGCTCTGGCTCCACTCTGGCTTTGCTCTGGCTAGGTTCCGGTACTCGCTACGGTCCCGCTCTGGCTTGGCTCTGGCTCCGCTCAAGTTACGCTCTGGCTACGCTCTGGCTGCACACTGGCTTTGCTCTGGCTAGGCTCCGGTACCCGCTACGGTCTCACACTCGCTTGGCTCTGGCTCCGCTCAAGATCCGCTCTGGCTACGCTCTGGCTGCACTCTGGCTTTTCTCTGGCTAGGTTCCGGTACCCGCTACGGTCCCGCTTTGGCTTGGCTCTGGCTCCGGTCAATTTCCGCTGTGGCTACGCTCTGGCTGCACTCTGGCTTTCCTCTGGCTAGGTTCCGGTACCCGCTACGGTCCCGCTCAGGCTTGGCTCTGGCTCCGCTCAAGTTCCGCTCTGGCTACGCTCTGGCTCCACTCTGGCTTTGCTCTGGCTAGGTTCCGGTACCCGCTACGGCACCGCTCTGGCTTGGCTCTGGCTCCGCTCAAGTTCCGCTCTGGCTACGCTCTGGCTCTACTCTGGCTTTGTTCTGGCTAGGCTCCGGTACCCGCTACGGTCCCGCTCTGGCTTGGCTCTGGCTCCGCTCAAGTTCCGCTGTGGCTACGCTCTGACTCGACCCTGGCTTTTTTCTGGCTAGGTTTCGGTACCCGCTACTGTCCCGCTCTGGCTTGGCTCTGGCTCCGCTCAAGTTCCGCTCTGGCTATGCTCTCGCTCCACTCTGGCTTTGCTCTGGCTAGGCTCCGGTACCCGCTACGGTCCCGCTCTGACTTGGCTCTGGCTCCGCTCAAGTTCCGCTCTGGCTACGCTCTGGCTCCACTCTGGCTTTGTTCTGGCTAGGCTCCGGTACCCGCTACGGTCCCGCTCTGGCTTGGCTCTGGCTCCGTTCAAGTTCCGCTGTGGCTACGCTCTGACTCAACCCTGGCTTTTTTCTGGCTAGGTTCCGGTACCCGCTACTGTCCCGCTCTGGCTTGACTCTGGCTCCGCTCAAGTTCCGCTCTGGCTATGCTCTCGCTCCACTCTGGCTTTGCTCTGGCTAGGCTCCGGTACCCGCTACAGTCCCGCTCTGGCTTGGCTCTGGCTCCGCTCAAGTTCCGCTCTGGCTACGCTCTGGCTCCACTCTGGCTTTGTTCTGGCTAGGCTCCGGTACCCGCTACGGTCCCGCTCTGGCTTGGCTCTGGCTAGGCCCCGGTCACCACTCCGGTCCCGCTCTGGCTTGGCTGTGACTAGGTTCCGGCCGGCCTCCAGTCCCCCTCTGGCTTCGCTCTGCCTTCGCTCTGCCTTCGCTCTGGCCTCACACTTCACTCTGTACCTTTAACACTGGCTTCGCTCTGCCTTCGCTCTGGGTAGGCCCCGGTCACCACTCCGGTCCCCCTCTGGCTTGGCTCTGGCTAGGCCCCGGTTAACACTCCGGTCCCGCTCTGACTTGGCTCTGGCTAGGCCCCGGTCACCACACCGGTCCCGCTCTGGCTTGGCTGTGGCTAGGTTCCGGCCGGCCTCCGGTCCCGCTCTGGCTTTGCTCTGGCCTCACACTTCATTCTGTACCTTTAACACTGGCTTCGCTCTGCCTTTGCTCTGGCTAGGCTCCGGTACCCGCTACGGTCTCGCTCTGGCTTGGCTGTGGCTCCGCTCAAGTTCCGCTCTGGCTACGCTCTGGCTCCACTCTGGCTTTGCTCTGGCTAGGTTCCGGTACCCGCTACGGTCCCACTCTGGCTTGGCTCTGGCTCCGCTCAAGTTCCGCTCTGGCTACGCTCTGGCTGCACTCTGGCTTTGCTCTGGCTAGGCTCTGGTTCCCGCTATGGTCGCGCTCTGGCTCCGCTCAAGTTCCGCTCTGGCTCCTCTCTGGCTTTGCTCTGGCTAGGTTCCGGTACCCGCTACGGTCCCGCTCTGGCTTGGCTCTGGCTCCGTTCAAGTTCCGCTCTGGCTACGCTCTGGCTGCACTCTGGCTTTGCTCTGGCTAGTTTCCGGTACCCGCTACGGTCCCACACTGGCTTGGCTCTGGCTCCGCTCAAGTTCCGCTCTGGCTACGCTCTGGCTGCACTCTGGCTTTGCTCTGGCTAGGCTCTGGTACCCGCTACGGTCCCGCTCTGGCTTGGCTCTGGCTCCGGTCAATTTCCGCTGTGGCTACGCTCTGGCTGCATTCTGGCTTTGCTCTGGCTAGGTTCCGGTACCCGCTACGGTCCCACTTTGGCTTGGCTCTGGCCAAGTTCCGCTGTGGCTACGCTCTGGCTGCACTCTGGCTTTGCTCTGGCTAGGTTCCGGTAACCGCTACGGTCCCGCACAGGCTTGGCTCTGGCTCCGCTCAAGTTCCGCTCTGGCTACGCTCTGGCTCCACTCTGGCTTTGCTCTCGCTAGGTTCCGGTACCCGCTACGGTACCGCTCTGGCTTGGCTCTGGCTCCGCTCAAGTTCCGCTCTGGCTACGCTCTGGCTCCACTCTGGCTTTGCTCTGGCTAGGTTCCGGTACCCGCTACGGTCCCGCTCTGGCTTGGCTCTGGCTCCGCTCAAGTTACGCTCTGGCTACGCTCTGGCTGCACTCTGGCTTTGCTCTGGCTAGGCTCCGGTACCCGCTACGGTCCCCCACTGGCTTGGCTCTGGCTCCGCTCAAGTTCCGCTCTGGCTACGCTCTGGCTGCACTCTGGCTTTGCTCTGGCTAGGCTCTGGTACCCCCTACGGTCCCGCTCTGGCTTGGCTCTGGCTCCGGTCAATTTCCGCTGTGGCTACGCTCTGGCTGCACTCTGGCTTTGCTCTGGCTAGGTTCCGGTACCCGCTACGGTCCCGCTTTGGCTTGGCTCTGGCTCCGGTCAATTTCCGCTGTGGCTACGCTCTGGCTGCACTCTGGCTTTGCTCTGGCTAGGTTCCGGTACCCGCTACGGTCCCGCTCAGGCTTGGCTCTGGCTCCGCTCCAGTTCCGCTCTGGCTACGCTCTGGCTCCACTCTGGCTTTGCTCTGGCTAGGCTCCGGTACCCTCTACGGTCCCGCTCTGGCTTGGCTCTGGCTCCGCTCAAGTTCCGCTGTGGCTACGCTCTGGCTCCACTCTGGCTTTGTTCTGGCTAGGTTCCGGTACACGCTATGGTCCCGCTCTGGCTTGGCTCTGGCTAGGCCCCGGTCACCACTCCGGTCCCGGTCTGGCTTGGCTCTGAATAGGTTCCGGCCGGCCTCCGGTCCCGCTCTGGCTTCGCTCTGGCCTCACACTTCATTCTGTACCTTTAACACTGGCTTCGCTCTGCCTTCGCTCTGGATAGGCCCCGGCCACCACTCCGGACCCGCACTAGCTTCGCTCTGGATAGGCCCCGGTCACCACTCCGGACCCGCTCTGGCTTGGCTCTGGCTAGGTTCCGGCCGGCCTCCAGTCCCGCTCTGGCTTCGCTCTGGATTCGCTCTGGCCTCACACTTCATTCTGTACCTTTAACACTGGCTTCGCTCTGCCTTCGCTCTGGATAGGCCCCGGTCACCACTCCGGTCCCGCTCTGGCTTGGCTCTGGCTAGGCCCCGGTCACCACTCCGGTCCCACTCTGGCTTGGCTCTGGCTAGGCCCCAGTAACCACTCCGGTCCCGCGCTGGCTTGGCTCTGGCTAGGCCCCGGCCACCACTCCGGTCCCGCTCTGGCTTCGCTCTGGCCTCAAACTTCATTCTGTACCTTTAACACTGGCTTCGCTCTGCCTTCGCTCTCGATAGGCCGCGGCCACCACTCCGGACCCGCTCTAGCTTCGCTCTGGATAGGCCCCGGTCACCACTCCGGACCCGCTCTGGCTGGGTTCCGGCCGGACTCCAGTCCCGCTCTGGCTTCGCTCTGGCTTTGCTCTGGCTTCGCTCTGGCTTCGCTCTGGCTTCGCTCTGGCCTCACACTTCATTCTGTACCTTTAACACTGGCTTCGCTCTGCCTTCGCTCTGGATAGGCCCCGGTCACCACTCCGGTCCCGCTCTGGCTTGGCTCTGGCTAGGCCCCGGTCACCACTCCGGTTCCGCTCTGGCTTGGCTCTGGCTAGGCCCCAGTAACCACTCCGGTCCCGCGCTGGCTTGGCTCTGGCTAGGCCCCGGTCACTACTGCGGTCCCGCTCTGTCTTGGCTCTGGCTAGGCCCCAGTAACCACTCCGGTCCCGCTCTGGCTTGGCTCTGGCTAGGCCCCGGTCACCACTCCGGTCCCGCTCTGGCTTGGCTCTGGCTAGGTCCCGGTCACCACTCCGATCCCGCTATGGCTTGGCTCTGGCTAGGCCCCAGTCACCACTCCGGTCCCGCGCTGGCTTGGCTATGTCTAGGCCCCTGTCTCCATTCCGGTCCCGCTCTGGCTTGGCTCTCACCAAGGCGGCCCGGGATCGATCCCAGGCGACCAAGAGTGAGATTTGTGGTGGACAACACGGCGTTGGAGCGGGTTTTCTCCGGGACCTCCGGTTTCCCCCGCCATCTCATTCCACCGATGCTCCATCTTCATCTCGTGCATCTTCAGTGTCACCGCCTGCGGTGCCGTATGTAGTAAAAGCGGACGTTAACCACTACACATTTCATTTCATTTCTGGCTTGGCTCTGGCTAGGCCCCGGTCACCACTCCGGTCCCGCTCTGGCTTGGCTCTGGCTAGGCCCCAGTAACCACTCCGGTCCCGCGCTGGCTTGGCTCTGGCTAGGCCCCGGTCACCACTGCGGTCCCGCTCTGGCTTGGCTCTGGCTAGGCCCGGGTCACAACTCTGGTCCCGCTCTGGCTTGGCTCTGGCTAGGCCCCAGTAACCACTCAGGTCCCGCTCTGCCTTGGCTCTGGCTAGGCCCCGGCCACCACTCCGATCCCGCTCTGGCTTGGCTCTGGCTAGGTCCCGGTCACCACTCCGATCCAGCGCTGGCTTGGCTATGGCTAGGCCCCAGTCACCACTCCGGTCCCGCTCTGGCTTGGCTCTGGCTAGGCCCCGGTCACCACTCCGGTCCCGGTCTGGCTTGGCTCTGGCTAGGTTCCGGCCGGCCTCCGGTCCCGCTCTGGCTTCGCTCTGGCCTCACACTTCATTCTGTACCTTTAACACTGGCTTCGCTCTGCCTTCGCTCTGGATAGGCCCCGGCCACCACTCCGGACCCGCTCTGGCTTGGCTCTGGATAGGCTCCGGTCACCACTCCGGTCCCGCTCTGGCTTCGCTGTGGCTAGTTTCCGGCCGGCCTCCAGTCCCGCTCTGGCTTCGCTCTGCCTTCGCTCTGGCTTCGCTCTGGCCTCACACTTCATTCTGTACCTTTAACACTGGCTTCGCTCTGCGTTCGCTCTGGATAGGCCCCGGTCACCACTCCGGTTCCCCTCTGGCTTGGCTCTGGCTAGGCCCCGGCTACCACTCCGGTCCCGCTCTGACTTGGCTCTGGCTAGGCCCCGGTCACCACACCGGTCCCGCTCTGGCTTGGCTGTGGCTAGGTTCCGGCCGGCCTCCGGTCCCGCTCTGGCTTTGCTCTGGCCTCACACTTCATTCTGTACCTTTAACACTGGCTTCGCTCTGCCTTTGCTCTGGCTAGGCTCCGGTACCCACTACGGCCTCGCTCTGGCTTGGCTCTGATTCCGCTCAAGTTCCGCTCTGGCTACGCTCTGGCTCCACTCTGGCTTTGCTCTGGCTAGGTTCCGGTACCCGCTACGGTCCCACTCTGGCTTGGTTCTGGCTCCGCTCAAGTTCGGCTCTGGCTACGCTCTGGCTGCACTCTGGCTTTGCTCTGGCTAGGCTCCGGTTCCCGCTATGGTCGCGCTCTGGCTCCGCTCAAGTTCCGCTCTGGCTACGCTCTGGCTCCACTCTGGCTTTGCTCTGGCTAGGTTTCGGTACCCGCTACGGTCCCGCTCTGGCTTGGCTCTGGCTCCGCTCAAGTTACGCTCTGGCTACGCTCTGGCTGCACTCTGGCTTTGCTCTGGCTAGGCTCCGGTACCCGCCATGGTCCCACACTGGCTTAGCTCTGGCTCCGCTCAAGTTCCGCTCTGGCTAAGCTCTGGCTGCACTCTGGCTTTGCTCTGGCTAGGTTCCGGTACCCGCTACGGTCCCGCTTTGGCTTGGCTCTGGCTCCGGTCAAGTTCCGCTGTGGCTACGCTCTGGCTGCACTCTGGCTTTGCTCTGGCTAGGTTCCGGTACCCGCTACGGTCCCGCTCAGGCTTGGCTCTGGCTCCGCTCAAGTTCCGCTCTGGCTACGCTCTGACTCGACCCTGGCTTTGCTCTGGCTAGGTTCCGGTACCCGCTACGGTCCCGCTCTGGCTTGGCTCTGGCTCCGCTCAGGTTCCGCTCTGGCTACGCTCTGGCTCCACTCTGGCTTTGCTCTGGCTAGGCTCCGGTACCCGCTACGGTCCCGCTCTGGCTTGGCTCTGGCTCCGCTCAAGTTCCGCTGTGGCTACGCTCTGGCTCCACTCTGGCTTTGTTCTGGCTAGGATCCGGTACCCGCTACGGTCCCGCTCTGGCTTGGCTCTGGCTCCGCTCATGTTCCGCTGTGGCTACGCTCTGCCTCCACTCTGGCTTTGCTCTGGCTAGGTTCCGGTACCCGCTACGGTCCCGCTCTGGCTCCGCTCAAGTTCCGCTGTGGCTACGCTCTGGCTCCACTCTGGCTTTGCTCTGGCTAGGCTCCGGTACCCGCTACGCTCCCGCTCTGGCTTGCCTCTGGCTCCGCTCAAGTTCCGCTCTGGCTACGTTCTGGCTCCACTCTGGCTTTGCTCTGGCTAGGTTCCGGTACCCGCTATGGTCCCGCTCGGGCTTGGCTCTGGCTCCGTTTAAGTTCCGCTGTGGCTACGCTCTGGCTGCACTATGGCTTCGCTCTGGCTAGGCTCCGGTTCCCGCTATGGTCCCGCTCTGGCTTGGCTCTGGCTCCGCTCAAGTTCCGCTCTGGCTATGCTCTGGCTGCACTCTGGCTTTGCTCTGGCTAGGCTCCGGTTCCCGCTATGGTCCCGCTGTGGCTTGGCTCTGGCTCCGCTCAAGTTCCGCTCTGGCTACGCTCTGGCTGCACTCTGGCTTTGCTCTGGCTAGGTTGCGGTACCCGCTACTGTCCCGCTCTGGCTTGGCTCTGGCTCCGTTTAAGTTCCACTCTGGCTCCGCTCTGGCTGCACTCTGGCTGCACTCTAGCTTTGCTCTGTCTAGGCTCCGGTACTCGCTACGGTCCCGCTCTGGCTTGGCTCTGGCTCCGTTTAAGTTCCGCTCACGGTCCGCTCTGGCTTCGCTCTGGCTGCACTCTGGCTTTGCTCTGGCTAGGCTCCGGTACCCGCTATGGTCCCGCTCTGGCTTGGCTCTGGCTCCGCTCAAGTTCCGCTCTGGCTACCCTCTGGCTGCACTCTGGCTTTGCTCTGGCTAGGCTCCGGTTCACGCTATGGTCCCGCTCTGGCTTGGCTCTGGCTCCGCTCAAGTTCCGCTCTGGCTGCACTCTGGCTGCACTCTGGCTTTTCTCTGGCTAGGCTCCGGTACCCGCTATGGTCCCGCTCTGGCTTGGCTCTGGCTCCGCTCAAGTTCCGCTCTGGCTGCACTCTGGCTGCACTCTGGCTTTGCTCTGGCTAGGCTCCGGTACCCGCTACGGTCCCGCTCTGGCTTGGCTCTGGCTTTGCTCTGGCTAGGCTCCGGGTCCCGCTATGGTCCCGCTCTGGCTTGGCTCTAGCTGCACACTGGCTTTGCTCTGGCTAGGCTCCGGTACCCGCTACGGTCCCGCTCTGGCTTGGCTCTGGCTCCGCTCAAGTTCCGCTCTGGCTACGCTCTGGCTGCACTCTGGCTTTGCTCTGGCTAGGCTCCGGTTCCCGCTATGGTCCCGCTCTGGCTTGGCTCTGGCTCCGCTCAAGTTCCGCTCTGGCTACGCTCTGGCTGCACTCTGGCTTTGCTCTGGCTAGGCTCCGGTTCCCGCTATGGTCCCGCTCTGGCTCCGCTCTAGTTCCGCTCTGGCTACGCTCTGGATGCACCCTGGCTTTGCTCTGGCTAGGTTGCGGTACCCGCTACGGTCCCGCTCTGGCTTGGCTCTGGCTCCGTTTAAGTTCCGATCTAGCTCCGCTCTGGCTGCACTCTGGCTGCACCCTAGCTTTGCTCTGGCTAGGCTCCGGTACCCGCTACGGTCCCGCTCTGGCTTGGCTCTGGCTCCGTTTAAGTTCCGTTCAAGTTCCGCTCTGGCTACGCTCTGGCTGCACCCTGGCTTTGCTCTGGCTAGGTTCCGGTACCCGCTACGGTCCCGCTCTGGCTTGGCTCTGGCTCCGGTCAAGTTCCGCTGTGGCTACGCTCTGGCTGCACTCTGGCTTTGCTCTGGCTAGGCTCTGGTACCCGCTACGGTCCAACTCTGGCTTGGCTCTGGGTCCGCTCAAGTTCCGCTCTGGCTACGCTCTGGCTGCACTCTGGCTTTGCTCTGGCTAGGTTCCGGTACCCGCTACGGTCTCGCTCTGGCTTGGCTCTGGCTCCGCTCAAGTTCCGCTCTGGCTACGCTCTGGCTGCACTCTGGCTTTGCTCTGGCTAGGTTCCGGTACCCGCTACGGTCCCGGTCTGGCTTGGCTCTGGCTCCGCTCAAGTTCCGCTCTGGCTACGCTCTGGCTCCACACTGGCTTGGCTCTGGCTCCGCTCAAGTTCCGCTCTGGCTACACTCTGGCTTCACTCTGGCTTTGCTCTGGCTAGGCTCCGGTACCCGCTACGGTCCCGGTCTGGCTTGGCTCTGGCTCCGCTCAAGTTCCGCTCTGGCTACGCTCTGGCTCCACATCAGGCTTGGCTGTGGCTCCGCTCAAGTTCCGCTCTGGCTACGCTCTGGCTGCACTCTGGCTTTGCTCTGGCTAGGTTCCGGTACCCGCTACGGTCCCGGTCTGGCTTGGCTCTGGCTCCGCTCAAGTTCCGCTCTGGCTACGCTCTGGCTCCACACTGGCTTGGCTCTGGCTCCGCTCAAGTTCCGCTCTGGCTACACTCTGGCTTCACTCTGGCTTTGCTCTGGCTAGGCTCCGGTACCCGCTACGGTCCCGGTCTGGCTTGGCTCTGGCTCCGCTCAAGTTCCGCTCTGGCTACGCTCTGGCTCCACATCAGGCTTGGCTGTGGCTCCGCTCAAGTTCCGCTCTGGCTTGGCTCTGGCTGCACTCTAACATTCCTTAACTATACTCTTGCTTGGATGTGTCTTCGTTCTGGCTTGGCTCTTGCTAGGATCTGGCCCTGCTCCTGTCCCGCTCCGGCCTCACACTCACTTCGTTCTACACCTTAACATCTGGCTTGGCTCCAGCTTCGCTCTGGCTTCGCTCTGGCTAGGATTCGGCCTTCCCCTGATCCCGCTCTGGCTTGGCTCTGGCTTCGCTCTGGCTAGGATTCGGCCACCCCCCGATCCAGCTCTGCCTTCGCTCTGGCTTCGCTCTGTCTAGGATTCGGCCACCCCCTGATCCCGCTCTGGCTTGGCTCTGGCTTCGCTCTGGCTTCGCTCTGGCTAGGATTCGGCCACCTCCCGATCCCGCTCTGCCTTCGCTCTGTCTAGGATTCGGCCACCCCCCGATCCCGCTCTGGCTTGGCTCTGGCTTCGCTCTGGCTTCGTTCTGTCTAGGATTCGGTCCCCCCCCCGATCCCGCTCTGCCTTCGCTCTGGCTTCGCTCTGGCTAGGATTCGGCCTTCCCCTGATCCCGCTCTGGCTTGGCTCTGGCTTCGCTCATGCTTCGCTCTGGCTAGGATTCGGCCACCCCCCGATCCCGCTCTGCCTTCGCTCTGACTTCGCTCTGTCTAGGATTCGGCCACCCCCCGATCCCGCTCTGGCTTGGCTCTGGCTTCGCTCTGGCTTCGCTCTGGCTAGGATTCGGCCACCTCCCGATCCCGCTCTGCCTTCGCTCTGTCTAGGATTCGGCCACCCCCCGATCCCGCTCTGGCTTGGCTCTGGCTTCGCTCTGGCTTCGCTCTGTCTAGGATTCGGCCACCCCCCGATCCCGCTCTGCCTTCGCTCTGGCTTCGCTCTGGCTAGGATTCGGCCTTCCCCTGATCCCGCTCTGGCTTGGCTCTGGCTTCGCTCTGGCTTCGCTCTGGCTAGGATTCGGCCACCCCCCGATCCCGCTCTGCCTTCGCTCTGGCTTCGCTCTGGCTAGGATTCGGCCACCTCCCGATCCCGCTATGCCTTCGCTCTGTCTAGGATTCGGCCACCCCCCGATCCCGCTCTGGCTTGGCTCTGGCTTCGCTCTGTCTAGGATTCGGCCACCCCCCGATCCCGCTCTGCCTTCGCTCTGGCTTCGCTCTGGCTAGGATTCGGCCTTCCCCTGATCCCGCTCTGGCTTGGCTCTGGCTTCGCTCTGGCTTCGCTCTGGCTAGGATTCGGCCACCCCCCGATCCCGCTCTGCCTTCGCTCTGGCTTCGCTCTGTCTAGGATTCGGCCACCCCCCGATCCCGCTCTGGCTTGGCTCTGGCTTCGCTCTGGCTTCGCTCTGGCTAGGATTCGGCCACCTCCCGATCCCGCTCTGGCTTGGCTCTGGCTAGGTTCCGGCCGGCCTCCAGTCCCGCTCTGGCTTCGCTCTGGATTCGCTCTGGCCTCACACTTCATTCTGTACCTTTAACACTGGCTTCGCTCTGCCTTCGCTCTGGATAGGCCCCGGTCACCACTCCGGTCCCACTCTGGCTTGGCTCTGGCTAGGCCCCAGTAACCACTCCGGTCCCGCGCTGGCTTGACTCTGGCTAGGCCCCGGCCACCACTCCGGTCCCGCTCTGGCTTCGCTCTGGCCTCAAACTCCATTCTGTACCTTTAACACTGGCTTCGCTCTGCTTTCGCTCTGGATAGGCCGCGGCTACCACTCCGGACCCGCTCTAGCTTCGCTCTGAATAGGCCCCGGTCACCACTCCGGACCCGCTCTGGCTTGGCTCTGGCTAGGTTCCGGCCGGCCTCCAGTCCCGCTCTGGCTTCGCTCTGGCTTCGCTCTGGCTTCGATCTGGCCTCACACTTCATTCTGTACCTTTAACTCTGGCTTCGCTCTGCCTTCGCTCTGGATAGGCCCCGGTCACCACTCCGGTCCCGCTCTGGCTTGGCTCTGGCTAGGCCCCGGTCACCACTCCGGTCCCGCTCTGGCTTGGCTCTGGCTAGGCCCCAGTAACCACTCCGGTCCCGCGCTGGCTTGGCTCTGGCTAGGCCCCGGTCACCACTGCGGTCCCGCTCTGTCTTGGCTCTGGCTAGGCCCCAGTCACCACTCCGGTCCCGCTCTGGCTTGGCTCTGGCTAGGCCCCAGTAACCACTCCGGTCCCGCTCTGGCTTGGCTCTGGCTAGGCCCCGATCACCACTCCGGTCCCGCTCTGGCTTGGCTCTGGCTAGGTCCCGGTCACCACTCCGATCCCGCTCCGGCTTGGCTCTGGCTAGGCCCCAGTAACCACTCCGGTCCCGCGCTGGCTTGGCTATGTCTAGGCCCCAGTCACCACTCCGGTCCCGCTCTGGCTTGGCTCTCACCAAGGCGGCCCGGGTTCGATCCCAGGCGACCGCAAAGTGAGATTTGTGGTGGAAAACACGGCGTTGGGGCGGGTTTTCTCCGGGACCTCCGGTTTCCCCCGCCATCTCATTCCACCGATGCTCCATCTTCATCTCGTGCATCATCAGTGTCACCGCCTGCGGTGCCGTATGTAGTAAAAGCGGGCGTTAAACACTACACATTTCATTTCATTTCTGGCTTGGCTCTGGCTAGGCCCCGGTCACCACTCCGGTCCCGCTCTGGCTTGGCTCTGGCTAGGCCCCAGTAACCACTCCGGTCCCGCGCTGGCTTGGCTCTGGCTAGGCCCTGGTCACCACTGCGGTCCCGCTCTGGCTTGGCTCTGGCTAGGCCCCTGTCACCACTCCGGTCCCGCTCTGGCTTGGCTCTGGCTAGGCCCCAGTAACCACTCAGGTCCCGCTCTGGCTTGGCTCTGGCTAGGCCCCGATCACCACTCCGGTCCCGCTCTGGCTTGGCTCTGGCTAGGTCCCGGTCACCACTCCGATCCAGCGCTGGCTTGGCTATGGCTAGGCCCCAGTCACCACTCCGGTCCCGCTCTGGCTTGGCTCTGGCTAGGCCCCGGTCACCACTCCGGTCCCGGTCTGGCTTGGCTCTGGCTAGGTTCCGGCCGGCCTCCGGTCCCGCTCTGGCTTCGCTCTGGCCTCACACTTCATTCTGTACCTTTAACACTGGCTTCGCTCTGCCTTCGCTCTGGATAGGCCCCGGCCACCACTCCGGACCCGCTCTGGCTTGGCTCTGGATAGGCTCCGGTCACCACTCCGGTCCCGCTCTGGCTTGGCTGTGGCTAGGTTCCGGCCGGCCTCCAGTCCCGCTCTGGCTTCGCTCTGCCTTCGCTCTGGCTTCGCTCTGGCCTCACACTTCATTCTGTACCTTTAACACTGGCTTCGCTCTGCCTTCGCTCTGGATAGGCCCCGGGCACCACTCCGGTCCCCCTCTGGCTTGGCTCTGGCTAGGCCCCGGTCACCACTCCGGTCCCGCTCTGACTTGGCTCTGGCTAGGCCCCGGTCACCACACCGGTCCCGCTCTGGCTTGGCGGTGGCTGGGTTCCGGCCGTCCTCCGGTCCCGCTCTGGCTTTGCTCTGGCCTCACACTTCATTCTGTACCTTTAACACTGGCTTCGCTCTGCCTCTGCTCTGGCTAGGCTCCGGTACCCGCTACGGTCTCGCTCTGGCTTAACTCTGGCTCCGCTCAAGTTCCGCTCTTGCTACGCTCTGGCTCCACTCTGGCTTTGCTCTGGCTAGGTTCCGGTACCCGCTACGGTCCCACTCTGGCTTGGCTCTGGCTCCGCTCAAGTTCCGCTCTGGCTACGCTCTGGCTGCACTCTGGCTTTGCTCTGGCTAGGCTCCGGTTCCCGCTATGGTCGCGCTCTGGCTCCGCTCAAGTTCCGCTCTGGCTGCGCTCTGGCTCCACTCTGGCTAAGCTCTGGCTAGTTTCCGGTACTCGCTACGGTCCCGCTCTGGCTTGGCTCTGGCTCCGCTCAAGTTACGCTCTGGCTACGCTCTGGCTGCACACTGGCTTTGCTCTGGCTAGGCTCCGGTACCCGCTACGGTCCCACACTCGCTTGGCTCTGGCTCCGCTCAAGTTCCGCTCTGGCTACGCTCTGGCTGCACTCTGGCTTTGCTCTGGCTAGGCTCTGGTACCCGCTACGGTCCCGCTCTGGCTTGGCTCTGGCTCCGGTCAATTTCCGCTGTGGCTACGCTCTGGCTGCACTCTGGCTTTGGTCTGGCTGGGTTCCGGTACCCGCTACGGTCCCGCTTTGGCTTGGCTCTGGCTCCGGTCAAGTTCCGCTGTGGCTACGCTCTGGCTGCACTCTGGCTTTGCTCTGGCTAGGTTCCGGTACCCGCTACGGTCCCGCTCAGGCTTGGCTCTGGCTCCGCTCAAGTTCCGCTCTGGCTACGCTCTGGCTCCACTCTGGCTTTGCTCGGGCTAGGTTCCGGTACCCGCTACGGTACCGCCCTGGCTTGGCTCTGGCTCCGCTCAAGTTCCGCTCTGGCTACGCTCTGGCTCCACTCTGGCTTTGTTCTGGCTAGGCTCCGATACCCGCTACGGTCCCGCTCTGGCTTGGCTCTGGCTCCGCTTAAGTTCCGCTGTGGCTACGCTCTGACTCGACCCTGCCTTTTTTCTGGCTAGGTTCCGGTACCCGCTAAGGTTCCGCTCTGGCTTGGCTCTGGCTCCGCTCAAGTTCCGCTGTGGCTACGCTCTGGCTCCACTCTGGCTTTGTTCTGGCTAGGTTCCGGTAACCGCTATGGTCCCGCTCTGGCTTCGCTCTGGCTAGGCCCCGGTCACCACTCCGGTCCCGGTCTGGCTTGGCTCTGAATAGGTTCCGGCCGGCCTCCGGTCCCGCTCTGGCTTCGCTCTGGCCTCACACTTCATTCTGTACCTTTAACACTGGCTTCGCTCTGCCTTCGCTCTGGATAGGCCCCGGCCACCACTTCTGACCCGCTCTAGCTTCGCTCTGGATAGGCCCCGGTCACCACTCCGGACCCGCTCTGGCTTGGCTCTGGCTAGGTTCCGGCCGGCCTCCAGTCCCGCTCTGGCTTCGCTCTGGATTCGCTCTGGCCTCACACTTCATTCTGTACCTTTAACACTGGCTTCGCTCTGCCTTCGCTCTGGATAGGCCCCGGTCACCACTCCTGTCCCGCTCTGGCTTGGCTCTGGCTAGGCCCCGGTCACCACTCCGGTCCCACTCTGGCTTGGCTCTTGCTAGGCCCCAGTAACCTCTCCGGTCCCGCGCTGGCTTGGCTCTGGCTAGGCCCCGGCCACCACTCCGGTCCCGCTCTGGCTTCGCTCTGGCCTCAAACTTCATTCTGTACCTTTAACACTGGCTTCGCTCTGCCTTCGCTCTGGATAGGCCGCGGCCACCACTCCGGACCCGCTCTAGCTTCGCTCTGGATAGGCCCCGGTCACCACTCCGGACCCGCTCTGGCTTGGCTCTGGCTGGGTTCCGGCCGGCCTCCAGTCCCGCTCTGGCTTCGCTCTGGCTTCGCTCTGGCTTCGCTCTGGCCTCACACTTCATTCTGTACCTTTAACACTGGCTTCGCTCTGCCTTCGCTCTGGATAGGCCCCGGTCACCACTCCGGTCCCGCTCTGGCTTGGCTCTGGCTAGGCCCCGGTCACCAGTCCGGTCCTGCTCTGGCTTGGCTCTGGCTAGGCCCCAGTAACCACTCCGGTCCCGCGCTGGCTTGGCTCTGGCTAGGCCCCGGTCACCACTGCGGTCCCGCTCTGTCTTGGCTCTGGCTAGGCCCCGGTCACCACTGCGGTCCCGCTCTGTCTTGGCTCTGGCTAGGCCCCAGTAGCCACTCCGGTCCCGCTCTGGCTTGGCTCTGGCTAGGCCCCGGTCACCACTCCGGTCCCGCTCTGGCTTGGCTCTGGCTAGGTCCCGGTCACCACTCCGATCCCGCTATGGCTTGGCTCTGGCTAGGCCCCAGTAACCACTCCGGTCCCGCGCTGGCTTGGCTATGTCTAGGCCCCAGTCACCATTCCGGTCCCGCTCTGGCTTGGCTCTCACCAAGGCGGCCCGGGATCGATCCCAGGCGACCGCAAGTGAGAATTGTGGTGGACAACACGGCGTTGGGGCGGGTTCTCTCCGAAACCTCCGGTTTCCCCCGCCATCTCATTCCACCGATGCTCCATCTTCATCTCGTGCATCATCAGTGTCACCGCCTGCGGTGCCGTATGTAGTAAAAGCGGGCGTTAAACACTACACATTTCATTTCATATCTGGCTTGGCTCTGGCTAGGCCCCGGTCACCACTCCGGTCCCGCTCTGGCTTGGCTCTGGCTAGGCCCCAGGAATCACTCCGGTCCCGCGCTGGCTTGGCTCTGGCTAGGCCCCGGTCACCACTGCGGTCCCGCTCTGGCTTGGCTCTGGCTAGGCCCCGGTCACCACTCTGGTCCCGCGCTGGCTTGGCTCTGGCTAGGCCCCGGTCACCACTCCGCTCCCGCTCTGGCTTGGCTCTGGCTAGGTCCCGGTCACCACTCCGATCCAGCGCTGGCTTGGCTATGGCTAGGCCCCAGTCACCACTCCGGTCCCGCTCTGGCTTGGCTCTGGCTAGGCCCAGGTCACCACTCCGGTCCCGGTCTGGCTTGGCTCTGGCTAGGTTCCGGCCGGCCTCCGGTCCCGCTCTGGCTTCGCTCTGGCCTCACACTTCATTCTGTACCTTTAACACTGGCTTCGCTCTGCCTTCGCTCTGGATAGGCCCCGGCCACCACTCCGGACCCGCTCTGGCTTGGCTCTGGATAGGCTCCGGTCACCACTCCGGTCCCGCTCTGGCTTGGCTGTGACTAGGTTCCGGCTGGCCTCCAGTCCCGCTCTGGCTTCGCTCTGCCTTCGCTCTGGCTTCGCTCTGGCCTCACACTTCATTCTGTACCTTTAACACTGGCTTCGCTCTGCCTTCGCTCCGGATAGGCCCCAGTCACCACTCCGGTCCCCCTCTGGCTTGGCTCTGGCTAGGCCCCAGTTACCACTCCGGTCCCGCTCTGACTTGGCTCTGGCTAGGCCCCGGTCACCACACCGGTCCCGCTCTGGCTTGGCTGTGGCTAGGTTCCGGCCGGCCTCCGGTCCCGCTCTGGCTTTGCTCTGGCCTCACACTTCATTCTGTACCTTTAACACTGGCTTCGCTCTGCCTTTGCTCTGGCTAGGCTCCGGTACCCGCTACGGTCTCGCTCTGGCTTGGCTCTGGATCCGCTCAAGTTCCGCTCTGGCTACGCTCTGGCTCCACTCTGGCTTTGCTCTGGCTAGGTTCCGGTACCCGCTACGGTCCCACTCTGGCTTGGCTCTGGCTCCGCTCAAGTTCCGCTCTGGCTACGCTCTGGCTGCACTCTGGCTTTGCTCTGGCTAGGCTCCGGTTCCCGCTATGGTCGCTCTCTGGCTCCGCTCAAGTTCCGCTCTGGCTACGCTCTGGCTCCACTCTGGCTTTGCTCTGGCTAGGTTCCGGTACCCGCTACGGTGCCGCTCAGGCTTGGCTCTGGCTCCGTTCAAGTTCCGCTCTGGCTACGCCCTGGCTGCACCCTGGCTTTGCTCTGGCTAGGCTCCGGTACCCGCTACGGTCCCACACTGGCTTGACTCTGGCTCCGCTCAAGTTCCGCTCTGGCTACGCTCTGGCTGCACTCTGGCTTTGCTCTGGCTAGGCTCTGGTACCCGCTACGGTCCCGCTCTGGCTTGGCTCTGGCTCCGGTCAATTTCGGCTGTGGCTACGCTCTGGCTGCATTCTGGCTTTGCTCTGGCTAGGTTCCGGTACCCGCTACGGTCCCACTTTGGCTTGGTTCTGGCTCCGGTCAAGTTCCGCTGTGGCTACGCTCTGGCTGCACTCTGGCTAGGTTCCGGTAACCGCTACGGTCCCGCTCAGGCTTGGCTCTGGCTCCGCTCAAGTTCCGCTCTGGCTACGCTCTGGCTCCACTCTGGCTTTGCTCTCGCTAGGTTCCGGTACCCGCTACGGTACCGCTCTGGCTTGGCTCTGGCTCCGCTCAAGTTCCGCTCTGGCTACGGCCTGGCTCCACTCTGGCTTTGCTCTGGATAGGTTCCGGTACCCGCTACGGTCCCGCTCTGGCTTGGCTCTGGCTCCGCTCAAGTTCCGCTCTGGCTGCACTCTGGCTGCACTCTGGCTTTGCTCTGGCTAGGCTCCGGTACCCGCTATGGTCCCGCTCTGGCTTGGCTCTGGCTCCGCTCAAGTTCCGCTCTGGCTGCACTCTGGCTGCACTCTGGCTTTGCTCTGGCTAGGCTCCGGTACCCGCTACGGTCCCGCTCTGGCTTGGCTCTGGCTCCGCTCAAGTTCCGCTCTGGCTACTCTCTGGCTGGACTCTGGCTTTGCTCTGGCTAGGCTCCGGGTCCCGCTATGGTCCCGCTCTGGCTTGGCTCTGGCTGCACTCTGGCTTTGCTCTGGCTAGGCTCCGGTACCCGCTACGGTCCCGCTCTGGCTTAGCTCTGGCTCCGCTCAAGTTCCGCTCTGGCTACGCTCTGGCTGCACTTGCTTTGCTCTGGCTAGGCTCCGGTTCCCGCTATGGTCCCGCTCTGGCTTGGCTCTGGCTCCGCTCAAGTTCCGCTCTGGCTACGCTCTGGCTGCACTCTGGCTTTGCTCTGGCTAGGCTCCGGTTCCCGCTATGGTCCCGCTCTGGCTCCGCTCAAGTTCCGCTCTGGCTACGCTCTGGACGCACTCTGGCTTTGCTCTGGCTAGGTTGCGGTACCCGCTACGGTCCCGCTCTGGCTTGGCTCTGGCTCCGTTTAAGTTCCGATCTGGCTCCGCTCTGGCTGCACTCTGGCTGCACTCTAGCTTTGCTCTGGCTAGGCTCCGGTACCCGCTACGGTCCCGCTCTGGCTTGGCTCTGGCTCCGTTTAAGTTCCGTTCAAGTTCCGCTGTGGCTACGCTCTGGCTGCACTCTGGCTTTGCTCTGGCTAGGTTCCGGTACCCGCTACGGTCCCGCTCTGGCTTGGCTCTGGCTCCGGTCAAGTTCCGATGTGGCTACGCTCTGCCTGCACTCTGGCTTAGCTCTGGCTAGGCTCTGGTACCCGCTACGGTCCAACTCTGGCTTGGCGCTGGCTCCGCTCAAGTTCCGCTATGGCTACGCTCTGGCTCCACTCTGGCTTTTCTCTGGCTAGGCTCCGGTACCCGCTACGGTCCCGCACTGGCTTGGCTCTGATTTCGCTCAAGTTCCGCTCTGGCTACGCTCTGGCTCCACTCTGGCTTTGTTCTGGCTAGGTTCCGGTACCCGCTACGGTCCCGCTCTGGCTTGGCTCTGGCTCCGTTTAAGTTCCGCTCTGGCTCCACTCTGGCTTTGCTCTGGCTAGGCTCCGGTACCCGCTACGGTCCTGGTCTGGCTTGGCTCTGGCTCCGCTCAAGTTCCGCTCTGGCTACGCTCTGGCTCCACTCTGGCTTTGCTCTGGCTAGCCTGCGGTACCCACTACGGTCCCGGTCTGGCTTGGCTCTGTCTCCGCTCAAGTTCCACTCTGGCTACGCTCTGGCTGCACTCTGGCTTTGCTCTGGCTAGGTTCCGGTACCCGCTACGGTCTCGCTCTGGCTTGGCTCTGGCTCCGCTCAAGTTCCGCTCTGGCTACGCTCTGGCTGCACTCTGGCTTTGCTCTGGCTAGGTTCCGGTACCCGCTACGGTCCCGGTCTGGCTTGGCTCTGGCTCCGCTCAAGTTCCGCTCTGGCTACGCTCTGGCTCCACACTGGCTTGGCTCTGGCTCCGCTCAAGTTCCGCTCTGGCTACGCTCTGGCTGCACTCTGGCTTTGCTCTGGCTAGGCTCCGGTACCCGCTACTGTCCCGGTCTGGCTTGGCTCTGGCTCCGCTCAAGTTCCGCTCTGGCTACGCTCTGGCTCCACACTGGCTTGGCTCTGGCTCCGCTCAAGTTCCGCTCTGGCTACGCTCTGGCTCCACACTGGCTTGGCTCTGGCTCCGCTCAAGTTTCGCTCTGGCTACTCTCTGGCTGCACTCTGGCTTTGCTCTGGCTAGGCTCCGGTACCCGCTACGGTCCCACACTGGCTTGGCTCTGGCTCCGCACAAGTTCCGCTCTGGCTACGCTCTGGCTGCACTCTGGCTTTGCTCTGGCTAGGCTCTGGTACCCCCTACGGTCCCGCTCTGGCTTGGCTCTGGCTCCGGTCAATTTCCGCTGTGGCTACGCTCTGGCTGCACTCTGGCTTTGCTCTGGCTAGGTTCCGGTACCCGCTACGGTCCCGCTGTGGCTTGGCTCTGGCTCCGGTCAATTTCCGCTGTGGCTACGCTCTGGCTGCACTCTGGCTTTGCTCTGGCTAGGTTCCGGTACCCGCTACGGTCCCGCTCAGGCTTGGCTCTGGCTCCGCTCAAGTTCCGCTCTGGCTACGCTCTGGCTTTGCTCTGGCTAGGTTCCGGTACCCGCTACGGTACCGCTCTGGCTTGGCTCTGGCTCCGCTGAAGTTCCGCTCTGGCTACGCTCTGGCTCCACTCTGGCTTTGTTCTGGCTAGGCTCCGGTTCCCGCTACGGTCCCGCTCTGGCTTTGCTCTGGCTCCGCTCAAGTTCCGCTCTGGCTACGCTCTGACTCGACCGTGGCTTTGCTCTGGCTAGGTTCCGGTACCCGCTACGGTCCCGCTCTGGCTTGGCTCTGGCTCCGCTCAAGTTCCGCTCTGGCTACGCTCTGGCTCCACTCTGGCTTTGCTCTGGCTAGGCTCCGGTACCCGCTACGGTCCCGCTCTGGCTTGGCTCTGGCTCCGCTCAAGTTCCGCTGTGGCTACGCTCTGGCTCCACTCTGGCTTTGTTCTGGCTAGGTTCCGGTAACCGCTATGGTCCCGCTCTGGCTTGGCTCTGGCTAGGCCCCGGTCACCACTCCGGTCCCGGTCTGGCTTGGCTCTGAATAGGTTCCGGCCGGCCTCCGGTCCCGCTCTGGCTTCGCTCTGGCCTCACACTTCATTCTGTACCTTTAACACTGGCTTCGCACTGCCTTCGCTCTGGATAGGCCCCGGCCACCACTCCGGACCCGCTCTGGCTTGGCTCTGGCTAGGTTCCGGCCGGCCTCCAGTCCCGCTCTGGCTTCGCTCTGGATTCGCTCTGGCCTCACACTTCATTCTGTACCTTTAACACTGGCTTCGCTCTGCCTTCGCTCTGGATAGGCCCCGGTCACCACTCCGGTCCCGCTCTGGCTTGGTTCTGGCTAGGCCCCGGTCACCACTCCGGTCCCACTCTGGCTTGGCTCTGGCTAGGTCCCGGTCACCACTCCGATCCCGCTATGGCTTGGCTCTGCCTAGGCCCCAGTAACCACTCCGGTCCCGCGCTGGCTTGGCTCTGGCTCCGCTCAAGTTCCGCTCTGGCTATGCTTTGGCTGCACTCTGGCTTTGCACTGGCTAGGCTCCGGTTCCCGCTATGGTCCCGCTCTGGCTTGGCTCTGGCTCCGCTCAAGTTCCGCTCTGGCTACGCTCTGGCTGCACTCTGGCTTTGCTCTGGCTAGGTTGCGGTACCCGCTACGGTCCCGCTCTGGCTTGGCTCTGGCTCCGTTTAAGTTCCACTCTGGCTCCGCTCTGGCTGCACTCTGGCTGCACTCTAGCTTTGCTCTGGCTAGGCTCCGGTACCCGCTACGGTCCCGCTCTGGCTTGGCTCTGGCTCCGTTTAAGTTCCGCTCACGTTCCGCTCTGGCTACGCTCTGGCTGCACTCTGGCTTTGCTCTGGCTAGGCTCCGGTACCCGCTATGGTCCCCCTCTGGCTTGGCTCTGGCTCCGGTCAAGTTCCGCTGTGGCTACGCTCTGGCTCCACTCTTGCTTTGCTCTGGCTAGGTTCCGGTACCCGCTACGGTCCCGCTCTGGCTTGGCTCTGTCTCCGCTCAAGTTCCATTCTGGCTACGTTCTGGCTTCACTCTGGCTTTGCTCTGGCTAGGCTCCGGTACCCGCTACTGTCCCGCTCTGGCTTGGCTCTGACTCCGCTCAAGTTCCGCTCTGGCTACGCTCTGGCTCCACTCTGGCTTTGCTCTGGCTAGGTTCCGGTACCCGCTATGGTCCCGCTCTGGCTTGGCTCTGGCTCCGTTTAAATTCCGCTGTGGCTACGCTCTGGCTGCACTCTGGCTTTGCTCTGGCTAGGTTCCGGTACCCGCTACGGTCCCGCTCAGGCTTGGCTCTGGCTCCGCTCAAGTTCCGCTCTGGCTACGCTCTGGCTTTGCTCTGGCTAGGTTCCGGTACCCGCTACGGTATCGCTCTCGCTTGGCTCTGGCTCCGCTCAAGTTCCGCTCTGGCTACGCTCTGGCTCCACTCTGGCTTTGTTCTGGCTAGGCTCCGGTTCCCGCTACGGTCCCGCTCTGGCTTGGCTCTGGCTCCGCTCAAGTTCCGCTCTGGCTACGCTCTGCCTCGACCCTGGCTTTGCTCTGGCTAGGTTCCGGTACCCGCTACGGTCTCGCTCTGGCTTGGCTCTGGCTCCGCTCAAGTTCCGCTCTGGCTACGCTCTGGCTCCACTCTGGCCTTGCTCTGGCTAGGCTCCGGTACCCGCTACGGTCCCGCTCTGGCTTGGCTCTGGCTCCGTTTAAGTTCCACACTGGCTCCGCTCTGGCTGCACTCTGGCTGCACTCTAGCTTTGCTCTGGCTAGGCTCCGGTACCCGCTACGGTCCCGCTCTGGCTTGGCTCTGGCTCCGTTTAAGTTCCGCTCACGTTCCGCTCTGGCTACGCTCTGGCTGCACTCTGGCTTTGCTCTGGCTAGGCTCCGGTACCCGCTATGGTCCCCCTCTGGCTTGGCTCTGGCTCCGGTCAAGTTCCGCTGTGGCTACGCTCTGGCTCCACTCTTGCTTTGCTCTGGCTAGGTTCCGGTACCCGCTACGGTCCCGCTCTGGCTTGGCTCTGTCTCCGCTCAAGTTCCATTCTGGCTACGTTCTGGATTCACTCTGGCTTTGCTCTGGCTAGGCTCCGGTACCCGCTACTGTCCCGCTCTGGCTTGGCTCTGACTCCGCTCAAGTTCCGCTCTGGCTACGCTCTGGCTCCACTCTGGCTTTGCTCTGGCTAGGTTCCGGTACCCGCTATGGTCCCGCTCTGGCTTGGCTCTGGCTCCGTTTAAATTCCGCTGTGGCTACGCTCTGGCTGCACTCTGGCTTTGCTCTGGCTAGGTTCCGGTACCCGCTACGGTCCCGCTCAGGCTTGGCTCTGGCTCCGCTCAAGTTCCGCTCTGGCTACGCTCTGGCTTTGCTCTGGCTAGGTTCCGGTACCCGCTACGGTATCGCTCTCGCTTGGCTCTGGCTCCGCTCAAGTTCCGCTCTGGCTACGCTCTGGCTCCACTCTGGCTTTGTTCTGGCTAGGCTCCGGTTCCCGCTACGGTCCCGCTCTGGCTTGGCTCTGGCTCCGCTCAAGTTCCGCTCTGGCTACGCTCTGCCTCGACCCTGGCTTTGCTCTGGCTAGGTTCCGGTACCCGCTACGGTCTCGCTCTGGCTTGGCTCTGGCTCCGCTCAAGTTCCGCTCTGGCTACGCTCTGGCTCCACTCTGGCCTTGCTCTGGCTAGGCTCCGGTACCCGCTACGGTCCCGCTCTGGCTTGGCTCTGGCTCCGCTCAAGTTCCGCTGTGGCTACGCCCTGGCTCCTTTCTGGCTTTGTTCTGGCTAGGTTCCGGTACCCGCTATGGTTGCGCTCTGGCTTGGCTCTGGCTAGGCCCCGGTCACCACTCCGGTCCCGGTCTGCCTTGGCTCTGAATAGGTTCCGGCCGGCCTCCGGTCCCGCTCTGGCTTCGCTCTGGCCTCACACTTCATTCTGTACCTTTAACACTGGCTTCGCTCTGCCTTCGCTCTGGATAGGCCCCGGCCACCACTCCGGACCCGCTCTAGCTTCGCTCTGGATAGTCCCCGGTCACCACTCCGGACCCGCTCTGGCTTGGCTCTGGCTAGGTTCCGGCCGGCCTCCAGTCCCGCTCTGGCTTCGCTCTGGATTCGCTCTGGCCTCACACTTCATTCTGTACCTTTAACACTGGCTTCGCTCTGCCTTCGCTCTGGATAGGCCCAGGTCACCACTCCGGTCCCGCTCTGGCTTGGCTCTGGCTAGGCCCCGGTCACCACTCCGGTCCCACTCTGGCTTGGCTATGGCTAGGCCTCAGTAACCACTCCGGTCCCGCGCTGGCTTGGCTCTGGCTAGGCCCCGGCCACCACTCCGGTCCCGCTCTGGCTTCGCTCTGGCCTCAAACTTCATTCTGTACCTTTAACACTGGCTTCGCTCTGCCTTCGCTCTGGATAGGCCGCGGCCACCACTCCGGACCCGCTCTAGCTTCGCTCTGGATAGGCCCCGTTTACCACTCCGGACCCGCTCTGGCTTGGCTCTGGCTGGGGTCCGGCCGGCCTCCAGTCCCGCTCTGGCTTCGCTCTGGCTTCGCTCTGGCTTCGCTCTGGCCTCACACTTCATTCTGTACCTTTAATACTGGCTTCGCTCTGCCTTCGCTCTGGATAAGCCCCGGTCACCACTCCGGTCTCGCTCTGGCTTGGCTCTGGCTAGGCCCCGGTCACCACTCCGGTCCCGCTCTGGCTTGGCTCTGGCTAGGCCCCAGTAACCACTCCGGTCCCGCGCTGGCTTGGCTCTGGCTAGGCCCCGGTCACCACTCCGGTCCCGCTCTGGCTTGGCTCTGGCTAGGCCCCAGTAACCACTCCGGTCCCGCGCTGGCTTGGCTCTGGCTAGGCCCCGGTCACCACTGCGGTCCCGCTCTGTCTTGGCTCTGGCTAGGCCCCAGTAACCACTCCGGTCCTGCTCTGGCTTGGCTCTGGCTAGGCCCCGGTCACCACTCCGGTCCCGCTCTGGCTTGGCTCTGGCTAGGTCCCGGTCACCACTCCGATCCCGCTATGGCTTGGCTCTGCCTAGGCCCCAGTAACCACTCCGGTCCCGCGCTGGCTTGGCTATGTCTAGGCCCCAGTCACCATTCCGGTCCCGCTCTGGCTTGGCTCTCACCAAGGCGGCCCGGGATCGATCCCAGGCGACCGCAAGGGAGATTTGTGGTGGACAACATGGCGTTGGGGCAGGTTTTCTCCGGGACCTCTGGTTTCCCCCGCCATCTCATTCCACCGATGCTCCATCTTCATCTCGTGCATCATCAGTGTCACCGCCTGCGGTGCCGTATGTAGTAAAAGCGGGCGTTAAACACTACAAATTTCATTTCATTTCTGGCTTGGCTCTGGCTAGGCCCCGGTCACCACTCCGGTCCCGCTCTGGCTTGGCTCTGGCTAGGCCCCAGTAACCACTCCGGTCCCGCGCTGGCTTGGCTCTGGCTAGGCCCCGGTCACCACTGCGGTCCCGCTCTGGCTTGGCTCAGGCTAGGCCCCGGTCACCTCTCTGGTCCCGCTCTGGCTTGGCTCTGGCTAGGCCCCAGTAACCACTCAGGTCCCGCTCTGGCTTGGCTCTGGCTAGGCCCCAGTAAACACTCCGGTCCCGCGCTGGCTTGGCTCTGGCTAGGCCCCGGTCACCACTGCGGTCCCGCTCTGGCTTGGCTCAGGCTAGGCCCCGGTCACCTCTCTGGTCCCGCTCTGGCTTGGCTCTGGCTAGGCCCCAGTCACCACTCCGGTCCCGCTCTGGCTTGGCTCTGGCTAGGCCCCGGTCACCACTCCGGTCCCGGTCTGGCTTGGCTCTAGCTAGGTTCCGGCCGGCCTCCGGTCCCGCTCTGGCTTCGCTCTGGCCTCACACTTCATTCTGTACCTTTAACACTGGCTTCGCTCTGCCTTCGCTCTGGATAGGCCCCGGCCACCACTCCGGACCCGCTCTGGCTTGGCTCTGGATAGGCTCCGGTCACCACTCCGGTCCCGCTCTGGATTGGCTGTGGTAAGGTTCCGGCCGGCCTCCAGTCCCGCTCTGGTTTCGCTCTGCCTTCGCTCTGGCTTCGCTCTGGCCTCACACTTCATTCTGTACCTTTAACACTGGCTTCGCTCTGCCTTCGCTCTGGATAGGCCCCGGTCACCACTCCGGTCCCCCTCTGGCTTGGCTCTGGCTAGGCCCCGGCTACCACTCCGGTCCCGCTCTGACTTGGCTCTGGCTAGGCCCCGGTCACCACACCGGTCCCGCTCTGGCTTGGCTGTGGCTAGGTTCCGGCCGGCCTCCGGTCCCGCTCTGGCTTTGCTCTGGCCTCACACTTCATTCTGTACCTTTAACACTGGCTTCGCTCTGCCTTTGCCCTGGCTAGGCTCCGGTACCCGCTACGGTCTCGCTCTGGCTTGGCTCTGGCTCCGCTCAAGTTCCGCTCTGGCTACGCTCTGGCTCCACTCTGGCTTTGCTCTGGCTAGGTTCCGGTACCCGCTACGGTCCCACTCTGGCTTGGTTCTGGCTCCGCTCAAGTTCCGCTCTGGCTGCACTCTGGCTTTGCTCTGGCTAGGCTCCGGTTCCCGCTATGGTCGCGCTCTGGCTCCGCTCAAGTTCCGCTCTGGCTACGCTCTGGCTCCACTCTGGCTTTGCTCTGGCTAGGTTCCGGTACCCGCTACGGTCCCGCTCTGGCTTGGCTCTGGCTCCGCTCAAGTTACGCTCTGGCTACGCTCTGGCTGCACTATGGCTTTGCTCTGGCTAGGCTCCGGTACCCGCTACGGTCCCACACTAGCTTAGCTCTGGCTCCGCTCAAGTTCCGCTCTGGCTACGCTCTGGCTGCACTCTGGCTTTGCTCTGGCTAGGCTCTGGTACCCACTACGGTCCCGCTCTGGCTTGGCTCTGGCTCCGGTCAATTTCCGCTGTGGCTACGCTCTGGCTGCACTCTGGCTTTGCTCTGGCTAGGTTCCGGTACCCGCTACGGTCCCGCTTTGGCTTGGCTCTGGCTCCGGTCAAGTTCCGCTGTGGCTACGCTCTGGCTGCACTCTGGCTTTGCTCTGGCTAGGTTCCGGTACCCGCTACGGTCCCGCTCAGGCTTGGCTCTGGCTCCGCTCAAGTTCCGCTCTGGCTACGCTCTGGCTCCACTCTGGCTTTGTTCTGGCTAGGCTCCGGTACCCGCTACGGTGCCGCTCTGGCTTGGCTCTGGCTCCGCTCAAGTTCCGCTCTGGCTACGCTCTGACTCGACACTGGTTTTGCTCTGGCTAGGTTCCGGTACCCGCTAAGGTCCCGCTCTGGCTTGGCTCTGGCTCCACTCAAGTTCCGCTCTGGCTACGCTCTGGCTCCACTCTGGCTTTGCTCTTGCTAGGCTCCGGTACCCGCTACGGTCCCGCTCTGGCTTGGCTCTGGCTCCGCTCATGTTCCGCTGTGGCTACGCTCTGGCTCCACTCTGGCTTTGCTCTGGCTAGGTTCCGGTACCCGCTACGGTCCCGCTCTGGCTACGCTCAAGTTCCGCTGTGGCTACGCTCTGGCTCCACTCTGGCTTTGCTCTGGCTAGGCTCCGGTACCCGCTACGGTCCCGCTCTGGCTTGGCTCTGGCTCCGCTCAAGTTCCGCTCTGGCTACGTTCTGGCTGCACTCTGGCTTTGCTCTGGCTAGGCTCCGGTACCCGCTACGGTCCCGCTCTGGCTTCGCTCAAGTTCCGCTCTGAATACGCTCTGGCTCCACTCTGGCTTTGCTCTGGCTAGGTTCCGGTACCCGCTACGGTCCCGCTCTGGCTTGGCTCTGGTTCCGCTCAAGTTCCGCTCTGGGTACGTTCTGGCTTCACTTGGCTTTGCTCTGGCTAGGCTCCGGTACCCGCTACTGTCCCGCTCTGGCTTGGCTCTGGCTCCGCTCAAGTTCCGCTCTGGCTACGCTCTGGCTCCACTCTGGCTTTGCTCTGGCTAGGTTCCGGTACCCGCTATGGTCCCGCTCTGGCTTGGCTCTGGCTCCGCTCAAGTTCCGCTCTGGCTACCCTCTGGCTGCACTCTGGCTTTGCTCTGGCTAGGCTCCGGTTCACGCTATGGTCCCGCTCTGGCTTGGCTCTGGCTCCGCTCAAGTTCCGCTCTGGCTGCACTCTGGCTGCACTCTGGCTTTGCTCTGGCTAGGCTCCGGTACCCGCTATGGTCCCGCTCTGGCTTGGCTCTGGCTCCGCTCAAGATCCGCTCTGGCTGCACTCTGGCTGCGCTCTGGCTTTGCTCTGGCTAGACTCCGGTACCCGCTACGGTCCCGCTCTGGCTTGGCTCTGGCTCCGCTCAAGTTCCGCTCTGGCTACGCTCTGGCTGGACTCTGGCTTTGCTCTGGCTAGGCTCCGGGTCCCGCTATGGTCCCGCTCTGGCTTGGCTCTGGCTGCACTCTGGCTTTGCTCTGGCTAGGCTCCGGTACCCGCTACGGACCCGCTCTGGCTTGGCTCTGGCTCCGCTCAAGTTCCGCTCTGGCTACGCTCTGGCTGCACTCTGGCTTTGCTCTGGCTAGGCTCCGGTTCCCGCTATGGTCCCGCTCTGGCTTGGCTCTGGGTCCGCTCAAGTTCCACTCTGGCTACGCTCTGGCTGCACTCTGGCTTTGCTCTGGCTAGGCTCCGGTTCCCGCTATGGTCCCGCTCTGGCTCCGCTCAAGTTCCGCTCTGGCTACGCTCTGGATGCACTCTGGCTTTGCTCTGGCTAGGTTGCGGTACCCGCTACGGTCCCGCTCTGGCTTGGCTCTGGCTCCGTTTAAGTTCCGATCTGGCTCCACTTTGGCTGCACTCTGGCTGCACTCTAGCTTTGCTCTGGCTAGGCTCCGGTACCCGCTACGGTCCCGCTCTGGCTTGGCTCTGGCTCCGTTTAAGTTCCGTTCAAGTTCCGCTCTGGCTACGCTCTGGCTGCACTCTGGCTTTGCTCTGGCTAGGTTCCGGTACCCGCTACGGTCCCGCTCTGGCTTGGCTCTGGCTCCGGTCAAGTCCCGCTGTGGCTACGCTCTGGCTGCACTCTGGCTTTGCTCTGGCTAGGCTCCGGTTCCCGCTATGGTCCCGCTCTGGCTCCGCTCAAGTTCCGCTCTGGCTACGCTCTGGATGCACTCTGGCTTTGCTCTGGCTAGGTTGCGGTACCCGCTACGGTCCCGCTCTGGCTTGGCTCTGGCTCCGTTTAAGTTCCGATCTGGCTCCACTTTGGCTGCACTCTGGCTGCACTCTAGCTTTGCTCTGGCTAGGCTCCGGTACCCGCTACGGTCCCGCTCTGGCTTGGCTCTGGCTCCGTTTAAGTTCCTTTCAAGTTCCGCTCTGGCTACGCTCTGGCTGCACTCTGGCTTTGCTCTGGCTAGGTTCCGGTACCCGCTACGGTCCCGCTCTGGCTTGGCTCTGGCTCCGGTCAAGTCCCGCTGTGGCTACGCTCTGGCTGCACTCTGGCTTTGCTCTGGCTAGGCTCTGGTACCCGCTACGGTCCAACTCTGGCTTGGCTCTGGCTCCGCTCAAGTTCCGCTGTGGCTACGCTCTGGCTCCACTCTGGCTTTTCTCTGGCTAGGCTCCGGTACCCGCTACGGTCCCGCACTGGCTTGGCTCTGATTTCGCTCAAGTTCCGCTCTGGCTACGCTCTGGCTCCACTCTGGCTTTGCTCTGGCTAGGTTCCGGTACCCGCTACGGTCCCGCTCTGGCTTGGCTCTGGCTCCGTTTAGGTTCCGCTCTGGCTACGCTCTGGCTCCACTCTGGCTTTGCTCTGGCTAGGCTCCGGTACCCGCTACGGTCCCGGTCTGGCTTGGCTCTGGCTCCGCTCAAGTTCCGCTCTGGCTACGCTCTGGCTCCACTCTGGCTTTGCTCTGGGTAGCCTCCGGTACCCGCTACGGTCCCGGTCTGGCTTGGCTCTGTCTCCGCTCAAGTTCCGCTCTGGCTACGCTCTGGCTGCACTCTGGCTTTGCTCTGGCTAGGTTCCGGTACCCGCTACGGTCTCGCTCTGGCTTGGCTCTGGCTCCGCTCAAGTTCCGCTCTGGCTACGCTCTGGCTGCACTCTGGCTTTGCTCTGGCTAGGTTCCGGTACCCGCTACGGTCCCGGTCTGGCTTGGCTCTGGCTCCGCTCAAGTTCCGCTCTGGCTACGCTCTGGCTCCACACTGGCTTGGCTCTGGCTCCGCTCAAGTTCCGCTCTGGCTACGCTCTGGCTGCACTCTGGCTTTGCTCTGGCTAGGCTCCGGTACCCGCTACTGTCCCGGTCTGGCTTGGCTCTGGCTCCGCTCAAGTTCCGCTCTGGCTACGCTCTGGCTCCACACTGGCTTGGCTCTGGCTCCGCTCAAGTTCCGCTCTGGCTACGCTCTGGCTCCACACTGGCTTGGCTCTGGCTCCGCTCAAGTTCCGCTCTGGCTACGCTCTGGCTCCACACTGGCTTGGCTCTGGCTCCGCTCAAGTTTCGCTCTGGCTACTCTCTGGCTGCACTCTGGCTTTGCTCTGGCTAGGCTCCGGTACCCGCTACGGTCCCGGTCTGGCTTGGCTCTGGCTCCGCTCAAGTTTCGCTCTGGCTACGCTCTGGCTCCACACTGGCTTGGCTGTGGCTCCGCTCAAGTTCCGCTCTGGCTACGCTCTGGCTGCACTCTGGCTTTGCTCTGGCTAGGTTCCGGTACCCGCTACGGTCCCGCTCTGGCTTGGCTCTGGCTGCACTCTAAGATTCCTTAACTATACTCTTGCTTGGATGTGTCTTCGTTCTGGCTTGGCTCTTGCTAGGATCTGGCCCTGCTCCTGTCCCGCTCCGGCCTCACACTCACTTCGTTCTACACCTTAACATCTGGCTTGGCTCCAGCTTCGCTCTGGCTTCGCTCTGGCTTCGCTCTGGCTAGGATTCGGCCTTCCCCTGATCCCGCTCTGGCTTGGCTCTGGCTTCGCTCTGGCTTCGCTCTGGCTAGGATTCGGCCACCCCCCGATCCCGCTCTGCCTTCGCTCTGGCTTCGCTCTGTCTAGGATTCGGCCACCCCCCGATCCCGCTCTGGCTTGGCTCTGGCTTCGCTCTGGCTTCGCTCTGTCTAGGATTCGGCCACCCCCCGATCCCGCTCTGCCTTCGCTCTGGCTTCGCTCTGGCTAGGATTCGGCCTTCCCCTGATCCCGCTCTGGCTTGGCTCTGGCTTCGCTCTGGCTTCGCTCTGGCTTCGCTCTGGCTAGGATTCGGCCACCCCCCGATCCCGCTCTGCCTTCGCTCTGGCTTCGCTCTGTCTAGGATTCGGCCACCCCCCGATCCCGCTCTGGCTTGGCTCTGGCTTCGCTCTGGCTTCGCTCTGGCTAGGATTCGGCCACCTCCCGATCCCGCTCTTCCTTCGCTCTGTCTAGGATTCGGCCACCCCCCGATCCCGCTCTGGCTTGGCTCTGGCTTCGCTCTGGCTTCGCTCTGTCTAGGATTCGGCCACCCCCCGATCCCGCTCTGCCTGCGCTCTGGCTTCGCTCTGGCTAGGATTCGGCCTTCCCCTGATCCCGCTCTGGCTTGGCTCTGGCTTCGCTCTGGCTTCGCTCTGGCTAGGATTCGGCCACCCCCCGATCCCGCTCTGCCTTCGCTCTGGCTTCGCTCTGGCTAGGATTCGGCCACCTCCCGATCCCGCTCTGCCTTCGCTCTGTCTAGGATTCGGCCACCCCCCGATCCCGCTCTGGCTTGGCTCTGGCTTCGCTCTGGCTTCGCTCTGTCTAGGATTCGGCCACCCCCCGATCCCGCTCTGCCTTCGCTCTGGCTTCGCTCTGGCTAGGATTCGGCCTTCCCCTGATCCCGCTCTGGCTTGGCTCTGGCTTCGCTCTGGCTTCGCTCTGGCTAGGATTCGGCCACCCCCCGATCCCGCTCTGCCTTCGCTCTGTCTAGGATTCGGCCACCCCCCGATCCCGCTCTGGCTTGGCTCTGGCTTCGCTCTGGCTTCGCTCTGGCTAGGATTCGGCCACCTCCCGATCCCGCTCTGGCTTCGCTCTGGCTAGGATTCGGCCACCCCCGATCCCGCTCTGGCTTGGCTCTGGCTTCGCTCTGGCTAGGATCCGGCCACCTCCCGATCCCGCTCTGGCTTCGCTCTGGCTAGGATTCGGCCACCCCCCGATCCCGCTCTGGCTTGGCTCTGGCTTCGCTCTGGCTAGGATTCGCCCACCCCCCGATCCCGCTCTGGCTTGGCTCTGGCTTGGCTCTGGCTTCGCTCTGGCTTCGCTCTGGCTAGGATTCGGCCACCCCCCGATCCCGCTCTGGCTTGGCTCTGGCTTCGCTCTGGCTAGGATTCGGCCACCCCCCGATCCCGCTCTGGCTTGGCTCTGGCTTCGCTCTGGCTTCGCTCTGGCTAGGATTCGGCCACCCCCCGATCCCGCTCTGGCTTGGCTCTGGCTTCGCTCTGTCTAGGATTCGGCTACCCCCCGATCCCGCTCTGGCTTGGCTCTGGCTTCGCTCTGGCTTCGCTCTGGCTAGGATTCGGCCACCCCCCGATCCCGCTCTGGCTTCGCTCTGGCTAGGATTCGGCCACCCCCCGATCCCGCTCTGGCTTCGCTCTGGCTTCGCTCTGTCTAGGATTCGGCCACCGCCGATCCCGCTCTGGCTTCGCTCTGGCTTCGCTCTGGCTAGGATTCGGCCACCTCCCGATCCCGCTCTGGCTTCGCTCCGGCTTCACTCAAAGCTCACTCTAACTTCTGTTACGGAACAAAGATATCAGGGTCGTGGGAATGAAGTAATGCTTGCAGATTACTGTTGGTCTTTGTATAGGGATTCTGCAGAACTCCATCACAAGAGGCAAGCTAAAAGACGACGAAGTCAATAGGCCACCACATGATTCTCTTCAGACACGACTATCTGCGAAGTATTTTTCCAGCAATCTAGAGCTCTTAGCGTGTAATTACCAGTTAAAAAAATCAAATGCACTTTCATTGTTGTTAGCATGTATATAATTAAAATGTATCCTTTTCTCTCAATCCGTTAACATGTAATACTACCACCTTGTGTATATCATAGAAACTAGAGCAAATAAAAATTTTTTGATTGTCATATTTGTTTTTTTCAACCCAAAATTAATAGGAATTGCCTCATCAAGTGCTCGAAACAATCCTCTGTAAATGACCGATGATCTATATATGGAAACAAACACAATCAATGAAGCATGAATAGTGCTTAGCAGTTTTGAGTCCCATAAATTCTTACGAGAGAAGCAGTCTTGCGTTACTGAAGAGCTTTATTCTCGTAGCACGTTTTAATTGTGTTGCGTGCATACATTAAGTAACATCATTTCATGAAACTACAAAACTCGCCTGTTGTTTTCATTCAGTCAAAGTTAATGTGGACTGTGGGAAGCACACCCTCGCACCTGCCGCTCTTCATGGGTATGATTTCCCTAACTTCCTTTGTAGTTCACTGATTACCATTGTCTGTGCAAACATTAGCTCATGTGTATCTCAATAACAGTTATTTTTGAATTAGAGGCCTATATGCTCAACAGTACGTGCTTATGACTATAATCTTCTGCTAGCGTGAGCATGAAGGAGTACGTAACAGCGTTGCGTGCTTTTTTCCCCCCGGAATGTACATTCCTCCTGCTCGTTAACGCAACACGGAAATATACCCTTTGCTAAAGAAGATGCAGAAATATTATTTGTTAAATTTACATTATTTTCTCTACTCAGTAACGTCTATGTTTAAATAGCTTCTACAAACTATTAATAGCAATGGAAAGATAGAGCCAGAATGAAAAATTCAATGCCATAGCCGGGATTTGAACCACAGATCTCCTGGTTGCCATCCAGCCACTCTAACCCTTGAGCTACTACGGCCAATGTGCCGACATGACATTAAATTCTCCAACTGACTCGTGTTTCTCCCGGTAAACCACTAGGAGTTCTCATAAACACAGGAGACAACTAACTTAATGGCGACTTACTATGCTGTAAGTACTTTAAGGTCCGGGCTTTATAGTTCGGACCACTATTAGGTACAACTGACTCGTGTTTCTCCCGGTAAACCACTAGGAGTTCTCATAAACACATGAGACAACTACCTTAATGGCGACTTACTATGCTGTGTACTTTAAGGCCCGGGCTTTATAGTTCGGACCACTATTAGGTACAATTGACTCGTGTTTTTCCCGGTAAACCACTAGGAGTTCCCATAAACACATGAGACAACTACCTTAATGACGACTTACAATGCTGTAAGTACTCTAAGGCCCGGGTTCTATAGTTCGGACCACTATTAGGTACAACTGACTCGTTTTTTTCCCGGTAAACCACTAGGAGTTCTCATAAACACATTAGACAACTACCTTAATGGTGACTTACTATGCTGTAAGTACTTTTAGGCCCGGGCTTTATAGTTCGGACCACTATTAGGTACAACTGACTCGTGTTTTTTTCCGGTAAACCACTAGATGAGACTTACTATGCTGCAAGTACTTTAAGGTCCGGCCTTTATAGTTCGGACCACTATTAGGTACAACTGACTCGTGTTTTTCCCGGTAAACCACCAGGAGTTGTCATAAACACGTGAGACAACTACCTTAATGGCGACTTACTATGCTGTAAGTACTTTAAGGCCCGGGCTTTATAGTTCGGACCACTATTAGGTACAACTGACTCGTGTTTTTCCCGGTAAACCACTAGGAGTTCTCATAAACACATGAGACAACTACCTTAATGACGACTTACTATGCTGTAAGTACTTTAAGGTCCGGGCTTTATAGTTCGGACCACTATTAGGTACAACTGACTCGTGTTTTCCCGGTAAACCACTAGGAGTTCTCATAAACACATGAGACAACTACCGTAATGACGACTTACTATGCTGTAAGTACTTTAAGGTCCGGGCTTTATAGTTCGGACCACTATTAGGTACAACTGACTCGTGTTTTTCCCGGTAAACCACTAGGAGTTCTCATAAACACACGAGACAACTACCTTAATGGCGACTTACTATGCTGTAAGTACTTTAATGCCCGGGCTTTATAGTTCGGACCACTATTAGGTACAACTGACTCGTGTTTCTCCCGGTAAACCACTTAGCAGTTCTCATAAACACATGAGACAACTACCTTAATGACGACTTACTATGCTGTAAGTACTTTAAGGCCCGGGCTTTATTGTTCGGACCACTATTAGGTACAACTGACTCGTGTTTTTCCCGGTAAACCACTAGGAGTTCCCATAAACACGTGAGACAACTACCTTAATGGCGACTTACTATGCTGTAAGTACTTTAAGGCCCGGGCTTTATAGTTCGGACCACTATTAGGTACAACTGACTCGTGTTTTTCTCGGTAAACCACTAGGAGTTCTCATAAACACATGAGACAACTACCGTAATGACGACTTACTATGCTGTAAGTACTTTAAGGTCCGGGCTTTATAGTTCGGACCACTATTAGGTACAACTGACTCGTGTTTTTCCCGGTAAACCACTAGGAGTTTTCATAAACACATGAGACAACTACCTTAATGGCGACTTACTATGCTGTAAGTACTTTAAGGCCCGGGCTTTATAGTTCGGACCACTATTAGGTACAACTGACTCGTGTTTTTCCCGGTAAACCACTAGGAGTTCTCATAAACACATGGGACAACTACCTTAATGACGACTTACTATGCTGTAAGTACCTTAATGCCCGGGCTTTATAGTTCGGACCACTATTAGGTACAACTGACTCGTGTTTTTCCCGGTAAACCACTAGGAGTTCTCATAAACACATGAGACAACTACCTTAATGGCGACTTACTATGCTGTAAGTACTTTAAGGCCCGGGCTTTATAGTTCTGACCACTATTAGGTACAACTGACTCGTGTTTTTCCCGGTAAACCACTAGGAGTTCTCATAAACACATGAGACAACTACCTTAATGGCGACTTACTATGCTGTAAGTACTTTAAGGCCTGGGCTTTATAGTTCGGACCACTATTAGGTACAACTGACTCGTGTTTTTCCCGGTAACCCACTAGGAGTTCTCATAAACACATGAGACAACTACCTTAATGACGACTTACTATGCTGTAAGTACTTTAATGCCCGGGCTTTATAGTTCGGACCACTATTAGGTACAACTGACTCGTGTTTCTCCCGGTAAACCACTAGGAGTTCTCATAAACACATGAGACAACTACCTTAATGACGACTTACTATGCTGTAAGTACATTAATGCCCGGGCTTTATAGTTCGGACCACTATTAGGTACAACTGACTCGTGTTTCTCCCGGTAAACCACTAGGAGTTCTCATAAACACATGAGACAACTACCTTAATGGCGACTTACTATGCTGTAAGTACTTTAAGGCCTGGGCTTTATAGTTCGGACCACTATTAGGTACAACTGACTCGTGTTTTTCCCGGTAACCCACTAGGAGTTCTCATAAACACATGAGACAACTACCTTAATGACGACTTACTATGCTGTAAGTACTTTAAGGCCTGGGCTTTATAGTTCGGACCACTATTAGGTACAACTGACTCGTGTTTTTCCCGGTAACCCACTAGGAGTTCTCATAAACACATGAGACAACTACCTTAATGGCGACTTACTATGCTGTAAGTACTTTAAGGCCTGGGCTTTATAGTTCGGACCACTATTAGGTACAACTGACTCGTGTTTCTCCCGGTAAACCACTAGGAGTTCTCATAAACACATGAGACAACTACCTTAATGACGACTTACTATGCTGTAAGTACTTTAAGGCCCGGGCTTTATAGTTCGGACCACTATTAGGTACAACTGACTCGTGTTTTTCCCGGTAAACCGCTAGGAGTTCTCATAAACACATGAGACAACTACCTTAATGACGACTTACTATGCTGTAAGTACTTTAAGGCCCGGGCTTTATAGTTCGGACCACTATTAGGTACAACTGACTCGTGTTTCTCCCGGTAAACCACTAGGAGTTCTCATAAACACATGAGACAACTACCTTAATGACGACTTACTATGCTGTAAGTACTTTAAGGCCCGGGCTTTATAGTTCGGACCACTATTAGGTACAACTGACTCGTGTTTCTCCCGGTAAACCACTAGGAGTTCTCATAAACACATGAGACAACTACCTTAATGGCGACTTACTATGCTGTAAGTACTTTAAGGCCCGGGCTTTATAGTTCGGACCACTATTAGGTACAACTGACTCGTGTTTTTCCCGGTAAACCGCTAGGAGTTCTCATAAACACATGAGACAACTACCTTAATGACGACTTACTATGCTGTAAGTACTTCAAGTCCCGGGCTTTATAGTTCGGATCACTATTAGGTACAACTGACTCGTGTTTCTCCCGGTAAACCACTAGGAGTTCTCATAAACACATGAGACAACTACCTTAATGGCGACTTACTATGCTGTAAGTACTTCAAGTCCCGGGCTTTATAGTTCGGACCACTATTAGGTACAACTGACTCGTGTTTCTCCCGGTAAACCACTAGGAGTTCTCATAAACACATGAGACAACTACCTTAATGACGACTTACTATGCTGTAAGTACTTCAAGTCCCGGGCTTTATAGTTCGGACCACTATTAGGTACAACTGACTCGTGTTTCTCCCGGTAAACCACTAGGAGTTCTCATAAACACATGAGACAACTACCTTAATGGCGACTTACTATGCTGTAAGTACTTCAAGTCCCGGGCTTTATAGTTCGGACCACTATTAGGTACAACTGACTCGTGTTTCTCCCGGTAAACCACTAGGAGTTCTCATAAACACATGAGACAACTACCTTAATGACGACTTACTATGCTGTAAGTACTTCAAGTCCCGGGCTTTATAGTTCGGACCACTATTAGGTACAACTGACTCGTGTTTCTCCCGGTAAACCACTAGGAGTTCTCATAAACACATGAGACAACTACCTTAATGGCGACTTACTATGCTGTAAGTACTTTAAGGCCCGGGCTTTATAGTTCGGACCACTATTAGGTACAACTGACTCGTGTTTTTCCCGGTAAACCGCTAGGAGTTCTCATAAACACATGAGACAACTACATTAATGGCGACTTACTATGCTGTAAGTACTTTAAGGCCCGGGCTTTATAGTTAACCACTATTAGGTCTTCTTCTTCTTTCTCTAATTACTTTGTGCTGTTAAGCGTAGAGTACAGGCCTCTTCTACCCATTTCCTCCACCTCTATTAGGTCAATTAATGGAAATTAATTGTTCTTTCACACTAGCCGTGTGTAGGCTTAAGTATGGAAAGATACAGCCCTCGTAAAATAGGAACCAGATTCGTGAATAAAGAAGGCGGAGATCTTGCTGAAGAGCAAGATCTCTGCCTTTTTTGTCCGTTGTCCTGGCCTGTCGGGGGAAGTCTATCTAAGAAAACTGTAGGGACCCTGCCCTCTCTACTGTCGTGGCTCCTTGGGTCGGCCGCCCTCTGTCATGGCATGGTGGCCTACGTAACAAATCCCCTCCGTAATGAAATCCCAATCCTATGTTTTCTTCCTTTTTGTAGAACAGATGATTTAGTTTGAGTTATCTAAAATGTGTATTATATTTTACTACTTTAACGGATACGCACTATAAGTTAAATGTTAATACAAAGGCTGTTCAATAAGGAATGATCATATTTATTTTTGCCAACGAACCTTTACTCATCCTCATAATTTTTATGGTCCTTCTCAAAATCTTCTCCCCTGAATGCGATGCACTTGTCCCAGAGTTTCTGACAGTCTTCAAAAACATGCTGGAAACCATTTTTGAGAGATCCTTCAAAATCGCCTCCGCAGCCTTCACCACTGCTTCTGATGATGGATAATGCCTCCCATGAAGGCGTTTCTTCAAGTTAGGGAATAGAAAACAGTCACATGGGGCTAAATCCGGACTATAGGGTGGGTGAGGGATGCACTTCACGTTGATTTTTGCAAGACATTCAGCAACAACATTGGCAGTATGCGACCGCGCATTATCGTGGTGCAGCATCCAGCCTGCTTCACGGAAATGTGGTCTTTAGCGCCTGATGTGGACTTGCGATGTTTTCAGGACATCCCTGTAGTATTGTCCAGTTACTGATGTGTGTGCAGGTACAACATGCTGATAAACCATTCCATGAATATCAAAGAATGAGATGACCATAACTTTCCCAGCAGAAGCAACCACTTTTGCTTTTTTAGGGGTTGGTGATAATGGAGATTTCCACACTGAGCTTTGCTGTTTGCTCTCAGGATCAAAATGATGTAGCCAAGTTTCATCAGCAGTGAATTACGTTTGAAAGAAACTCCAGATCTTCCCCTAACATCAACTTTAACTACATGCAGACCTGCATGCGAATGTCCTTTTGTTTGGGAATCAACAGTCTTGGAACCCATCGCGCACAAACACGTGTCACTTGTAATGTTTCTGTCACCAACGTGTGGGTGACACCCAATGAAATGTTCAGTGTTTCAGAAAGTGATCTTAAGGTAATTTGTCGATCCTCTCTCACAATGGCAGCAGCAGTGTTGATGTTTTCTTCCGTAAGAGCAGTAACTGGAGCACCGGTTCCACCTTCCTTTGAAATTGATTGTCTCCCCTCTTTCAACATTTTAAACCACTTTCGAGCTGTGCTGTAGGAAAGAACAGACTCTCCATAGGCCTCCTGTAACATTATATAGGCCTCAGCTGAAGATTTGATGAGGCGAAAGCAGAATTTCAAAGCCGCATATTGTACCTCGCGTGTTAGCTCCATTGCAGTGGTCGGCGATACTGGACATGTCTGAACTTGCCTGGTTCTCACAGGCGGGAACCAGGAGTACCAACAATGAAACTACTACGGCGTGTTTGTTCCACATTAAGCTAACAGAATACAATAAGATTGAATTTTAGTGAGAAAAATTATGACCGTAAAAATTATGATCATTCTTTATTGAACAGCCCTCGTAATTGGAAAAATAAACATTACTATTAATAGAACTTAATTGTTCTTTCACACTGGTCGTGTGTATGCTAAAGTATGGAAAGATAGAGTCAGACTGAAAAATTCAGTGCCATGCCGGGATTTGAACCACGGGTCTTCTGGTTGCCGTCCAGCCGCTGTAACCCTTGAGCTACTGAATTTTTCAGTCTGATTATCTTTCCATACTTTAGCCGACACACGACCAGTGTGAAGGAACAATTAATTTCCATAAATTGACCTAATAGTGGCGATGGCTCCAAGCAAACGAAATGCATGATTAAAACAGTAATTGTGTAACAGGTGGTCTACAAGGAACGTCTTCGTGAGATATTAGGTTATATAACGAAACTCTCTTACGTGAATATTACTACCTACTTTCTATTCCACAGAATGAAGCTGGTATCCTGATATCACGGCGATAGTTCTGTCCTTGAACGAGCAACACATGCCACAAACAGAATTATGCATGAGACGATTTAACAGGGATGGCTGAAAAGAGATTCACGCGGCTCTTACGTCACCATGCATTTATTATGCATTACATGCAAAGGTCGAGATGTCTCAGCGATGCTTCAACAATAGGTACAGCGTTTAACTTTGTATTGCCAACGAAGAAGTGTGAAAGCAGTTGTTAAATAAACAATATCTGTCATAATGATGCGTTTGGTGTAGCAGGTGTCTTTGCTTTCGAAGCAAAGGATCCGGAGCAACTAGTAACACAGTCGTTCGTCTGTGGTCCGCATTCCGGAGACACGGTTTCGATTCCCGTGGCCGACCTAACTAACCCATGGATTATTCGGGGGGTTTCCAGGTCACTAGGCAAATGCTCGGTAGGTTAATTACATCCCCGAATTTCCTGTCCCTCCATTTCCTCTCCTTTATCATTTCACATCAACTCTCATCTGGTGGTCTGTTTCAGGGTAGAAGTGTCGGCGGGTGTCTCGGCGGTGCATGGCAGGATGATATGCTCTGAGGAAAACTACTTCCTCCTCCGGTAGGTCGGTTGTCGTTCTCCACTCCTCTGCTGGGACCATTTCGGGACCGCCAGCCAGGGACCTTTGCGGCTCGGACCGCCAGTCAGGGACGTTTGCGGCTCGGACCGTCAGCCAGGGACCTTTGCGGCTCGGACCGCCAGCCAGGGACCTTTGCGGCTCGGACCGCCAGCCAGGGACCTTTGCGGCTCGGACCGTCAGTCAGGGACGTTTGCGGCTCGGACCGCCAGCCAGGGACCTTTGCGGCTCGGACCGCCAGCCAGGGACCTTTGCGGCTCGGACCGCCAGTCAGGGACGTTTGCGGCTCGGACCGCCAGGCAGGGACGTTTGCGGCTCGGACCGCCAGCCTGGGACGTTTGCGGCTCGGACCGCCAGCCAGAGACCTTTGCGGCTCGGACCGCCAGCCTGGGACGTTTGCGGCTCGGACCGCCAGCCAGAGACCTTTGCGGCTCGGACCGCCAGCCTGGGACGTTTGCGGCTCGAACCGCCAGCCTGGGACGTTTGCGGCTCGGACCGCCAGCCTGGGACGTTTGCGGCTCGGACCGCCAGCCTGGGACGTTTGCGGCTCGGACCGCCAGCCTGGGACGTTTGCGGCTCGAACCGCCAGCCTGGGACGTTTGCGGCTCGAACCGCCAGCCTGGGACGTTTGCGGCTCGGACCGCCAGCCTGGGACGTTTGCGGCTCGGACCGCCAGCCTGGGACGTTTGCGGCTCGGACCGCCAGCCAGAGACCTTTGCGGCTCGGACCGCCAGCCTGGGACGTTTGCGGCTCGGACCGCCAGCCTGGGACGTTTGCGGCTCGGACCGCCAGCCAGAGACCTTTGCGGCTCGGACCGCCAGCCAGGGACCTTTGCGGCTCGGACCGCCAGCCTGGGACGTTTGCGGCTCGGACCGCCAGCCAGAGACCTTTGCGGCTCGGACCGCCAGCCTGGGACGTTTGCGGCTCGGACCGCCAGCCAGAGACCTTTGCGGCTCGGACCGCCAGCCTGGGACGTTTGCGGCTCGGACCGCCAGCCAGAGACCTTTGCGGCTCGGACCGCCAGCCTGGGACGTTTGCGGCTCGAACCGCCAGCCTGGGACGTTTGCGGCTCGGACCGCCAGCCTGGGACGTTTGCGGCTCGGACCGCCAGCCTGGGACGTTTGCGGCTCGGACCGCCAGCCTGGGACGTTTGCGGCTCGGACCGCCAGCCTGGGACCTTTGCGGCTCGGACCGCCAGCCAGGGACGTTTGCGGCTCGGACCGCCAGCCTGGGACGTTTGCGGCTCGGACCGCCAGCCAGAGACCTTTGCGGCTCGGACCGCCAGCCTGGGACGTTTGCGGCTCGGACCGCCAGCCTGGGACGTTTGCGGCTCGGACCGCCAGCCTGGGACCTTTGCGGCTCGGACCGCCAGCCAGAGACCTTTGCGGCTCGGACCGCCAGCCTGGGACGTTTGCGGCTCGGACCGCCAGCCTGGGACGTTTGCGGCTCGGACCGTCAGCCTGGGACGTTTGCGGCTCGGACCGCCAGCCTGGGACGTTTGCGGCTCGGACCGCCAGCCTGGGACGTTTGCGGCTCGGACCGCCAGCCTGGGACGTTTGCGGCTCGGACCGCCAGCCTGGGACGTTTGCGGCTCGGACCGCCAGCCTGGGACGTTTGCGGCTCGGACCGCCAGCCTGGGACGTTTGCGGCTCGGACCGCCAGCCTGGGACGTTTGCGGCTCGGACCGCCAGCCTGGGACGTTTGCGGCTCGGACCGTCAGCCAGAGACCTTTGCGGCTCGGACCGCCAGCCTGGGAGGTTTGCGGCTCGGACTGCCAGCCTGGGACGTTTGCGGCTCGGATCGCCAGCCTGGGACGTTTGCGGCTCGGATCGCCAGCCTGGGACGTTTGCGGCTCGGACCGTCAGCCAGGGACGTTTGCGGCTCGGATCGCCAGCCTGGGACGTTTGCGGCTCGGACCGTCAGCCAGGGACGTTTGCGGCTCGGATCGCCAGCCTGGGACGTTTGCGGCTCGGACCGTCAGCCAGGGACGTTTGCGGCTCGGACCGCCAGCCAGAGACCTTTGCGGCTCGGACCGCCAGCCTGGGACGTTTGCGGCTCGGATCGCCAGCCAGGGACGTTTGCGGCTCGGACCGTCAGCCTGGGACCTTTGCGGCTCGGACCGCCAGCATGGGACGTTTGCGGCTCGGATCGCCAGCCAGAGACCTTTGCGGCTCGGACCGTCCGCCTGGGACGTTTGCGGCTCGGACCGCCAGCCAGAGACCTTTGCGGCTCGGACCGTCAGCCTGGGACGTTTGCGGCTCGGACCGCCAGCCAGAGACCTTTGCGGCTCGGACCGCCAGCCTGGGACGTTTGCGGCTCGGACCGCCAGCCAGGGACGTTTGCGGCTCGGACCGCCAGCCTGGGACGTTTGCGGCTCGGACCACCAGCCTGGGACGTTTGCGGCTCGGACCGCCAGCCAGAGACCTTTGCGGCTCGGACCGCCAGCCAGGGACCTTTGCGGCTCGGACCGCCAGCCAGAGACCTTTGCGGCTCGGACCGCCAGCCAGAGACCTTTGCGGCTCGGACCGCCAGCCAGAGACCTTTGCGGCTCGGACCACCAGCCTGGGACGTTTGCGGCTCGGACCGCCAGCCAGAGACCTTTGCGGCTCGGACCGCCAGCCTGGGACGTTTGCGGCTCGGACCACCAGCCTGGGACGTTTGCGGCTCGGACCGCCAGCCTGGGACGTTTGCGGCTCGGACCGCCAGCCTGGGACGTTTGCGGCTCGGACCGCCAGCCTGGGACGTTTGCGGCTCGGACCGCCAGCCTGGGACCTTTGCGGCTCGGACCGTCAGCCAGAGACTTTTGCGGCTCGGACCGCCAGCCAGAGACCTTTGCGGCTCGGACCGTCAGCCAGAGACCTTTGCGACTCGGACCGCCAGCCAGGGACCTTTGCGGCTCGGACCGCCAGCCTGGGACGTTTGCGGCTCGGACCGCCAGCCAGAGACTTTTGCGACTCGGACCGCCAGCCTGGGACCTTTGCGGCTCGGACCGCCAGCCAGAGACCTTTGCGACTCGGACCGCCAGCCTGGGACCTTTGCGGCTCGGACCGCCAGCCTGGGACGTTTGCGGCTCGGACCGCCAGCCAGAGACCTTTGCGGCTCGGACCGCCAGCCTGGGACCTTTGCGGCTCGGACCGCCAGCCAGGGACCTTTGCGGCTCGGACCGCCAGCCTGGGACGTTTGCGGCTCGGACCGCCAGCCTGGGACCTTTGCGGCTCGGACCGCCAGCCAGAGACCTTTGCGGCTCGGACCGCCAGCCAGAGACCTTTGCGACTCGGACCACCAGCCTGGGACGTTTGCGGCTCGGACCGCCAGCCAGGGACCTTTGCGGCTCGGACCGTCAGCCAGGGACCTTTGCGGCTCGGACCGCCAGCCTGGGACGTTTGCGACTCGGACCGCCAGCCTGGAACGTTTGCGGCTCGGACCGCCAGCCTGGGACCTTTGCGGCTCGGACCGCCAGCCAGAGACCTTTGCGGCTCGGACCGTCAGCCAGGGACCTTTGCGGCTCGGACCGTCAGCCAGGGACCTTTGCGGCTCGGACCGTCAGCCGTACTTAAGTCCCAGGCTTCATAGTTAAACCACTGAGCTACTATGGCCAACATGCCGACATGACAACTGACTCGTATGGTTCCCGGTAGACCACTAGGGGTTCTCATATGCTATGAGACACGCACCTTTTGTGGCGACTTACTATGCTGTAAGTACTTAAGTCCCAGGCTTCATAGTTAAACCACTGAGCTACTATGGCCAACATGTCGACATGACAACTGACTCGTATGTTTCCCGGTAGACCACTAGGGGTTCTCATATGCTATGAGACACGCACCTTTTGTGGCGACTTACTATGCTGTAAGTACGTAAGTCCCAGGCTTCATAGTTAAACCACTGAGCTACTATGACCAACATGCCGACATGACAACTGACTCGTATGGTTCCCGGTAGACCACTAGGGGTTCTCATATGCTATGAGACACGCACCTTTTGTGGCGACTTACTATGCTGTAAGTACTTAAGTCCCAGGCTTCATAGTTAAACCACTGAGCTACTATGACCAACATGCCGACATGACAACTGACTCGTATGTTTCCCGGTAGACCACTAGGGGTTCTCATATGCTATGAGACACGCCCCGTTTGTGGCGACTTACTATGCTGTAAGTACTTAAGTCCCAGGCTTCATAGTTAAACCACTGAGCTACTATGGCCAACATGTCGACATGACTACTGACTCGTATGTTTCCCGGTAGACCACTAGGGGTTCTCATATGCTATGAGACACGCACCTTTTGTGACGACTTACTATGCTGTAAGTACTTAAGTCCCAGGCTTCATAGTTAAACCACTGAGCTAATATGACCAACATGCCGACATGACAACTGACTCGTATGGTTCCCGGTAGACCACTAGGGGTTCTCATATGCTATGAGACACGCACCTTTTGTGGCGACTTACTATGCTGTAAGTACTTGTCCCAGGCTTTATAGTTATACCACTGAGCTACTATGGCCAACATGCCGACATGACAACTGACTCGTATGTTTCCCGTTAGACCACTAGGGGTTCTCATATGTTATGAGACACGCACCTTTTGTGACGACTTACTATGCTGTAAGTACTTAAGTCCCAGGCTTCATAGTTAAACCACTGAGCTACTATGACCAACATGCCGACATGACAACTGACTCGTATGGTTCCCGGTAGACCACTAGGGGTTCTCATATGCTATGAGACACGCACCTTTTGTGACGTCTTACTATGCTGTAAGTACTTGTCCCAGGCTTTATAGTTATACCACTGAGCTACTATGGCCAACATGTCGACATGACAACTGACTCGTATGTTTCCCGGTAGACCACTAGGGGTTCTCATATGCTATGAGACACGCACCTTTTGTGACGTCTTACTATGCTGTAAGTACTTAAGTCCCAGGCTTCATAGTTAAACCACTGAGCTACTATGGCCAACATGTCGACATGACAACTGACTCGTATGTTTCCCGGTAGGCCACTAGGGGTTCTCATATGCTATGAGACACGCCCCGTTTGTGGCGACTTACTATGCTGTAAGTACTTAAGTCCCAGGCTTCATAGTTAAACCACTGAGCTACTATGGCCAACATGCCGACATGACAACTGACTCGTATGTTTCCCGGTAGACCACTAGGGGTTCTCATATGTTATGAGACACGCACCTTTTGTGGCGACTTACTATGCTGTAAGTACTTAAGTCCCAGGCTTCATAGTTAAACCACTGAGCTACTATAACCAACATGTCGACATGACAACTGACCCGTATGTTTCCCGATAGACCACTAGGGGTTCTCATATGCTATGAGACACGCACCTCTTGTGACGTCTTACTATGCTGTAAGTACTTGTCCCAGGCTTTATAGTTATACCACTGAGCTACTATGGCCAACATGTCGACATGACAACTGACTCGTATGTTTCCCGGTAGACCACTAGGGGTTCTCATATGCTATGAGACACGCACCTTTTGTGACGTCTTACTATGCTGTAAGTACTTAAGTCCCAGGCTTCATAGTTAAACCACTGAGCTACTATGGCCAACATGTCGACATGACAACTGACTCGTATGTTTCCCGGTGGACCACTAGGGGTTCTCATATGCTATGAGACACGCCCCGTTTGTGGCGACTTACTATGCTGTAAGTACTTAAGTCCCAGGCTTCATAGTTAAACCACTGAGCTACTATGGCCAACATGCCGACATGACAACTGACTCGTATGTTTCCCGGTAGACCACTAGGGTTTCTCATATGTTATGAGACACGCACCTTTTGTGACGACTTACTATGCTGTAAGTACTTAAGTCCCAGGCTTCATAGTTAAACCACTGAGCTACTATGACCAACATGTCGACATGACAACTGACCCGTATGTTTCCCGATAGACCACTAGGGGTTCTCATATGCTATGAGACACGCACCTTTTGTGACGACTTACTATGCTGTAAGTACTTAAGTCCCAGGCTTCATAGTTAAACCACTGAGCTACTATGACCAACATGTCGACATGACAACTGACCCGTATGTTTCCCGATAGACCACTAGGGGTTCTCATATGCTATGAGACACGCACCTTTTGTGACGACTTACTATGCTGTAAGTACTTAAGTCCCAGGCTTCATAGTTAAACCACTGAGCTACTATGACCAACATGTCGACATGACAACTGACCCGTATGTTTCCCGATAGACCACTAGGGGTTCTCATATGCTATGAGACACGCACCTTTTGTGACGACTTACTATGCTGTAAGTACTTAAGTCCCAGGCTTCATAGTTAAACCACTGAGCTACTATGACCAACATGTCGACATGACAACTGACTCGTATGTTTCCCGATAGACCACTAGGGGTTCTCATATGCTATGAGACACGCACCTTTTGTGACGACTTACTATGCTGTAAGTACTTAAGTCCCAGGCTTCATAGTTAAACCACTGAGCTACTATGACCAACATGCCGACATGACAACTGACTCGTATGTTTCCCGGTAGACCACTAGGGGTTCTCATATGCTATGAGACACGCACCTTTTGTGGCGACTTACTATGCTGTAAGTACTTAAGTCCCAGGCTTCATAGTTAAACCACTGAGCTACTATGGCCAACATGCCGACATGACAACTGACTCGTATGTTTCCCGATAGACCACTAGGGGTTCTCATATGCTATGAGACACGCACCTTTTGTGGCGACTTACTATGCTGTAAGTACTTAAGTCCCAGGCTTCATAGTTAAACCACTGAGCTACTATGACCAACATGCCGACATGACAACTGACTCGTATGTTTCCCGGTAGACCACTAGGGGTTCTCATATGCTATGAGACACGCACCTTTTGTGGCGACTTACTATGCTGTAAGTACTTAAGTCCCAGGCTTCATAGTTAAACCACTGAGCTACTATGACCAACATGTCGACATGACAACTGACTCGTATGTTTCCCGATAGACCACTAGGGGTTCTCATATGCTATGAGACACGCACCTTTTGTGACGACTTACTATGCTGTAAGTACTTAAGTCCCAGGCTTCATAGTTAAACCACTGAGCTACTATGACCAACATGCCGACATGACAACTGACTCGTATGTTTCCCGGTAGACCACTAGGGGTTCTCATATGCTATGAGACACGCACCTTTTGTGGCGACTTACTATGCTGTAAGTACGTAAGTCCCAGGCTTCATAGTTAAACCACTGAGCTACTATGACCAACATGCCGACATGACAACTGACTCGTATGTTTCCCGGTAGACCACTAGGGGTTCTCATATGCTATGAGACACGCACCTTTTGTGGCGACTTACTATGCTGTAAGTACTTAAGTCCCAGGCTTCATAGTTAAACCACTGAGCTACTATGACCAACATGTCGACATGACAACTGACTCGTATGTTTCCCGATAGACCACTAGGGGTTCTCATATGCTATGAGACACGCACCTTTTGTGACGACTTACTATGCTGTAAGTACTTAAGTCCCAGGCTTCATAGTTAAACCACTGAGCTACTATGACCAACATGCCGACATGACAACTGACTCGTATGTTTCCCGGTAGACCACTAGGGGTTCTCATATGCTATGAGACACGCACCTTTTGTGGCGACTTACTATGCTGTAAGTACTTAAGTCCCAGGCTTCATAGTTAAACCACTGAGCTACTATGGCCAACATGCCGACATGACAACTGACTCGTATGTTTCCCGATAGACCACTAGGGGTTCTCATATGCTATGAGACACGCACCTTTTGTGGCGACTTACTATGCTGTAAGTACTTAAGTCCCAGGCTTCATAGTTAAACCACTGAGCTACTATGACCAACATGCCGACATGACAACTGACTCGTATGTTTCCCGGTAGACCACTAGGGGTTCTCATATGCTATGAGACACGCACCTTTTGTGGCGACTTACTATGCTGTAAGTACTTAAGTCCCAGGCTTCATAGTTAAACCACTGAGCTACTATGGCCAACATGCCGACATGACAACTGACTCGTATGTTTCCCGGTAGACCACTAGGGGTTCTCATATGCTATGAGACACGCACCTTTTGTGGCGACTTACTATGCTGTAAGTACTTAAGTCCCAGGCTTCATAGTTAAACCACTGAGCTACTATGGCCAACATGCCGACATGACAACTGACTCGTATGTTTCCCGGTAGACCACTAGGGGTTCTCATATGCTATGAGACACGCACCTTTTGTGGCGACTTACTATGCTGTAAGTACTTAAGTCCCAGGCTTCATAGTTAAACCACTGAGCTACTATGGCCAACATGTCGACATGACAACTGACTCGCATGTTTCCCGGTAGACCACTAGGAGTTCTCATATGCTATGAGACACGCACCTTTTGTGACGTCTTACTATGCTGTAAGTACTTGTCCCAGGCTTTATAGTTATACCACTGAGCTACTGTGGCCAACATGTCGACATGACAACTGACTCGCATGTTTCCCGATAGACCACTAGGGGTTCTCATATGCTATGAGACACACACCTTTTGTGTCGACTTACTATGCTGTAAGTACTTAAGTCCTAGACTTCATTGTTAAACCACTGAGCTACTATGACCAACATGCCGACATGACAACTGACTCGTATGTTTCCCGGTAGACCACTAGGGGTTCTCATATGCTATGAGACACGCCCCGTTTGTGGCGACTTACTATGCTGTAAGTACTTAAGTCCCAGGCTTCATAGTTAAACCACTGAGCTACTATGGCCAACATGTCGACATGACAACTGACTCGTATGTTTCCCGGTAGACCACTAGGGGTTCTCATATGCTATGAGACACGCACCTTTTGTGGCGACTTACTATGCTGTAAGTACTTAAGTCCCAGGCTTCATAGTTAAACCACTGAGCTACTATGGCCAACATGCCGACATGACAACTGACTCGTATGTTTCCCGGTAGACCACTAGGGGGTTCTCATATGCTATGAGACACGCACCTTTTGTGGCGACTTACTATGCTGTAAGTACTTAAGTCCCAGGCTTCATATTTAAACCACTGAGCTACTATGGCCAACATGCCGACATGACAACTGACTCGTATGTTTCCCGGTAGACCACTAGGGGGTTCTCATATGCTATGAGACACGCACCTTTTGTGGCGACTTACTATGCTGTAAGTACTTAAGTCCCAGGCTTCATATTTAAACCACTGTGTTATTCAGGTAAATTGATGGAAATAATCATTTCTTTCACACTAGCCGTGTGTAGGTTAAGGATTGAATGAGTAGAGTCAGACTGAAATATTCAGAATTTAATGTTGGCCATAGTAGCTCAGTGGTTTAGAGCAACCGCACGGAGAGCGGGAGTTCCGTGATTCAAATCCCGGCAATGACATTGAATTTTTCAGTCTGGCTTTACTTATTCAAACATTAACCTACACACTGCTGGTGTGGAAGAAATGATTATTTCCATCAATTTACCGAGAGTAATTCTGATCAGTAGACTTGCACTCGATTCTGCCATTCACTAGTTAAAGTCTTCCCATTTATTCTATTTTATTCTCTGTTATATGACTTTCTGAAAAGTAACTATAGGTATGTGGCACTGATAAGGTGAGCTCCAGCTACGAAATTTGGGAACTACTCTTTAACTGTTTACATTTGGAAATATGCAAATACATATAAATACAGAAGGAATATATAAGCTCGAGGGGTATCTACCATAGCAATCCACCCAGAGTGAAGACTGCCCCCCCTCTAACGACCAGGGAGTTACCGAGCTGTCCCAATAGGGCGCCCGGCACCTCCGTGGCGCTTTCCGTAGGGCAAGACCTACAGACTAACAAGCACCCGCCCCCCCCCCATCTGGTCCTGTGGACTCAAGACGGGATGGAAGTGGATACGCCACTTACGCGCGCCAACCCCTAATGGGAAGGCTACCGATATGACCTCGGTGGGGCCGCCCGGTGATCTAGCACACCTTCTACTAGCTATGTTTGCTAGTACCTGGCATATATGGCTTCCCTCAAACCCGTCCGGAGACGTACCCGATCTCCCACGGGTTTCGGGAACCACTGCTCCCCTCCCATTCAGGGAGGGGCTCGAATGTTCGGCCCGAGGTTCCTCTAGTAACGTCAGAGGTACCACGAGTGCTAAGGGTCCGCAGCGCCCACACCTCGGCAGCTGAAGGGGACGCATCCTCTCCCTTACAGGAATATATACAGAAGGAATGTTCAACCCTATGCTGGAGATAACTCCCCTTAGCTTTAGCACTGTCCTGGGATATTACTTAATCAATTTCTTTTTGTAATTTACGTCCTCCAACGTGGTCATATCGGACGATGAATGGAATGGGTGAAATGGTGCTCAAATGCGCCCGGGGTCCATAGAGCTTAGAGTTACCCGACATTCGTCTTTTAGGATGAGTGAAAACCCTGTAAAAAAACCTTATCCAGGTAACTCACCCTGACCGAGATTCGAACTCGGGACTTCTTGAACGTGAGGCAGACACGCTACCACCACGCTACTGAAGCGGGCGATTAATCGATTAATTTTTTATTTTAGATTAAATATTAAAAAAATAATGGAATAATAGAGTCGATTAAAATTAATCAACTACAATAAACATTAATCAAAACTCTTTTAGCCAAATTTGGCCCTCTTTGTTTTGATGTATTGCTTCCAACGTTAACAGCCTTTCCAACGCATCAAGCTTTCACTAGACACGTCATGTTCTTTGAACTTTGAGATAATATAACTCCTGATAGCTAAAAGAAATCACTCTGAATCCCGAGAGAGTCTAAATAACACTTCTGCTGTGAAATATTCTAAGAGGTACATAACTACATACAGATGCTGACAGAGAGGTTTCTTTCCTTACAGCTTGTGTGTGACAACATATCGTATACAACTGATTATTTATCGCCTGCTAGCATAAACTGAGCTGTACAACCTTGAACCGAACACTTCGCTTACGCAGCTATGGAAACAATAGCTGATCCCTCTTTTCAGGGCTGGTAGTGGTGTAACTTTGCTGTTATCTGCAGTAAGCCAGTAACGTTTCTGAGTTCGTGACAGTGAGTGAAAGTTTTGTGTTAAGAAAGTTAAAATAAGGAAAATTAAAGAAAGTTAAAGAAAATTAAAATTATGGCATACGAAAATTTGAGAGGGAAACTGGGTGTACATTTTGGCTTTAAGATAAATGAATCTAGTAAAGTGTCTGACAGAAAAAAAATATTTTGTATAGTGACTAGGTGACTAGGTAAACTGTTATTTGCATGACAGTCTCAGGATTCTTAGTAGATATTGATATAATACGTTACTAAATAATAACTTACAAAAATATTGTAGATCTAATTATATATTGTAGCGGCGACGGGCATAAAAGGTTCGCAGCAAATAGATAACAGACGGATAGTGTTTTACGGAGATAAAGAGCTTGCATAAGCAGGTAAACATAGCTCCGGAGATACAGAACTTGCCGGCACAGATTAAGTTACGCTTCTGGAAGGTGATAGAACATTCGATTTCTTGATGGTTACAGAACAGTCTCGAATTATCAATGAGGTATTTAAGGGAGCGATGACTCGCCAAGAGTCAGTCGCAAACAGAAGTAAACAGGTATAAATATGCTATAGCAGGAGTGATGTAAACAGGTGTGACCAGAACGCTGTTTGTTATTGTCATCATCCTTGGTAGATCGTGACTGTTGTAACCTCAGTATCAGGCAGCGACTAGGAGGCGGAGAATTAATTGAAATCAGACAATTAAGAATAAGATAAATCTTGCTAAACTAATATAAAAATCTTGTTATAATAATATGAAATTAGAATGGATAGGGCAATGATTAAAATAGCGGTTCACTTAAACAATAAGAAGGGAAGAATATAATTTAATATAACATATATACTAGCATCCAGGCAAGAAAGATAAATATTCTTGTAAAATTATGTACACGTCGGAGAGACAGGAAGGAAGGACCGTTACATTTTTTTTCCCCTAGGAAAAGTTCAATGTCTGAGAACTATTGTATACTTTCAGCCAGGAATGTTTTGGAACAAAGGGCTTTCAAAATACAACTGAGCAATCACGATAAAGTGATTTACTTCGCTGATTTGATAACGATGTATACCGTTACAAACAACTCAGGGTGGGCTGAACGTCAATGAGTTTTGCAAACCAATGCGAAAATTCGAAATAAATGAGAACCAATAATAATGTAACATTCGAGAAGGGTGAGCTAGTTTGGTCATGTAATAAAGTTAGAGAGGGGGTCAGAATAAGGTTTGAACTGAATCGTGAAGTAAGTAAACTTACTTAAAAGGTGATACTACGACAGGAAGGACGTGTTCATGCGCGTTAAGAAGAGATGCGAAGATTTATAAGTCTGAAATGTAGGGAAGTTAAGAATAGCGCAACCAGCGTAAGTGGAAACAGCATTAGAAGTTTATTAGAGCAAAAGTAGTCGCCGTATAAAAAAGAAATAGAAATCGCGCGGAAGTAAATTTAAACAAGTAATCCAGGTTTTCAAGTAAAATTGAATTTATGTTAGGAAGTTTACTAACAGGTGGTCACCGATTCAAGTCGATAAGTAAACTTAGTAGGAATTAAACTGCAACAAAGTATTATTAATACGACTGAGTAGCCAACAGCCACCAAAACCCATTTCCTACAACCATTCACCTGAGGATAAGAGAACTCATAGCTCCAATTAGAATCCAATCAATTTAACACTGATATGCGGGTTTGCCGCATAATGGTCCTTCCTTCCTGTCTCTTCGACGTGTACAGATTTTTACAAGAATATTTCTCTTTCTTGCCTGGATGCTAGTATATATGTTATATTAAATTATATCCTTCCCTTCTTATTAAGTCGACCGCTATTTTAATCATTACTCTATCCATTCTAATTTCATATTATTATAACAAGATTTTATATTAGTTTAGCAAAACATTTTTTATTAATTTATCTTCTTTTTTAATTATCTGATTTCAATTAATTCGCCGCCTCCTAATCGCTGCCCGATACTGATTTGAATTTCTGCAAATTGGACTTTTAATTCTACGAACGCACACAGTTACAATATGTGCACTTGATGCAAATACAAATTTTGAACCTAATAGTTAAAAGCTTCATAAATAATTAAATATACTCAGCATTAAAGTACTTTATATAATCCTTACACCTAATTTTCGAGCATATAGTATCTCCATAAATCCACAGATTAATCGATTAAAGTAATACGATTAATCGATTAAACATTTTGATCTATCTACAGCACTGTGATCTTCTATCTATTCTACATGACTGAAAATAAGCTACAACTACAATAAGATGGAAAATCCCAACCGTATTCGTTTCCAAAACCGGAACTCTGAATGTGCGCATTAGCTAAGTTGCCCACGCAATTCGCAGGCCACTTACTTTTGTCCGTGACCCTTGACAGTAACCAGCGCTATTTTGTCAAGCTGTGCCACAAAATGCGGTACTAGAGGGTACCTCTGTCCTGGACACTTCAAATTAAAATAGTTGCTGTGACCTGATCAGTTAACACAAATAGACGTAAATGTGATATATCAAGGTCAGCAGGTTAGAGCAACTTTTGACAACAGTTGGGCTTCATTTTAAAGCGAACAGTATGCTCTTATATGTGTACAGCATATCATCGTCATCATCATTATTATTATTATTATTATTATTATTATTATTATTATTATTATCATTATCATCATTATATAGTTAGTTAGTTACTAACACTCCCCACATGGCAACCTTGGCCTTCGGGGTAACCTCACCCCACCAAGTGATGACCGGACCCATTTCTCAGGTGGAGGCACCCAGAGGGCGGTGTCCATTACCTCCGATGATAGGGTGATAGTGAAGATGGCGGTGAGGTGAGAGGACCTACAGTTTTTACCGTGGACTCCGAACCACGTTGGGCATAGGGGATACTTCACGTGTGCTAGACAGAGGTGAAGGCGTGGATAGGGCCGACTTAAAATCGCCAACCCCAGAGCCGGGAATCGAACTCGGGACCCTTAGAACGGGAGCCGCGAACGAAACCACCGCGCTACCCCGGCGCCCTCATCATTATTATTATTATTATTATTATTATTATTATTATTATTATTATTATTATTATTATTATTATTATTATTATTATTATTATTATTATTATTATTATTATTATTATTATTATTATTATTATTATTATTATTATTATTATTATTATTATTATTATTATTATTATTATTATTATTATTATTATTATTATTATTATTATTATTATTATTATTATTATTATTATTATTATTATTATTATTATTATTATTATTATTATTATTATTATTATTATTATTATTATTATTATTATTATTATTATTATTATTATTATTATTATTATTATTATTATTATTATTATTATTATTATTATTATTATTATTATTATTATTATTATTATTATTATTATTATTATTATTATTATTATTATTATTATTATTATTATTATTATTATTATTATTATTATTATTATTATTATTATTATTATTATTATTATTATTATTATTATTATTATTATTATTATTATTATTATTATTATTATTATTATTATTATTATTATTATTATTATTATTATTATTATTATTATTATTATTATTATTATTATTATTATTATTATTATTATTATTATTATTATTATTATTATTATTATTATTATTATTATTATTATTATTATTATTATTATTATTATTATTATTATTATTATTATTATTATTATTATTATTATTATTATTATTATTATTATTATTATTATTATTATTATTATTATTATTATTATTATTATTATTATTAATTATTAATTATTATTATTATTATTATTATTAATTATTAATTATTATTATTATTATTATTATTATTATTATTATTATTATTATTATTATTATTATTATTATTATTATTATTATTATTATTATTATTATTATTATTATTATTATTATTATTATTATTATTATTATTATTATTATTATTATTATTATTATTATTATTATTATTATTATTATTATTATTATTATTATTATTATTATTATTATTATTATTATTATTATTATTATTATTATTATTATTATTATTATTATTATTATTATTATTATTATTATTATTATTATTATTATTATTATTATTATTATTATTATTATTATTATTATTATTATTATTATTATTATTATTATTATTATTATTATTATTATTATTATTATTATTATTATTTATAATACTGTACACAAAGACAATGGAAAAGTCGTGGATCTACACGCAAACGATAGAAGATGCAAGAACACATCAATGTAAAGATCATTGTAACATAAGAGGTATACCTGTGACATTTTGATGTTTAATGAATTGGGGAAATGCTGCTTATATACTTTTTCCCCGATGCCTAACTTTCTTCTTTAAAATACTTTTCTTTCCCAATCTTAACCTTAATGCTCTTACTGATACCTACAGCACGTGAAGTCCTATCAACCACCTTAGAGAATGGAATAATAGGCTCCCCTTTCAATTTCTTCTCATCGAAGAATTCTCTCACGGAGCATATCACTCGAATTTCCTGTGCCTCTCTTTTAATTGGAATACCTTTATCAAATATACTTTTATTTGGCTCCCGAGCACGTTCAGGTTTCCGCTTGTCACTATTTTTATACATAATTACACATTCACAACACACGCACAGATACACGAACTCACAAACACGTAAACCAAGGGAAATTGTCACAAAATGCAAAGGAACTTGCCAGTACAGGATCTGTAACTGTTGTAACCTTATATAAAATAACAGTAACATATACGTGAAGGCATTATGTTTACGCAGCGTTATCAAAAGAGAAACAAAAACCAAGGTATTGTGTTTACTGCAGCGTTTGCGTAACTCGCTCGCCCGCAAGTCATGCTAAGCACCTGTTAGAATATTGGCAACCAAGGTTTAGCATCTAACATTGTCATAGAAACGTCTCGAATCTAATTGGTCCTTCTGATGGTTACTATGACAACGGTTATGACGTAGTCACCCCCTCCCGTTTATTTACAGCGTTTTTCCACGTGCTTACTGTCAATCACATTCTAGTTTGGCGACCAGTATACACTGTTTGTTCATTTGCAGTTCAAAGTAAAATGTATCTCACCGGTGAGTCACAGGAAGATAATTTCATTTACAATTTGTTAGCTAGATCACATCAACAAATTTCATTCAGCTTATTTATATGCCACAGCCACGTAGCCGTCCTATAAGTTTGCCAGTCGTTGCTGAGGCCCTCTCCACTTTGCAACACAGGGTCCTCCATTAGTAATATCACTGCCACTCTCTACAGATAAACCAAGGTTTATGTCTTCTTTCTCTTTATAACACGAGTACAGTGCTTCCATAAATGTCAGAGTAGAAAGGTTTTATTTACGCACTTATCAACTTTCGTTGTTTCTTAATTTCTCGGTAATCTGCGCACAATTATGAAACATGTGACTGACTTTTCGACAACTTAACCTAAACCACACGGTTGATGCAGAACAACAAATTATATTTCTAATTCTTGAAGTGGGATACATTATAACAGTCATTGTAATTTTTGGCGACAATGTTGCCACATAACTCCTCAATTTCTTTTCAGGTTCTACCGGCCCAAATGACCTATTATGTATTTTAATTGGGCAGAGATCTCGCCTGTAGCGAATCAGATGTGTTAGAGCCTTCACCGTTGCCACCTCGTTACTCCCACTCGTTTTATATTTCCCTCTCTCTCGCACACTTGCGAGTGTTCGTGGCGCTAGACGTAAGGGAACGCTAACTCAATTTTCCAAAGTTTTATAATAATGAAGTTGTTGAAATCACAATTTCAACATGAATATTCGTACATTACGTAAATGGTTTAAATATTTAGTTTATAGTTAATGTAGTTTATGAATTACTTATTTTTCTAATCCAACTAATATACCAGCGGTGGTGGACAACACGGTGCTGGGGCGGGTTTTCTCCGGGACCTCCGGTTTCCCCCGCCATCTCAATCCACCGGTGCTCCATCTTCATCTCATATATCAGTGTCACCGCCTGCGGTGCCATATGTAGTAAAAGCGGGCGTTAAACACTACACATTATTACCAGCGGTGCATCCGTATAGCTGTCAATGTTACTTACGTTAAGAGATAATTCGTCATTGTCATTGTCTTCAACGTCTGAGTACTGCAAATTTACGATGATAGCTTCGAAAATCTCGTTGCGTGCCATTTCTTTCCAAAAGTCTTCTTCTTATAGTTTATCTGATGTCTCACGCAGTTTTCCCAGTCTTATTGGGTTCCTTGTTAATTTATTGGTGAATAAGTCGTTCAACGTCAGTTAGTTTAAAAATATGATTTCTGTTTGCAACATAATTTTAGCCGACATGATCTCTATTAGATTGTTCTAGCAGTAGTAAGACGGGGGGGATGTGGATCGCGTATCATTGATCCAGCTGATACACTTTTTCATGGGAGAGTAACTGAATAGAGTAAATAGAGATTACGAACCATTCATAAACAAAGATATAATGTGAACAGACACGTTCTGCCAGACTAGCAAGAAGTGTATCGTTTCCTCTCATCGAATTTAACAAACACCTTGGCTTATTCAAAGTACATATTTCTTTCACCACGTCATTTCAAATGTTTTCGTTTCAGCTCTGAGTAATTTCAAATATACATTCACACATACATGCCAACCAATAATGATATTCATTACAGTGCTTACGTCGCAATGCATTGTTATAATATAATGGTATCTACTTTATTTGTATTAGGAAAACTATTTGAGCTAAAAATATGGGGTTTTACGGTTATGTTAAATACATTACTCTCTCCTTCCTCATGGATCAGTTTTTGCAAAATCTGAACTTTTGTCTTAGCGCGAATAGTATTTATTAGAGATTGATTAGTTTGGCACTCATCACACGCCACTTAGCGGGAATGCAGTAGGACAACACCGCAGGACTCCGATTGGCTGCTCACCTAGTAGTGCTCAAGGACGAACATCATCCCTTTTAAAACATATAATAGATAAATGATGTACTACATACAGCGTGTGTGTGCGCGTGCGTGCGTGCGCTCACGCGCACTAGACTGAAAATTAAATCAATTTGCAACACTACCACTACAGTTGAGTCCAGAGGTTCTACTCCCTTGAACCCGTAGGAACAAGACCCGGACCTCTTTCAACCAGGGAGTTATCCGAGATGTCCCAAAGGACGCTCGGCGTCCTCCGTGGGGCTTTCCATAGGGCAAGACCTGGGTTACTAACAAGGCCCCCCCCCCCATCTGGTCCATGGACACAAGACGGGATGGAAGTGGATACGCCACTTACGCGCGCCAACACCAAAGGTGAAGGCTACCGATATAACCTTGGTGGGGCCGCCTGGCGATCTAGCACACCTTCTACTAGCTTTGCACGCTAGTACCCGGGAGACTTAATGGCTTCCCTCAACCCCGTCCTTAGACGTACCCGATTCCCACGGGTATCGGGAACCACTGCCCCCTCCAGACCATCCCAATCCGAACAACTCCCGAAGGAGGGGCTCAGCAGTTCGGCCCGAGGTTCCTCTATACTCCTCCACAGGAGAGAAAGCCTCCGAGGGACGAGACGCAGGGGGGTGGCCGAAGGTCCCCACACCCTCCCTGTACAGGTTTATGACAACCCATGTCAGTACAGTTACAGACCATTCAAAAACATTCTGGCGGCTTCTACTTTTGTGAATGAATCTTCTCGGCTTTAATGTACAGAGTGAATAGGGCGCATGTTTTTTTAACGGTCTGCTCCTTGTGTAGCAAGCGCTCTCTGCCACACACATGCGCTGTCCTTGTCCCACAGCACATTCCTTACAGGGATTTACTTTGCGTTGCTATACTATAGTAACCTCAGAGGTACCACGAGTATTAGGGGTGCACAGCGCCCACACCACGGCAGCTGAAGGGGACGGATCCCCTCCCCTACGAGACTACCATTACAAGGGAATTTTAAGTTGATATCTCGAATATTTATTTGAAATTGCCTTTAACGTTTACATACTTGAATGCGATGAAGAACTTACATAGACAACTCGTCTGTGGCTCATCTTTGGCATCGTGGTTCGTGTCCTGGCCGTGGGATAAATGTCTCAAGTTGATTTAAGCTTTCAACATGGTGGCTATGTACGACTAGTATCCAAGAACATTTATCAGATAAGAAAAAAATGCATTAAGTTTTGTAGTACAAATGGAACATGAGTCATGAGTTCTCAGAACTTAAGCTGTTATCGAAACTCCATGAGGGGAATGAGTGCAGAAGTTTCGGTTCCAAGGATAGGTTTATGAAGTAAATTCTAGAAAAGAAATGTTTACTTAAGTTGTTCTGGGAAGAACAAATTACAGTGGGGAACAATGGAAAAGTTTCGGGCTTAAAAATGGGGAATGTACATGTATATCCATCTGCTGAATTCAAAAATCACCATAAAATGATAGATTAGCTCTTATTTGAAGATAAAGTGACCTTTTCTTTTTTAGAGTTGTGGCGATATAATAGGTCGTCTTGTTTCTCGATGATTAATCAGTCACACGTTCAGGCGACATATTTGTGACACATTTCTTCGCTGCAGGCATTGAAGATTGAGTTTGATTAAATAAAGAGTCATGAGATCTTTTCTCATGTGTGGATTTTTGGTGACAGAAATAAAATTTTATATGACTCCAATTTCATAATATATCATTTAATTGTATAATCAGAATTACAATTCAATCGTTACTATTCCGAATACCGAATAACTCTTTTTGACCGTTGTTAACTTTCCTTTACAATTATATTCAACGCGACATTTTTCATCGTCATGAAACAAAACTGAAGAACTCTCCTAAAGATTATAGATTTTCCGTAACTATCGTTACTCCTCTATTAATTTTGTGATTGGCCGATGTACTGCTACGTCACCGTATTACGTAATACAATTATTACTACGGCCAATCACAAAATTTCACATATATTTGATTTTAATATTGTTATTACATGGCCTGCTAAGTCATATCAGAAAACAATATTCATATTAAAAGTTCTAACTAAAACATATCGTTACAGAGTGAAGATTTTAAATTTGGGGGAATATTTTTTGGGAACTGGCACACCTTTCAAATAACAAAACGCAATTAGAGAGACATTTTGGAAATTAGGTGATGCAAAAGTTAAGGAAGGCATTTTTGTCGGACCACAAATAAGAAAACTTGTAAAGGATCCTGCATTTGACCAAATTTTGGAGGGGAAAGAAAAGGAAGCTTGGGAGGCCTTCAAGGGTGTTGTTCATGGATTTTTAGGCAATAAAAGAGATGACAACTAAAAGCATTTGGTGACAGTGCTCCTGCAAAAATACCGTAACCTTGGATGCAACTTGTCCCTTAAGATCTGTAACGGTAGTTTTTGTTTCAACTTGAAAATGAATTTTGTCTTCTGATCTGACTATTAGTGGGCCATGTAGAGACAATAAAAAATGATGAACAGTTGCTAGGGAAAGAAAGTCAATAATCTGGAGAGATATATGTTCTGTAATGTTGTTTCATGATGATGGAAAAACGTCGCGGTGAATATAAAAGTTTTGTAACGGTAAATGAAAAGTCTTTAAAAAGAGACATCCTGTAATCTTGATAGTGATGAGTGGACGTACAGGAGTGAGGAATTTTATGTAATTAACGGAAACTATTAAGGAAGTGAGGATTCATTCATATGCTGGAGGTAACCTGCAATGATTGAGGAAATAAAGTTCGAGTAAAATGTAATCCAGCTTATAAAATTACATTATATATTACGAAATTGGACTTCTTCAAAATTGTATTTATTTCACTCGAAACCACACCTGAAAACGAGAGAACTCATGACTCTTATTTAATTAAACACAATCATCAAACTACAACGAAGTAACCCTGTTACATCTGGCTTTCCGACTTGGGTCTTCGAAACAGCAACGTGCATCCTGTCTGCAACGAATAGAAAATCGGGTTACCTGTGGCTGATTAAGATGGAGAGAAATTAACTAGGAATAACAATTTTGGTTATATATCCATTTTCTCAACTCGCATCTAGACTTTTTCCCTCCTAGTTGTGGAGCTGTTAGTGATGAACATGGGGAGAGAATCCATCAGGACATTTCTGTTATGGAACAAAGATGTCAGGGCCGTTGGAATGAAGTAATGCTTGCGGATTACTGTTGGTCTTTGTATAGGGATTCTGCAGAACTCCATCACAAGAGGCAAGCTAAAAGACGACAAAGTCAATAGGCCACCACATGATTCTCTTCAGACACAACTATCTGCGAAGTATTTTTCCAGCAATTTAGAACTCTTAGTCTGTAATTACCAGTTCAAAAGATGAAATGCACTTTCATTGCTGTTAGCATGGATGTAATTAAGATGTATGCTTTTCTCTCAATCCGTTAACATGTAATACTTCCATCTTGTGTACATCATAGAAGCTAGAGATAATAATAATTTTTTCATTGTAATATTTGTTTGTTTTTCAACCCAAAATTAGTAGGAATTGCGTCATGAAGTGCTCGAAACATTCAAAAATGAATTTTTTTTGTTGCCCAGTGTTATTAGATCTTGGTTTTGGAATCATTGCAAAATAGCTTAAGATTACTGGGAGGTTATTTTACCCAGACAAGGCTAATTTTTACCACTATTAAAATTTGAATATTGTGACTTTGTGGGTTCGTGAAATTAAAAGCTCAGTTGCACAAACTCAAAATGTTCTTTATTTCCCCCGAATTATAGCTGGAACACTTGCCGATTACATAGAATTACGTGGCGCACACAATTACAATCCACCAGTTCGTCTGTCACAGGTGCACTCCACACTCACAATTACGTACAACTCCTCTGATACACGTACGCAGTCTTCCAGTCCGTTCGCTAGCGCTGCGCTCTTCAGGACTGCTCGCCAAGAACTGAACTCTCCCCCAGCCCGACGCGTCGCTTATATAGGACCAACTGGCCAATCTAGAAGGTTCCGGGTTAGATGAAATATCCTGGTTGTTCCAGAAGTCAGGGGGAGGGGAAAGAGACGGCACAGTGGCCCGCGATGCCCTCTCAACCATCCCTTCAGTTAGCGCCACAAGATAAATTGGTAGGCGTGGCCTGAGTGCCTCCTGTCCCCCACTCAGCTGTCAGTTGGTCGTGCCTTCCGATAATTGGGTGGCAATATATAGAAAACTAAACATTATCAGAAATTGAAATTCGGTATAATTACTGTATAAGGATGTTTATATTTAACTACTGTATAATATTTAAATTACGTTCACATAGGTCCATGCAAAAGGGGCATAAATCACACCGTGTGTCCTGAAAAAAATATTGCAGCCTATATTTCAGGTGCACTTTACTTGAAGGAATTTAAAGCTACATGCACCAAGTTTTATCCTAAATAAGCTAAGATTCAGTTTTATAATATCAGCTAAATGAAAATCACATATAGTTTATACTATGCACTGAAAAATTAATTAGTTTTGAGTAAAGAAAAAAAGATAATATTTTCAAGGACTGAATATTTGTTTTCATCCATTTTATAAATCACATGAATATAAATGTTAGCCGAATGTGTTCAAGGAACATTGATAAATAACCACTACAAATTTTGTGTCAATATCGTTTATAGTTTTTGAGAAACATGCAACTAAAGTATGAAAAATCAAGGTTTTGGGAAATCAAGATCAAAGATTCAGCACCATTCTCAGGAAGTGGGCGTATCATTACGCCGCCATCTTTAAATTGACGAATTAAAGGACTTAAATACCAGCTGACAACCTATGTTATATATCATTTTAAAGCTGAAGAATTACATAATTTTTTAACATTAAAAACAAAAAATGGATTTTTTGAAACCTATCGACCTCCCATTGGCAACAAGATTTTGGTCGAAATGTATGAATGTCTTGGATGATACGCTGCTTACTGTAAATGGTCAACGATTTTCATCCCAGGATTCATTTTCATGACATTGATTGTCAAGTATGTGTGCGAGAGTCGTGGAACTTAATAATAATTTTCATTAAATTATGACTTTTCTTCAGCAAGATGGTTCAAAGTCTATAAAATTCAGCGCAATACCCTTTCAACTACTGAGCCATAGAGAAACCAAATTTTGCTTAGATTATACTTATTCTGAATGTCAGAATGAAAATCAGGAAACAGAATTGTATATAACCATAGTCAGAGACAGCTGACCGTCTTCAGAAACATAACCCTATAATTTCAAAGTCCGAGATATATCGCGTGCTGACAGCCTTATGAACTATGCAGGAAATGTCATTTTATGTACATATCATATGTAGCCCCCCGGAATCAATATTTTATGCTTCAAAAGCGGCCGCACTTTTAAACTGCATCTTTCATGTGTGTTCAGTTTAGTTACATAAAAGACACGAAAAAGGGCAAGTCATACCTATTCCATTTAACAATTTGAAAAAAAAAAAAACAACAACCGTGGGATAATAAACCATATACACTCCCCCAAAATACACTTTTAATTAACATTTAATAAATCATTGTATCATTTATGGACATTCTCACCCTTTCGTCACAATGCAGTATTGAATGTGAACGGAACGACGACTTTCCCAAATAAATATTAGTAATTTTTAATCAGCAGTATTTGACGTGGAAAATTTCAACGTTATACCATAACACTGCATTGAATTTTTGTAGATTAAAGTCGTATAATAAGAATTTTAAGCTTTTGAGTAGCGTCAACATTAGCAGGATTTCTGAATAGTAAACGTGTCTGAAATGATTATACAAATACTGCTGAGTAGAAAATGAAGCTAGCTACAGTGAAACAATGGATATTATAAAAATATAATAACACTGGGGAACAAAAAAAGAATATTTTATATACCCGAAACAAAATAGGCAAATTCTTATGTAAACGGATCTGCTGATTCCAAAAATGCCCCTCAAAATGCTGTATCACGTAACGTTTTTTAGGTATTCATAATTTTTATGAAAACTTACAGAAATGCAATGTGATAACTCATATTTGATTAATTGAAAATAATAGGTATTTTATTGCCAAATAACTTTGAAAATAATAATAATTATTATTATTAATTATTATTAAAATAATAAACACAAGATAATGTTGAAAACCACATACCTGAATTATCTCAGAAGTGTTTCACTGTTGATTTTTTTTTTTGTATTGACATGTACTCTCCCGTTTGAGGAATCAACAATAGTCTCCCAACATGGCTGAATCCCAGCGACCCTGGTAACTCCTTTACATTTCAGAAATGTCCTGGTGAAAACGCTCACCTTGCTCATCACTTACTACAGCTCCTAGGTTTGTAGGGAAACTGTCAAGGTGAGAGTGCAACAAGTGGATTTTAAGTGACATACGGCAACCCAATTCTTTGTAGCTCCTTAATAGTTCTGAGACCAAAGTTTCATAATTTTCTTCTTTATTATTGCCCAGGAAGCCTTCCACCTCTGATTTAAATGATTTCCATGCTGCCAGTTCAACACGTTTAAGCTTTGATTAAAAAACACTGTCTTTAAGAAGTAGTCTTATTTGAGGACCGACAAATATACCTTCCTTCAATTTAGATTCACTTATTTTGGGAAAGATACTTCTTAAATACTCAAATGCACTTCCACTTTTGTCCAAACCTTTAACAAAATTCTTCTTTAACCCGAGTTTTATGTGAAGTGGGGGGAGAAGAACTTTGTTCGGATCTACTAGAGGCACATACTTAACACTGCTTGCTCCAGGAGTATAGTCTTCCCTTTTCCCCCACTCTTTCACTATAAAACGCTTGTCAGTTGCCCTACTGTCCTATAAGCACAAAAGACAGCAATATTTTGTAAAACCTCCCTGCAATCCCGTTAGCAATGCAACTACCTTAAGGTCACTACAAATTTCCCAGCCATGGTTTTGATAAGTAATGACATCTAAACTGATGGACATGGAATCATATGTCTCCTTCATTCCTATGGCATAAAATAAAGGTATTGAAGGTAGTAAATTGCCATTATGAAGCAACACTGCCTTTAAGCTGTGTTTGGAAGAGTCAATAAAGAGGTGCCAACCTTCGACACAAAGCTCTATACCCAATTCCTTCATTAAACCATTAACATTAACACAGAAACACATGTTGTCTTTCGTTGTGAAATACTGTGAATACTGTTTATGTCGAGATCGGTAAAATGTTATTTTAGTCTCTTTTGCAGGAAATTCCACTACTGTAGCCTGGAACCCAGTAATTCTGACTCCTTTTTACCTAGTTTCAAATCACGAATAAGATCGCTTAGTTCTTCTTGAGAAACAAAATGTCTTTCTTCACTTCATTCACATTGATATGTAGGGTCTTGGGATATTGAGGGTTCATGTCATCTACATCATGATTTGAACTTGATCCATCATATTCTTCAATCCATGCTTTCGGAGGATCAGGCATCGGAAGATCTTCACTAAGAGGAACTGGTCTTATTGCTGATGGAACACTTGGATATTTGACACTCGACTTATTTTTTTCTAGAAACACCTGTAATATTTGTATTACAAAAATAACAGTCATTTAAATGGTTAGATTGTCCTCTTCACACCATAGGCACAGCAAAAGGCAAAGATTTGCGTTTACCGTTTAGCTATTAATACCAGTTTTGCACGATATGCAGCAAACATGGGGAGAAAAATCCTTATCTTGATCACCAAGGGTACAACCAAAGTATAATGAATATGCTGTTTTAGTAATACTTGTTATTTTTTTCGTTGTGATTTAGGGGTGAATTGTCCACTCACATAACAAATGTTATTTGGATAATTAGTACATTTCATATCTAAACTTTTATTAGCACTGCGAATAAACTTTCACAGCTGAATATGAACTGAAAGAAAAATCCAACACAGATAAAAGCCAGACCACCCAGAGGAGCACTCAAGCTAACACATCTGTTTATTTACTCAGGAGGAGAGGAGCGTGATAAAGGGGTGTTATCTGTGAACCTAAGGGCTCAAGATAGGAATCTTTTCCATTAGAGAAAACAAAATAAGATGTATTTAGGTCTTCATGATAAGTTGTGAAATCCTCCATCAGTAGTTTATGTCAACTTAATTTATTTTGAGTTGGGCACAGCCATGTAAATACAATTTTTATAGTAGACTCTAAAATTAATTTTACTGATAAATCTCACATGGAAAATTTGTTCTAGTTATTTCGAATAGTATTCATATTCTTTACAGGTATAAAAATATTATTTAATAATAAAATGGCTATTATTTTAAATTAAATCAATATGAGTTGGTATCATACCTCATTTCTGTAATTTTATATAAAAGAATAAGAATATCTCAAAAACGTTACGTGATACAGCATTTTCAGAGGAATTTTTGGAATCAGCGAGTCATTTTGCATAAGAATTAGCCTATTTTGTTTCGGGTACAAAAAACGTGTTCCCTAGTGTAATTTGTAACAAAAAAACTTTAGAAAATGATGTTAATTCTTCTTTTTAATTGAAATCTATTTCGCGAACAGTTGTTTGCGTCGTCACTCTAAGAAAACCACAGGAGAAAACAAATTCATCGTTAAGGAAGTTACTATGTTATTATGTTTTTTTTTTTTTGTTTTTTTTTATAGTATTACCAAAATCTGAAACCAAAACAAACTTAAGAACAGAATCAGCTGCTTGTATTTCAAAATTCATTACGCGATGTTTATTTTTAAAATAAGTATCTTTTCCCAAATCATTAAATCTATCGAGACATGTAATTGTTTTAATAATTTAACTTCTGGATTTATTTCATGGTTAAATAACCAAAAATGATCTGCTACGGCCGATTTATCAGTTTGTTTATACTTAATGTTACGAAAATATTATTTCGCTCTGGTTTCCAAATTTCGTTTCGTCCTACCAATATAAACCTGATCACAATCTAAACAATCAAATTGATAAATACCAGATTTTTTATTATTAGGAATTTTATCTTTTTTTAGAGAAATGTAGTAAATTTTTAATACTATATTTGTTTTGAGGAACTAAAGTTATACCAAACTCTTTAAAAACTTTTTGAAATTGTTTATTAAACCATGGATTGTAAGTACGTTTTTTTGAAAAATTATAACCGTCCTAATTTTTTTAAGGGTTTAAATATGATTAACAGTTGTTTATATTTAAATTGTACAATCTTCTTTTTATAAAGTCTTTATTAAAACCATTAATTAAAGCCGTATTAATAATATGTTTATATTCTTTATTAAATTCATCTTTATTCAGGAGTATATTTATTAATCTATAAATCAAACTATTAAAAACAGCAAATTTACATTAGAAACATTACAAACTGAAATTGATGGTTTTCTTCCTTTTTTGGATTAGAAGATAATAAGAAACAATGATAAGTTGGATTTTGGTATTTATAGGAAGTCTACTCATATTGATAATTACATAACAAATAAAAGTTTTAACCCTTTTTCACATAAATTTAAAACAATTTTTTTGTTGTTGTAATTTACGTCCTCCAACGTCAAGTCATATCGGACGATGAATGAAATGGGTGATACGATGCTCAAATGAACCCGGGGTCCATAGAGCTTAGAGTTACCCGACATTCGTCTTTAAGGATAAGGGAAAACCCCGGAAAAACCTTATCCATGTAACTCACCCTGACCGACATTCGAACTCGGGACCTTTTGAACGTGAGGCAGACATGCTGCCACCACGCTACTAAGGCGGGCTGAAACAATTCAATGTCCCGATAGATTTAATGATTTGGGAAAATATATCATTTACTCGCTGGGGTCGTCTTCCATTAAATCCGTCCGGCTGATTTCTTCGAAGGTTTTGAGTAAGTAGATTTCCCCATTACGGGTTACCAGCCCGTAGATGGATAAGTAATGTGAAGGGTTTGCCTTCTCTCGAAAGAACAAAGTGGATTTAGAAGAGGCAGATCCTGTGTAGATAACATTTTTATTGTTAAACAACTAATTGAAAAACATAGGGAGTTTAATAAAGAAACGCACATGGCGTTTGTTGACTTTGAAAAAGCCTTCGATAGGGTAAACCGATGCAAAATGTGGCAAATATTGGAAGAACGAGGATAACCACAACAATTAGTAAAAATGAATCAATGCTTCTACTTCCAAACAAAAATAAATGTGAGGAATTATGGTAAAATTTCTAAAAAAAATTCTTACTAATCAGGGTGTCAGACAAGGGTGTACTTTATCACCTACACTTTTTAGTATTTATATTGATGACCTAGTGTGCAAATGGAAGCAGCTAGTGAATGCAGGTTTTAAAATTTCAAATAAAAACTTTTTAAATATTTTATTGTTTGCTGACGACTTAGTTATTATACAAAATAGCGAGTCTGCCCTGAAAAACTCTATTTTTAAACTAGTGAACTTTGTAAGCAATATAATATGAAAGTTTCTTTTATAAAATCAAAGGTAATGGCATTCATTGGGAAAGAGCCAATTAGAACAAAAATAGTTATAAATAATCGTTGCTTTGAACAGGTAAGCCATTTTAACTACTTGGGAACTGAAGTTAGTTATGACAAGGAATATGATGTCTACAATAAAATATGCAAATTTCAAAGAGTGTGTGGAACAATAAATAGAACATTTAGAAACAAAATACGTAAAGAAACAAAATTAAAGTTCTACAAAGTTATGGCTGTACCTATACTGACATACGGAAGTGAGACTTGGACGTTAACTAAAAAGCAACAGAGTAAAATACAGGCTTCAGAAATTAAATTCTTGAGAAGTGTGAAAGGATGCACAAAGAGGGACTTAATAAGAAATGAAAATGTAAGAGAAGGGCTGGACATTTTTAGTATGAAGGATAGGTTAAAAGATCTCAAACAAAAAATGGAAGGAACATGTTGAACGAATGCCAGATAATAGACTTACAAAACAAATATTACAGTATCATCCTAAAGGTAGGAGATCGGTGGGCAGACCCAGGAAACAATGGCTGGAGGACTTCGAAGGCGGAACAGGCACTTGATTGCCTATGCCATGAAGTGAAGAAGAAATGAATATATATTTATTCTAAAAAATGAATATCGCGTACTGAATTTTGAAATACCAGCAGTTAATTCTGTTCTTAAGTTTGTTTCGTTTTCAGATTTTGGCAATACTGAAAAAGCATAAGAACATAGTATAGTTAGATTACTTCCGTAAAAACCCTGGCATAATGCATTGCTTACCTTAGGAGCGACTCTCACCACCGATGGGCGTGGCTTAGGCGTGAGGTGATTGGGGAAGTTCCTCGATGCCGTCCAGCATGTCGTCTGCACATCCCTCGAAAACGTACCTCTCGGCTCTGCTACTGCACTCATATTCAGACGTTGCTGAGTAATCACTTTCCGAATCACTGCTGCTACTGTCGTCATTAACAGTGATCGTTAGCTTTTCCACCTCTGTTTCTAGGAGACCCTCAGTTTTTATACATTTCTCTTCCACTTGGTGAACATGCCGGCAAACTGGACCCCATTCTGCTTCTCCTATTTCACCAAATCGCTGTTCGCACTAACGCCATACGTCTTCCATGTTGAAGCTCACATTGCAAAGCGCAACCCATTCTTTTACATTTGCCCAAATTTTTTCTATGGCATTCAGGTCGGGATGGTACGATGGTAAGCGGAGAACTACGTGCCCATCTTCTTCTAAAATTGCATCCACAATATATTTCTTATGTTTTGGCTTATGCAACTTTATAAGATCATATAGTTCCGCTTTCAGCATATGGCTTACGAACGGAATCCTATGCTTAACCAACCAGTCTTGCATATCCTGCCTGTTGTGTTCGCTGTGGGGCATTTTTCTCTGGTAACATTGTGATATGAAGCGGTGTCTATCACAAGAACAGACTTTTCTGGAAGATTGGGCTTTAGTTTTTCTTTAACCCATTTCAAATAATTTTCGCTGTTCATTTCCCTATGATAGTCTCCACTTTTTGTGTTTGATTTAAAGATCAATTGGGCATTGGGAATGACACCCTTTTCTGTTCCTGCATTCACAATAATTAATCTTTGTCCTTTGGAGGTAGGTGCCATATAACCCTGTGTACTATCGTCAGACCAAGCTTTCTTCTTTGTGTGCGAACTGTGTAAATATGTCTCGTCGCTGTAGAAAATAGGACAACCTTCCTGTAGGTATTTTGTTATAGCACGTAAAAATGAAAACACGAGCACTTCTTATGGTATGCTTTTCAATTAGAATGCGTCTGTTCTGACGCGTGTTTCGCCATCGAAATCCCAGACGCTTGAACACTTTGAGCAAGCTTGACTCTCTACCTTTGTAATTAATTGTTTCTCTTAATTTATGTAACACAGCTTTAACTGTAGGAACTCGCTTTTCATGGATGTAGAATTCATATATAGTTCTGCGAACTACACACATATCAAAATCATCGAGATCAGTGAATGGTTTGGACCTGTTCTTGTTTCGCTTTGGTGTACCGAATGAAGAGACTGAACCGCTCTGTATATCAATCATCTCCTTCTTTATTTTCTTAACCGTGGATAGCGAAACGCCCGTTGCGGCTGCAGCACGCTCATTAACCTTATTCACAGGGATTACAAAATTAGCTTCGTCGGCTTCCCGTCGCATAAAAGTTAAAACATTAGCTATTATTTCTCTAGCTTGCCCTTTTACAGTTCTGCGATAAACTTTAGAGCGATTGGCTGCCATGATACTCCCCTTTTATGCACTGCAACACTCACAGACAAAAGTAACTGATAACTTTCACAGATTTAGTGTTCCCAACAAAGCACGTGATAACCAACTTCACTCGTCTAGATGAGGAAACACACTGACCTTTGCGCATACAGGTTGACGCATACGGCTGGGTGGGAGGGAGAGAGGGAGGAACTGACATACATGAGGCGCAAGCGGATATTGAAAAAGGGCTCGCCAGCTGAACACCCAGGGCTTTTATGGAAATACGGCTACTCTAACTTCCTTAACGACGAATTTGTTTTCTCTTGTGCTTTTCTTTGACTGAAGATGCGGACAAGAGTTCGTGAAATCGATATCAATTAGAAAGAAGAATTAACATCATTTTCTTAAGATAAGTGAAGTTTTTGTCACAAATTATTATATTTGTATAACTGGGGAGTTAATTTAGGAAGTTTTATCGGCATTATCAAACCTAGAAAATTCCCCTCTTTTGCGATTATATACTTAAGTCTGCTGGGATTTGTAAAAATATTTTAATCTAGAGTCGTGGCCAGCCCTTATTTTTGTATGGACATTATAACACTTGTTAGTTAAGCTCTTCAACAATTACAGATAAGGATTATCCTATCAGTGGCAGCTCGTGAGCATTTTTCTTGGTGGGGCCAGATGTGAAAATGCTTGTAATGAATGTTAAGTGGGGTTGTAGAAATTAAAACAGGTTACCTTTAATTAGCCTGCCAATATCACTGCAATAGCAGAAATGTGGCGAAACATTATAGGTAACTGATAATAAAAGATAAAATAGAACTCACCAAGTGGCATATACAAGAGCTAAGCTCGTTTATTCTTCTAGGCGACAAACATTTCAATCACTCTACCTTTGAAGTTGTGGAGTTCACCAATTTCCTGTTTGTGAATGGAACAAACAGCCAAAGAATTAAACCTATCTTAGCCCATGAAGTTCCTAAGGAAAGACTTAATTCTTTTCAATGTACAGGTTTTACAATGTATATTATAGCAACGCAAAGAAAATCCCTGTAAGGAATGTGCTGTGGGATAAGGACAGCTAATGTGTGTGGCAGAGAACGCTTACTACGCAAGGAGCAGACCGTTAAAAAACATGCGCCCGATTCACTCTGTACATTAAAACCGAGAAGCTTCATTCACAAAAGTAGAAGCCGTCAGAATGTTTTTGAATGGTTTGTAACTACTAACATGGGGTGTCATAAACCTGTCCAGGGAGGATTTGGGAACCTACGCCAACTCCCCTGCGTCTCGTCCCTCGGAGACTTTCTCTCCTGTGGAGGAGTATACTAAAACTTTACAGCGTTTTGTGTATTTCAAAGAACGCCCTCTCAAAGGAGTGCTGTATGAAGAAACTGAGATTTCACTGAATGAAGGCATATCTTTGAACGTATCTTTATGATAAAGCACTCACAGTTCATTTTTTAACTTTTCGTAATTTGATGAAACTTCTCTCACAGAGTCAGCTTTGAATGACATGAATTTCTTTGAATGATACTTCCAAAAGTATTGAATACATGAGACGGTTGGAATCGTCCTTTCATTTCGTGAACTACTGTGTCATACACTTCTTTGGCATCTGAATTCAGGTCCACTTCGCACCCTAATTCGGTCACTTTCTTGAGAGATCAGCAAAGTTATCATCAACCTGGTATCTTCTAGTGTTCTCACGAATTTCAGCTACAGCCTGGTTCAAAATACCCTAAACAACTCTATCGGCAATTTGCATCTAAATTTTGTTGTACGGAATGTGAACATGTTTCATCATGATGTAGAAAAAATGGAGAAGTAACAAAAATTCTCGATTGTTCAGTAAATTCTTCAAATCAAGAGCTTCCCTTATTGTTGCTTCATCCCACCCATCTTCCTGCTCAACTTTCTCAAAACTCTGTAGTGAAAAATTTTTTTGTTTTTCATGAACGCTGTTCAAAAGTTGAAAATTCCATCTTGTAGAAGCAGCTGGAATGGTTTTGTTGTACACTTACCGCAACAGATCACTGCATTTTGGTGAAAAAGAGAAAAGTATTGTCAATCCACAGATATTAGCGAAAAATAACTTGACTAATTTTATGTTTTTGGAACAAGCATATGATATAACCATTTTGAGAAGTATATTTGGAGTGATAAGGGACTTGGACGGATGGAGAATGTGGACTAACTTGGAGTTACAGTATCTATTGGGCAACCAAATATAGCAATGAAAATTAAACAAGGAAGAATAAGGTGGATTGGCCATATGCAGAGAATGCCGGAAAGCAGTGTAATTAAGAAGATATTCATAGGAAAGCTGGATGGCAGAAGTAGAAGAGGAAGACCCAGGAAAAGATGGGTAGATGATGTAGAAGATGACTTGAGAAAGTTGGGGGTTAAAGACTGGAGAAGAAAAGCAGAGGACCGAGTAGAATGGAAGAGGGTGGTTAGGGAGGCCAAGGGTCTACATGGCCTGTAGCTGAGAAAGTTGAGGGTTAAAGGCTGGAGAAGAAAAGCAGAGGACCGAGTAGAATGGAAGAGGGTGGTTAGAGAGGCCAATGGTCTACATGGCCTGTAGCTGAGAAAGTTGAGGGTTAAAGGCTGGAGAAGAAAAGCAGAGGACCGAGTAGAATGGAAGAGGGTGGTTAGAGAGGCCAATTGTCTACATGGCCTGTGGCTGAGAAAATTGAGGGTTAAAGGCTGGAGAAGAAAAGCAGATGGCAGAGTAGAATGGAAGAGGGTGGTTAGAGAGGCCAATGGTCTACATGGCCTGTAGCTGAGAAAGTTGAGGGTTAAAGGCTGGAGAAGAAAAGCAGAGGGCAGAGTAGAATGGAAGAGGGTGGTTAGAGAGGCCAATGGTCTACATGGCCTGTAGCTGAGGAAGTTGGGGGTTAAAGGCTGGAGAAGAAAAGCACAGGACCGAGTAGAATGGAAGAGGGTGGTTAGGGAGGCCAAGGGTCTACATGGCCTGTAGCTGAGGAAGTTGGGGGTTAAAGGCTGGAGAAGAAAAGCACAGGACCGAGTAGAATGGAAGAGGGTGGTTAGGGAGGCCAAGGACCTACCTGGCCTGTAGCTGAGGAAGTTGGGGGTTAAAGGCTGGAGAAGAAAAGCAGAGGATCGAGTAGAATGGAAGAGGGTGGTTAGGGAGGCCAAGGACCTACATGGCCTGTAGCTGAGAAGGTTGGGGGTTAAAGGCTGGAGAAGAAAAGCAGAGGACCGAGTAGAATGGAAGAGGGTGGTTAGAGAGGCCAATGGTCTACATGGCCTGTAGCTGAGGAAGTTGGGGGTTAAAGGCTGGAGAAGAAAAGCAGATGACCGAGTAGAATGGAAGAGGGTGGTTAGAGAGGCCAAGGACCTACATGGCCTGTAGCTGAGGAAGTTGGGGGTTAAAGGCTGGAGAAGAAAAGCAGAGGATCGAGTAGAATGGAAGAGGGTGGTTAGGGAGGCCAAGGACCTATATGGCCTGTAGCTGAGGAAGTTGGGGTTAAAGGCTGGAGAAGAAAAGCACAGGACCGAGTAGAATGGAAGAGGGTAGTTAGAGAGGCCAAGGACCTACATGGCCTGTAGCTGAGGAAGTTGGGGGTTAAAGGCTGGAGAAGAAAAGCAGAGGATCGAGTAGAATGGAAGAGGGTGGTTAGGGAGGCCAAGGACCTATATGGCCTGTAGCTGAGGAAGTTGGGGTTAAAGGCTGGAGAAGAAAAGCAGAGGATCGAGTAGAATGGAAGAGGGTGGTTAGAGAGGCCAAGGACCTACATGGCTTGTAGTGCCAACAATGATCATCGCCGTCATCATCATCATTATCATCATCGTCGTCGTCGTCATCATCATCATCATCGTCATATATTCCTTTCTCTTAGTATATTTTCTCTTGACCATTATGTGTTTCAAGTGGGAAGAGTCCTCGCCTATAGCGAATCAGATGCGTAAGAGCCTTCACCGGTGTCACCTCGTTATCCCACTATTTTTATATTTCCCTCTCTCTCGCACACTTGCGAGTGTTCTTGGCGCTAACGCAAACTGAATTTTCCAAAGTTTTATAATAATGCAGTTACTGAAATCACAATTGCAAAGTAGATATTTGTATATTACGCAAATGTTTTAAATATTTAGTTTAAAATTAATTATAGTTTTGAATTACCTATTTTTCTAATCGAACGAAAATACCAGCGGTGCATCCGTATAGCTGTGAATGTTACTTACGTTAGGAGATAAACTATGGAGTTCGTTCATTCAAGTGCTTTCGACCCTTACAACCAACGTCGTCCACAAGCCTTCACCACCAAATATCACAGCAAAGGAAGATACTTCGTTTCTGCTCACTTACAGTTAGGTTTCGTCTGTGGCCCGCATTAGATTAGCCCGGGTTCGATTCCTTTGACGACCTACCTGACCCATTGTTTTTCTTTTTTCGGGGGTTTTCCTGGGTCGCTAGGCGAATGCTGTCTCTCCATTTCATCTCCATTATCATTTCACATCATCTCTCATCTGGTGGTCTCCTTCAGGATAGAAGTATCGGCGGGTGTCTCGGTGCTGTCGTGACTCATTGGGTCCGTCGCCCTCTGTCTCCTCCCATCTGCCTAAAATGTTCCTTAAGAGCGAGAGAGTGTACCCACCTTGGCTGCGTGAATTGTCCCACGTGGATCTGGGCATGACGCGCTACAGGAAGTCAATGATGGCTCCCAGTAGTACTCGTACGTGTTTTTTTGGAATTTTTATCCGGTTTTAATGATCGAGTTTTAATTTACTCTGATGGCTCCAAGAACTCAGAAGGTGTTGTGTGCGCCTTTGTCTGTGGAACCGAACCCTGTACATTCGGCTTCCACAGCTGCACCTCAGTTTTTAGTGCTGAAATTTATGCGATGTACCGAGCCATTTTACATGTACGACGGCACCATATAGGCAACTGCGTCATTTTTAGTGATTCCCTAAGTGCACTTCAGAGCCTTCGGCAGCTGAGCAGCTACCATCCCATTGTACAGCGCATCCAGGACGCCCTCCACGTTTTACACGCCTCTGGTGTTAGCGTGGTGTGTGCATGAGATGTCACTACTGTGGCGCTCCAACATTTACCGGGCAGTGTAACACGCATGACCTTCGCCGCCGCCGCCGCCGGTACTGCGCCACCTGTAATGGCTTCGGCCATTTTACAGGACAGGCGCAGTGCCCATTCTACCCGAAGGACAGACAACCATGCAACCACTCGCCACCACACGCCCTTCACCGGCCACGGAAACAGCTGCAGGACCGCTCGTGGAGGCCTTGCGTGACCTCAGCAACATCACAACCAGGCTGGCTGCCATCGAGGAGAAGATCGCAACCAACTCCGCCACAGCTGCAGCCACTGGGCCCTCCGGCGAGGGGATACAGTTTGAGTCCAGAAGGTCTACTCCCATCAGTCCTGGACCCGTAGGACCAAGACCCGGGCCTCTTAAAACCAGGGAGTTATCCGAGCTGTCCCAAAGGGCGCTCGGCGTCCTCCGTGGGGCTTTCCATAGGACAAGACCTGGGTTACAAAGAAGCCCCTCCATCTGGTCCAAGGACACAAGACGGGATGGAAGTGGATACGCCACTTACGTGCACCAACACCAGAGGTGAAGGCTACCGATATGACCTCGGTGGGGCCGCCTGGCGATCTAGCACACCTTCTACTAGCTTAGCAGGCTAGTACCCGGAAACTTAATGGCTTCCCTCAACCCCGTCCGAAGACGTACCGGATTCCCAGGGGTATCGGGAACACTCTGCCCCCTCGAGACCATCCCAATCCGAACAACTCCCGGAGGAGGGGCTCAGATGTTCGGCCCGAGGTTGCTCTAGTAACGTCAGAGGTACCACGAGTGCTAAGGGTCCGCAGTGGCGAGGCGATAGAGGACCTCCACTCGGAGGTTCTTAAACTCAGCCCTCGCCTGACCAACCTGGAGGAGGGAGTTACCAACAACTCCAACACACACAACGCCGACCACTCCAGGACGTTAGACACCATAGATCAGCGCACAAGAAAACTAGAACACTTCATTACTGACGCCAAAACAAAATTGACAGAATTACTGACCATTATCTCCAAGATAGACACAGAATCATCAACACAACTTCGACTAATCAGCAGCATCTCAACATCCAACTCCACTACTCTGCAAGAAATGCACAAGACACTCGACAATACTAGACAGAACTACTTGGACTCTCAACTTGCTCTTACTCAGCTGGAATACAACACAAAAAATACCATGAACAACAATCCAAAGACAACACTCAGGTCATCTCACAAATTGTATTCCTGCAACATGAACTTGAGCGACAACTCAACAAATTCGTTGCGCATTTTGGACATCAAAACCCAATTACGGAACAATGTCCTCGCCGCCACTAGTCCCACAAGCGCCTTCTACTCCTCCCCCCCCCCCAAGCACAATTAGTGCACAGTTGACAATTTAAAATAAAGAACTTCCTACCTTCAATCTTTCCACTCTTTCATTTATACCTTTTCCGCCCTGAGCCTCTGTGCTGTGGTCAGGGCCTTGTGTCATGGCCATAGCCAGATAAAACCACGATTCCCGCGCCCATAGTTACGCGTAGTTGGTAGTTACCGTCACTAACTGAGGTGCAACTGCGGAACTCCATCTCTTTTACTTCCCTTCTTGTTACTTTCCTTAACCCTCCTACTGTCCACTTTCCTTTCTTGTTTTTCCAAAGGGGGGGGGGGGGTTCCTGGACACGTTGGCTTATCAGGGAACGAATAGGCGGATTCGGCGGCTAAGTCGGCAACCATTGAGCCCAAGGTCACCATACCGTTCGTCTCTTCGGAGGACTTCCGTCTTGCGATGCGGCGAGCAGAGTGGTCCGCTCTGCGCGGAAATAAGCTCTGCTAGGTGAAGCCTGATCCAATTTGTTGGGTAGCCTCCTGCGGCTCCTGCCGTCCATCCCGTCGAGAAGAAGTGCAATTGGCTCGGTTGCGCATTGGTCACTGCTTTTATACGCGTAGCTATCGTTTTAAGAAGCACCCTGCTCCAGTTTGCCCGTTTTGCGGGGATGCCCTCTCGGTCCGGCATCTTTTGATAAACTGTTTTAACCTGGTTCGTCTTAGCCGGTCCCTCCAGCTGCCGGCCAGATTGGCCAAAGTTTTTAAGCTCCTTTTAACTCTCAATTTTAGAATTTAGCTTTTTACCTTTTACCCGTTTTAACTGTTTCATGTTTTTAAGTTTGTTTTAGTTTTGACGTATAGCTGTGTTTGTTTTATTTAGGACGGACACAACTTAGTTCTTTTAATCTAGTTTTAGCACGATTAGTTTTTTAGGGGCGCTGATGACCATGCTGTTAAGCGCCCTAAACCACAATCATTCATTCATTCATTCATTCATTCATTCATTCTGTCTCCTCTCGCCTCATCCTTCCTCCCGGGTATACCGCACTTAGGGACATAGATACAATAGCTCAAGACTGGTCGTAGTGCCGAATCCCCTCAGTAGTAATCCTAACATTTAACTTAATTAACGTTATTTAACCTCATCAAATGGCACTCACAGAGGTTTTGTACTAAAATAACAGCAGAATTCATAACTTCTGCTTTTGTTCCCTTGTTTCTCCTCTGTTAATTTTACGCGGGACAAATACTGTAAAACGAAATTAATTCTTAAATTTAAATGCATATAACATCGCTGAGTTGTTATACTACTTTCAAAAACTAAGTTTACGTTAAAGTTGAAATAATAACTAAGGTTAGAATTACATCCTATGGAATGGTAGTTTCGTTTTAAAGGCATTTCTATGGTAGAAAAAAAGAATTACATTTGAATTTTGGTGGTTCTCTTAGTTTGAATTTAAGGAAAAGAGTAACAAATAAAGCAAATACAATGCACATTTCTCTCCACGTATGTACATTCTGAAACATCGAGAAAGGTTGCGTTCATTGTGCTTAGGAGATAAATAGTCAACGGAACATTAAGTAGTCAGATAATGGATTTAAAGTTAGATTGATATTAAAGTTAGCTTAACCTTGATACTTTCTTCTTTTTTTTCACATATCAGTGGCGCACACAGTTAAGGTGATTGTGCCTAACGCTATTACCCTGGTTTATAAGATAAACAGAGACAAGACAAGGGAGATTTATGCATTTCATTTACTCTACGGCGTTAATAATACGAGGGTTGTTCAATAAAGAATGATCCCCATTTTTTGACACTTTACCTTTCCTCATCCTCATAATTTTGATGATCCTTCTCAAAATAGTCTCCCCTGAATGCGATGCACTTGTCCCAGCGTTTCTGCCAGTCTTCAAAGACATGCTGGAAACCATTTTTGAGAGATCCTTCAAAATCTCCTCTGCAGCCTTCTCCACTACTTCTGATGATGGATAATGCCTCCCACGAAGGCGTTTCTTCAAGTTAGGGAATAGAAAAAAGTCACAAGTGGCTAAATCCGGACTATAGGGAGGGTGAGGGATGCACTTCACGTTGATTTTTGCAAGATATTCAGCAACAACATTGGCAATATGCGGCCGCGCATTATCGTGGTGCAGCTTTCAGCCTGCTTTACGGAAATGTGGTCTTTTCCACCTGATATGGACTTGCAATGTTTTCAGTACAATCCTGTTAACGAAATTAAGGGATGCAGTGCATAAAGAATCGTAATGGATTTAAAAGGAATGTATATTTGTTGTGAAACGCGTGCACGTGCAGTTGAGTTGAATAGTTTTTTTTAACAAAAGAAACGTAAGAAGCAGTTTTGTAAAGGGATAGTACATGAAAAGGTATTCTTCGGACCCTTAATAACGGCATGACCGAGACTAATAATCACAATGGATAAAATAGTCACAAAGGAGTTTTGGATGAATAAGAGGGTTTTCGAGAAGTGAAAGTTACACACACACACACACACACACACACACACACACACACACACACACACACACACACACACACGCAGCTGTAGTGAAGAGAGCCCGCGGCTTGGGGCCGATTAAGAAATTCATCGCCTCTGTCTTGGTCGAAGGCAGATCAGAAGCGATGCGAGAAGATTTTTGTCGGTTCGTATATACGTGAAGAACGAATTAAGTTTTATCGAATAATAAGCATTTCACATACAGTAACTCCGAACATTGATATCGGTAACCCTTGGTCGGAAACTTCGAGTTTGCTATGATGATAAAACGAAGCAGTCATTGAATCAGTTTGAAACGTGCATTCCAGTGTCATTCGAGCCATCCTTCCTTATACATATCCACGCATACCCTGAGAGTAAACCTCATTGCTCTACCCTGCGCCACCATTTTAGCGCTTCACTGTAGTATTGTCCAGTTACTGATGTGTGTGCAGGTACAACATGCTGATAAGCCATTCCATGAATATCAAAGAATCAGATGACCATAACTTTTCCAGCAGAAGCAAACACTTTTGCTTTTTGGGGTTGAAGGAGATTTCCACACTGAGCTTTGCTGTTTGCTCTCAGGATCAAAATGATGTAGCCAAGTTTCATCAGCAGTGATTACGTTTGAAAGAAACTCCGGATCTTCCTCTAACATCAACTTTAACTGCATGTTACCTCCATTGCTGCGGTAGGCCATACTGAACATGTCTGAACTTGCCTGGTTCTCACAGGCGGAAACCAGGAGTACCAAAAATGGAGCTACTACGGCGTGTTCGTTTTACATTAAGCTAACAGAATATAATAAGATTGAATTTTAGTGCGAAAAATTATGATCATTCTTTATTGAACAGTCCTCATAGCTTCAATAAAGTTACAACCAAGGAGAAAACACAGCTATAAATGGCTAATTGGGGGCGTGGCACACTGTACAGCCTTTTCAAAATGAGTCTACTTAGGACTTTTAAAACTATGGGACAGGAAAATAAATATCGTTATTCGCTTCTACAAACATCAGGGCAATAGCTCATTTTGTGAAATTTCACCCCAGAATGCTGTTCTGTCTCCCAATGTTCGGATTTATTGGTACTGCCATTTTGGTTTTGTTTAATGACATGCTGAGATATTACAGATACATTTTAATAAGTGTTAAAGTAGTCATTTTCTTTTCCCATTTAGAACAAAGAAAAGTGTTAGGAATAACACTGAAAACACCTTAGATAAAAATACATCGGAAACAATGAAGTGGAACTTTTAGGCTTACTTTCCACAGTCCTGATTCCGTTGAGAATGAATATTAATTACCTCTCAATCCTTCCATTAAAATTATATAATCCATTAAAAACAGTTCATGCATCATTAACGTTTCCTTCCTTAAAATTGATATTTGGCGTTCAATGAGGAGTGACTAATTTATCTTACCGATACCATACAAAATTAATATTATGCAACGAACAAGGAAGACACCGTATACCGCTAATGTATCTAATGTTATTAGGGGAAGCTTGTTCCGTTGCCAACACATTCCAACTTGGCTACTTCGCGTCGTGTTTATAGCTATGGAAACAGAGAACACTGAGTTTGAAATGCGAATTTGGGATCCCCTTTTGAAACTCATAGCGTAATGTTTATTTAAAAAAAGATTGGAATTACTTCCGCGAAAATCTCCTTTCTAATTTCATTGCATTTTAATAAACCGTAAAGCGTAGAGCGCTTGTATTTCTTGAAGCTTTATACAAGGGGCGTCCAGAAAGTAAGTTCAGTTTCAATTTTTCTCCGCTGCAGCGCTGCGATCACAGTTCCGCAAATGCGCGGTTGGCGCTCTGTATCAAGGAGAAGAAACGTGCGCCACTGTGAGATCGCTGTCAGCCACGTACGCTTTGTTGTGCTTGTTTACAATGTCGGTGATGATTGAAAATCCCGCCGCTTGTGGAATCAGATCTGTAATTCGTTTTCTGAATACTAGGAAAGTGAAACCAATTGAAATTTATCGGCAAATTTGCGATGTTTACGGACAAAATGCTATGAGTGATACAATGGTGAGAAGATGGGTCCGACAGTTGAATGAAGGACGTAGTGAAGTTCACGATGAAGAACAAAGTGGGCGTACATCTTTGGTTACTGAAGAACTGGTTCGCGCGATTGATGACAATATCCAGGAAAACCGCAAGTTTACAATTAGTGCTCTCGCTATGGAATTTCTCCAAATCTCACGATCATGAGATTGTTACCGAAAAACTGAATTTTCGTAAACTTTGCTCACGTTGGGTGCCAAAGATTCTTACTGAGCAACCCAAAACAAAACGGATGGGTAGTGCACTTCAGTGTTTGACTCGTTATGATGAAGGCGGCGAAGAATTTCTGACACAGATCGTCACAGAAAGAAAAGAAAAAGAAAGAACTGAAAGAAAATGGTTTTAAACAGGTTGAAGACACAGGCGGAAAACTTCTATGAAAAAGGTATACAAAAGCTTGTGCCTCGCTATGAAAAATGCCTGCAAAATTTCGGTAGTTATGTGGAAAAGTAGTTTAAGAGTTGTAGAATTTTGTGCAGTAAATAATTTTTCTGTATCTGTACACAATTTAATTTTATTACCAAACAGAACTTACTTTCTGGACGTACCTCATATTTTAGGTGTAGATTTACAGTAACATTTCAAAATACTGAGCAAGGTTGGTGCCTCTCTTATATGTGAACAACATCTTTCCTCTATTAGGAAACCTATACAAGGTGGCCCAACTTCCCCGTCTTTGTGGGAAGTCGATATCCCTTCGTGCGTTAGAACAATTGCGGAATGCAACTTGGTAAATCCAGTTAAAAGGACGGCAGTGGCCTGACCGAATTTGGTTCTGCAGCGAACGTCGCGAGGCTTGAACTAGCGTGTGTAATACGTGATAATAGAAAAGAGTTTTATTTTTCCGAGAGAATAAACTCACTCTTTAGAGGGGATATTTTTTATTTTGCTTAACTGTAATTACGCATATATTCTGCACGACATACTTAAAGCATTTAGGAAAATTATTGAACTCCTCACAAAATTAGATTCAGATATTTCAGTGCACATACCTGCTTTGTGGCCCCTGAACTGGAAAAAAAAAAAAAAAAATAGAAAAAGGTCCGCACGAACATGTGTGTGTTTCAGTGTTTGCGCCCGTATAATTTTATAATACCTTTCTGGTCATATATCAATTATAAAAATGTCAAACCAACTATCAAAAAGCTGCCTTAAATATTAGCGTGCCCCAATGGTTCACTTTAGGTCCATTATTGCTTTATGTTAATCATTTTGATCAATCTATTGATTGTGATAGACTAATAATATATGCTGACGATGTCTCCATGGTTATATCTGCAAATACTATAGATAAATTGGATAAACGTATTAAAATGCCACTTATGCTTTTAAAATTGATGTAATAGATTAATGATAAATTTGTAGAAAAGTATTCTGTCGCATCATAATACTTTGTCTCGCCCCTTAACAAATTCTCAAATTGCACCTATTTTAAAATTTTTGGGTGTATTCCTAGAATAACATCTTAATTTTAGCACACATTTGAAGGATATATGCAATAGATTAAACAAAGTATGTTTTGCTCTTAGATGTCTTAATATTTATATTTTGATAATTTATTAAATATTTATGTTTCTCTCAGTCATTCTGTTTTAGCATATAATATGATCCTCTGAGTTAATTAATGCATGCAATATTAATAGGGTTTTCCTTATCCAGAAACGAATGTTGAGAATTGTTTTTAATTTAAGACCGAGGGATTCTCTTAGAGATATTGTTAGAAATTTAGGAATTTTGACTCATACATCTGTTTTTAAGTCTGCTGTATATTACGTGAATAGTCTTGAACTATTTACTCTAAATAAAGACACACATAATTATGACACTAGAATTAAAAATGAGATACATATAGCACAGCATAGCACATCTAAATTTATAGTCACCAATTTTCTCTATAAATAAAGCAGCAAATAATCTGTCTAACTCAGAACTGAAGCGTAAATGTTTTACATGACGTGATAAAAGAATTACTTTGAATAATCCAATTCGAGCGAGAGGAAACAATAAATTTCCTGCTGGTCTGGCAGAACGTGTCTGGTCACATTATATCTTTGTTTATGAATGATTCGTAATCTATATTTACTCTATAGAGTTCAAAGTGGTTGGTGTGTATGTACATATACTTTTAATTACTCAGAACTAAAATTTAAACTACTAACATGGCGTGTTAAATTCGAGAAAGAGCAAACACTTCATTTCCTGTTAGCCTGTGGAATGCTGTATGCTTATGTTTATCAATGAATGCTGGATAAGAAGTGTTTATTTACTCAGGAGAGTTCAGATCAATATCATTCAATTGTTCTTTACACAACAGTAGAGTAAGAGTTAAATAGTGCAATGGCTTCTTGCGTTGAATTTAGCGGCGAGTCAAAAAGGCAGGTATTGCGAAGTCAGGCTAGAAGTATTGTTTTTAAGGTGTACACGTTATTCAAAAAAATGTCGGAAACAGAAACTAAAAATGAGTTATTGCAAAGAGTACTTCCGTTTAAAAACACGGAAAAAGTGAATCAGCTGGATCAACTTGCAATTGAAATGGGATAAGAGGTAATACGCCTCCCACCTTACCACTGCCCATATAATCCAATTGTGTGGACTCAAATGAAAAGGGGGATTGCAAACAGAAATAATACTTTTAAACTGACGGACGTTAAACGACTTGTTCACGAAGAAATTGACTAGGTAACACAATAGGAGTGGGAAAACTGCGTGAGGTATGCAGAAAACCGCCAAGAAGACGATTTTAAGAAAGAAATAGCACGTGACGAGATTTTGGAACCTATAATCATAAATTTGCAAGACTCAGACGATGAAGACAATGACAATGACGAATTGTCTCTTAACGGAGGTGACATTGACAGCGATATGGATGAGCCACTGGCAGTTCCATTGGAATAGAAAAACAGGTAATTCATAAACTATAATCATAATTATAGTATTTAAAAATATACATAATTTTTGAAAATGCGTTTTCCAATTTTTATTTTGGCAACTGCATCATTGTAAAAGTTTGCAAAATATAATTTGCTTACCCTTACGTCTGCACCAAGCAGACCTGCATGTTGTATGAGTGTGCGAGAGAGAGGGAAATATAAAAGGAGTGGGGTAACAAGTTGGCAACGCTGAGTGTGATACGACATCTGATTAGCTGGACTCCAGAACTCTTTCCATTTGAAACACATAATAGTGCTACGTTGTCTTTCAGTTGCTGTATTGCCTCTTTCACTTCTTGCAAAGATGGTTCTATAACTTCTACTTCATTTATGTCCTTACTATTTGTTGAGGTGGCTGATGTTTCCTTTTCCATTTGTACTGTGTTCAGGAGGTGTTGGAAATATTCCTTCCATCTATCTCGAATCCTCACTTTGTCACTCAGCAGCTGTCCCTCTCTGTCCTTACACAAATTTATTCTTACCTTGGGCCCTTCTTTCAGTTCCTTAACTTCTCTTTAAGTCATATAACTGTTATATTTGTTGAATTTCTGTACTATTGCAGCTATTTTCTCATTTAGTTTTCTTCTCTTCTTTCTTCGGCATATATTTCTTACTTATTTATTCTGATATTCGATTTTCATCCATGTTGGTCTCTCTAGATATGCTTTGTATGCCTTACCTATTTCTTCAGTGGCTTTCTGACATTCCTCTTCAAACCATTCATTTGTGTTCCTTTTAGATGCGATGAGTAATGTGTGTTTTGCTACCGCATTACACAAAGCAATATTACTTGTTTAAATTGGGCAAGAAGAAACTGTGCTGATTTATTTAGTCTGGGAGGAATTAAGATAGAATAAGTCATTTAACTTATCTTCCCACTGTCCCCTCCCACAAAGGTGTGTACACCGTCCCTGGGCTAAGCGGGGTTAGTTCATAAGAGTTCTTTCCCCTCTCCCGACGTTCATTTGAAAACATTTGACATTCTCTGTACCAGGACATCATTCGGCAATGAAATACTAAAGTACAGTAACAACCAATACGTAGCAATGGTACAATTAGTTGGTGGGACTGAAGAAAATCGTTTTGCACGAAGACTGTATCAACAACGGTTTCGCCGACATTGTTTGCCTTGAATTCCAAATTGTTAGCAGATCCGGAAGGTCCAACGACAAATGCATATTTACTAATTGACCAGTAGTCATGATTCGGCTATGTTAATGAAATAAATTGCGGATTTGTTTGGTGTAAACAGTTATGCTGTTTAAGTTTACTGTAAAACTCGTCTTGACTTTTCATCGCAAAACGAACCATTTGCACTGTCTTCAACGTCAGACATTTTTAAGATGTATGGAAATAATTAGTATCACTTCTACTATGGCAATACTTGTCGCCCTGGCTATGTGGCCTACGGACCTTAGGATCAGGCAACGCGGTGCAAACTTTTGGCTAAAGAAGAAGAGCTACCAAAAGGTTAGAAAAATGATAGAGAAGATGTGCCTCTCCAGACGTGAAGTTAGAGACATTTTAATTTCAGAATGTCAGACAGAATGGAACAATGCTCTAGAAGGAAGAAGGACTTACGAGATGTATCCGAACATTAGAGAAAGACTCAGATTAAAGAATATTGAGCCCACTAGAGTAGGAATACAATATTTAACAGGCCATGGTCCCTTTGATACTTACTTCAAAAGGATAATGAGGCAACAAACAGATATATGTAGCTTCTGTAAAGTGAAAGGTACGCCAGAGCACATCGCTTTTGAAAGCCAAAAATATCAAGAAAAGTTAATGGAAGAACGTAGGCAGCTTTCCGGAAAATCTACATGGAACATAGTCAGAATAAAGGAAGATTTTGAAATACTTCAAAAAGTAACGAATATTATCTCGGAAGAGTAAATAAAAGAATATCAAGACAGAGGAGCAAGAACGTTAAGATAGGCTCAACAGGAAGTTACAGTCCGAAGATCTCAAAGAATTATTGACAGAAACAGGCCATTAGAGGAACATCCAAATTTAGATATACAAGGTATTTAACAAGATGATGATGCAGGAACAACAAGAACACCAATAGATGTTGAGAATTTAGTGAATTTATAAAAAGATTGACAATGGATTAATTAGGAAATGAACACCTAATTATACGAGATCATTAGCAAGAGTACGTCTTCTCTCTTACCAGAAACATTAAAATTTTAGTTAGGGATATGTTTGAATACCATTTATTGTTTTCAATTTAGATAGTGACAGTGGTACAATTCGGTTCTTACTTAAATAATTCATCATGAACTATTTTGTTGCAATAACTATTAATTTGTTGTAATAGGAGTAGGACCGCTGATAGAATTATTACTATTATTATTGGATATTGTCACCCGAACGTCGGAACTGCCGATAGAACCGGCCTGCAGCAGGATAGCAGCAGACGGGAAACATTCGACCACGCCTACCCATCTGTCTTGTAGCGGTAACGAGGGGGTTGCTTGGAAAAACATCGTTAGCCATCTCTTTCCCCCTCCTTGACGTCTAGAACCTGCAGGATGATTCACCGAATCGCGAGACTTCGAGAAACAGCGATATCCCTATAAAAAGGGGGCTGCAGTTGGCAGTTCAGTTCAGTTCTTGGTGAGTAGCCGTGAGGAGCGCCGAGTGAGTTAACGGACCGGAAGACTGTGAACGTGCATCAGAGGAGTTGTACGTAACTGTGGGAGTGCAGTGGACCTGTGACAGACGAACTGGTAAATTGTAATTGTGTGCATTACGTAATTCTGTGTAGTCGGCAAGTGTTCCGACGGTAATTCGGTGGAAATAAAGAACATTTTTGAGTTGTGCAATTGGACTTTTAATTTCACGAACCCACAAAGCCACAATATGCAAGTCACTGGGATACAGTGACCCTTAGGTTATTAATTAACAATTATAGGTTAGATATATCTGCTCATTCATATAGTTTATAAATAATTATTTGTTAAATTATCTCTCAAATTCATAATAATTTGTAAACTGCAAAATTGTAATTTGTAAATTGTAAAATGTAAAACTAAACAAAAGTTGATATGATTGGATATCTTGCCCTGGTTTAGAATCCAGATGCCAGGGTTAAAGAAAAGCAGATTGTATTTTTAATTTTTGTCTTGAGCACTACATTAATTGAATCCATGAAATAATTTTCATGAGTTCTTTTACGAATTAACACAATCTATCTTAACAAACACACAGCGCTACCCTTAAGGAGACACAGCTCTGAATACCGTCTACCTTGTACACTCTTTAAATCTTTCTTTAACGTCGCGCCATGAGCGTTTACTTATTATGTCCGCGTTGTTCGAGTGGTGGTAGCCTGTCTGCCTCGCGTTCAACAGGTCTCGAGTTCGAATCTCGGTTAGGGTGAGTTACCTGGATAAGGTTTTTTTCCGGGGTTTTCCCTTATCTTGATAGACGAATGTCGGGTAACTCAAAACTCCATGGACCCCGGACTCATTTGAGCATCATTTCACCCATTTCATTCATCGTCCGATATGACTTAATGTTGGAGAACGTAAATTACAAAAAAAAAAAAAAAAAAAAAAAAAAAAAAAAAAAAAAAGCGTTTACGATATGTAACTTAAAGATGTGGACTGTGGTTAAGGAACACCCTATATACTGGTAAAAGTAAAGCGATAAACGGAAAATTTTTGTATAAAAGTGTAAGAGATCTCTTTGAAATATACAAAACAAACAAGTTACTCCAAGTAACCTTTTTTCTTCCAAAAGTCACTTCTGAGTTGTTCATTATTCATGATTCGAATTGTTCAATACCTATAAATTATTTTCAAGACCTTTCAATATGCAGTCTCGTGATTGTATAGGTCAGCATATAGCGTGCAGTTCTATTGGTATTCCCTTTGTGTCTATAGTGAAGTATGACGTAACTATTTCTGAAAGAGCTTATCTAAATTCAAAAGAATCAGATGGAAAAACTAATTTTTGTAAGAATAGCTTGTATACCCACTAACAATACCTCGAAAATTTTACTTGACATAATTTTATAATTAAATGACTTATGCATTTGCTTTGCATTATGGGGTTTGCTTATCTCTAGTAATGTTTCCTAGTTACACAGAATCATATAAAATTCAATCAGAAAGACGGCTTCATAGCCTATATATAGAAAACTCAAGTTATGGATTATTTATTCCAAGTTTTTCAGCGATTTACAAATAAAAATAGAAATTCTTTCCATAGGGTGTGGTAATTTTCTGAAAATATTCTTTTTGCATACTTGATAATTGTTGTATATATAACGTTTAATTATAATTTAATTAATGCAAAACGTAATATTTATCCGTCTTTTCAATTTGTCTTGTTTTTTGCAAATGCACACGTAAGATGCATTATACGTAAGACTTTAAAACACGTATTTCCTGTGAAATTTCATTATCTATTTTTTTTAATGCAACGCTTCCTCTATATATCACAGAAAGAATAAAACAGTTATTTAAATTTAGTGAAGTTAATATAAAATTGGATATGGAATGCATTATTTCCTCTGACTTAAGTGGTAGTGATAGAGAAGTTCCTAAACACATTTTTAAATTCATGCAAAATTAAGAGCAGCTTTCATGGTGTTTCTTCTAAATATTACAACCTTTAATTTTATTTCCTAAAGCATCTACATTAATCCCTTTGTCTGTTTGGGGTTTCTTTGCATTAGATATATATTCATGAGTTAAAAATGAAATTAAAGCACTGGGTAAATAAAAACTGACACCAAAATTAGTATCATTTACCCTATTAACACTAGTGAATGTCATATTTGCTAAATCTGCTTGGGTTAAGGTTCCCTTATGAAAATAAGTCCATGATATGCACAGAAAATAAATGTGAACAAATACAAGGCTAAAATTCTGACATTTCTTTTGGAACTTTTGTAAGACTTGTGTTAGTTCCCATGCATGCATATGCACTTATAAGGAGAACAACTTGTTGCATGTAATTATATATAAGGTTCCGTTTTAGAGTTATGCTGTTCATACACACAGCATAAGGTGATTTTTAGTAAAAATACCTTTCCTGTATCCAGGAGACCTCAAAACTCTATTCAATCTCTATATCTAATTATTGGGTAGATTGGGTAGATACAGGTGATTTACAAAATGTCCCACATATTGTAATTTTAAAAATTAATGCTTGGGGTATACGTTTCTGCACCCATTTTAACCTATTAATGATCTGTACCTATTTGAAATATTTGTCTTCGCCATATCAACGAAGAGAAAAAATAATCATACCTATTTAACAATTTTTATTTTCCTAAGCGTTTTCAGTAAGAAGTAAGCGTTATAATCCTTTTCAATACAAATAACAAAAACACAACAAATGTAAATGGGTACACTTAATATGCAGTTGCCCTTACAGACATGTTTAGAATTTCATACAGATTAATAGAAAACTGCATCATGTGGAACATTTTGAAGTTAGACAAATGTAGAAAATATGGAATCTGAGAAATCTGAGGTCAAAATTACGTAATAGCAGCTACGATACAGGTTTAGGGTTATTTAAATAGTCATGTCACGTTTTCTGTAGTGCCGCTAGAAAAAAAGTTTCATATTATTTAAGTATGTCTATACTAATATTAAGACAAAAAACTAAATTTGGTATTGCTGTAAGTTTTGAACAAATTTGCAGAAATATGTCTCCTTAATAAACCCTTTTTGTATATCCAATGTGCAGCAGTAAGAAATTTCTCTTCCCCGAAAATTTCGCGTTGAAACCAACAAATGCAAAAGCTGTTGTCATAAATTACAAGCAGAAGAAATTGGCTAAAAACGCAGTTTTAGGCACTAATAAGCAGAATAGGCACAAACTTGTGAAATAGGCATTTATAGGCACTATAAAACTAAGAAAGTGGGATAATAATTGTAGGAAACGTGCTTATAACTTAAAAGTCTACGTTTCTGAACAAAGGAATAAAATAGACAAATAGGGCAAAATCTGCCCCCTAATAATGAGCTATGTGCGATGCTGTGCTACAGTCACAGGAACCCCTCCTTCTGACTCTTAATCCTGTAAATCACAGCGAAAATCCAGTTTCTAGACTGTGTAGTGCAGTTAAGGTATTCAATCACTGTTTGTCACAGATATACATGGTTCTCTTCAACACGCTACATACTTACTGCTTTACGTGTTGTTAATTTGTTACATCCGGACATTTATCCTCCTATTATATTCAATATTTTTTTAAAATCTTGTGCCTTACGCTGTATAATACATATTCAGCCATGTGTGCATGATCACTATATCAAGGATAATTTGATGCGCCATGGCTTAATATCAAGAATTAATTTACTTCCTGTTATAGTTTAGCGAAACGTGGCTTCCTGTTTGGATGCATTTTCTAACAAAATGAATCATTTTGTTACACAGTGCCATGGTTATTCAACTGACATTTCCAAGGGAATGCTCTGGTTTATTATTACAGGTTTAATGTGTTTCTGATACTCTTTTACTAAAAACGGTTTCCAATGTGGGTTGGTCTTATATGTGAACATAATTCTCATAAACTTCAATAGCTCTTCTGCGGCAATGTAATCTTTCTGCTGTCATAAGTACGAGCGCTGTTCAATAAAGAATGATCATAATTTTTCGCACTAAAATTCAATCTTATTATATTCTGTTAGCTTAACTGAAACAAACACGCCGTAGTAGTTTCATTGTTGGTACTCCTGGTTACCGCCTGTGAGAACCAGGCAAGTTCAGACATGTTCAGTATCGCCTACCACTGCAATGGAGGTAACACGCGAGGAACAATATGCGGCTTTGAAATTCTGCTTTCGTCTCAACAAATCTTCAGTCGAGGCCTATACAATGTTACAGAAGGCCTATGGAGAGTCTGTTCTTACCTACAGCGCAGCTCGAAGGTGGTTTAAAATGTTTAAAGAGGGGAGACAATCAATTTCAAAGGAAGGTGGAACTTGCTCCAGTTACTGCTCTTATGGAAGAAAACATCAACACTGCTGCTGCCATTGTCAGACAGGATCGACGAATTACCTTAAGATCACTTTCTGAAATACTGAACATTTCATTGGGTGCCACCCGCACGTTGGTGACAAAAACATTACACATGAGACGTGTTTGTGCGCGATGGGTTCCAAGACTGTTGATTCCCGAACAAAAGGACATTCGCATGCAGGTCTGCATGCAGTTAAAGTTGATGTTAGAGGAAGATCGGGAGTTTCTTTAAAGCATAATCACTGCTGAGGAAACTTGGCTACATCATTTTGATCTTGAGAGCAAACTGCAAAATCAGTCTGGAAATCTACTTTTCACCAACCCCCAGCAAGGCAAAAGTGGTTGCTTCTGCTGGGAAAGTTATGGTCATCTCATTCTTTGATATTCATGGAATGGTTTATCAGCATGTTGTACCTGCACACACATCAGTAACTGGGCAGTACTACAGGGATGTCATGAAAACATTGCAAGTCCATATCAAGCGCAAAATACCACATTTCCATGAAGCAGGCTGGATGCTGCACCACAATATTGCGTGGCTGCATATTACCAATGTTGTTGCTGAATATCTTGTAAAAATCAACGTGAAGTGCATTCCTCACCCTCCCTATAGTCCGGATTTAGCCCCATGTGACATTTTTCTATTCCCTAACTTGAAGAAACGCCTTCGTGGGGGGCATTATCCAACATCAGAAGCAGTGGTGAAGGCCGCGGAGGCTATTTTGAAGGATCTCTCAAGAATGGTTTCCAGCATGTCTTTGAATTATGAGGATGAGTAGAGGTACGATGTCAAAAAAAGAAAAAAAAGGGATCATTCTTTACTGAACAGCCCTCGTGATTCTGTAGTTAGTATATTTTGAGGGCCCAAAGAAATTTTCCGCACGGTACGGCCAAGCGAGGCAGTATGCGTGCTGAACTGTACAACATTGCACTCTCCTTATTGGCTAGACAACGTTACACCAGACACGCCTAGCTCCACCTTATGTTCATTCCTATTTTGTAGCTATCTTAGTAGAGAATATGCCAACTTAAACCTCACAGACCGTAGGTGCAATAGATCAAGACTGGTTGCAGTGCGAATCCCGTCCGTGGTAATCCTAATTCTAATCCTGAAGTGCGCATTGAAGATATCTCTAAAACCACGTCATATATGAAAATACTCAGAGATATACGATTCTTATTTGAACTACTGTAAAAACTGGGTGAATCAGACTCAGAATATGTTACTCCAAGAATGAAATTCTAATTCAAAAATGTCCCGGAGAAAAACGCTGGTATCGAAGATATGGATGAATTGTAACGCTGAATACAAATCTATGAAAATTTATTCATCTCATGTCCTATTCTTCCGCAGATTTTGGGTTTCACCAGTTGTACAATGAAATTTCGATAATTATGTGCATTTTATATAAATATGTATCTCCTTTACATCTGTCGATGGAAGTGCTATTATGTGTTTCAAATGGGAAGAGTTCTCGCCTGTAGCGAATCAGATGCGTTAGAGCCTTCACAGTTGCCACCTCGCTATCTTATATTTCCCTCTCTCTCGCACACTTACGAGTGTTCGTGTCGCTAGACGTAAGGGAACGCAAACTGAATTTTCCAAAGTTTTATAATAATGCAGTTGTTGAAATCACAATTGCAACATGAATATTCGTATGTCACGTACATGTTTTAAATATTTAATTAAATTTAATTATAGTTTATGAATTACTTATTTTTCTAATCCAATGAAAATACCAGCGGTGCATCCGTATAGCTGTGAATGTTACTTACGTTAAGAGATAATTCGTCATTGTCATTGTCTTCAACGTCTGAGTACTGCAAATTTATGATGATAGGTTCCAAAATTTTGTTACGTGCTATTTCTTTCCAAAAGTCCTCTTCTTGTAGTTTATCTGATGTCTCACGCAGTTTTCCCGTCTTGTTGTGTTACTTGTCAATTTCTCGTGAATAAGTCGTTCAACGTCAGTCAGTTTAAAAATATTAGTCCTGTTTGCAACATAATTTGAGCCCACATTAACTCAATTGGATTGTTCTGGCAGTAGTAAGGAGGAAGGTGGATCGTATCTCATTGATCCAGCTGATACACTTTTTCATGGAAGAGTAACTGAATAATGCTGCTTTGAACTCTCCAGAGTAAATACAGATTACGATCCATTCATAAACAAAGATATAAAGTGACCAGACACGTTGTGCCAGACTAGCAGGAAGTGTGTGTTTCCTCTCATCGAATTTAACAAACACCTTGGCTTATTCAAAGTACACATTTCTTTTATCACGTCATTTCAAATGTTTACGTTTCAGTTCTGAGTAATTACAAATATATGTTCACGTATACATGCCAACCAATAATGATATTCATTACGGTGCCTACGTCGCAATGCATTGTTATAATATAATACTTTATTTATTTGTATTAGGAAAACTGTTTGAGCTAAAAATATGGGGTTTTTACGTTTATGTTAAATACATTACTCTCTTGCTTCCTCACGGATCAGTTTTCGCAAAATATGAATTTTTGTCTTAGCGCGGAGAGTATTTATTAGAGATTGATTAGTTTGGAGCTCGTCACACACCGCTTATAGGGAATGCAGTAGGACAACACCGCAGGACTCCGATTGGTTACTCACCTAATAACGCTCAAGGACAAACATCATCCCTTTTGAAACACATATTAAGTGTGCTCAATGCTGATTTAGCTTCTATTGTTTTGTTTTAAATTTCCGGGGGACGCATATAAGGGCCAGGGTGCTGCAAGTAGGGACAAGGCCAATTTTAAGCGTGTTTATTTCCAAATTGAAGGAGATCTGGTTGGTAATGGTAACGCTACACTGGATAATTCAGAAGAATCCTAGAAATGTGGCGTTACAGAGCGAATGGTTTGATTTCATGAGAAAGGAACGCAGGAAGCTAATCACTTCTGGCCTGAGCAGTTCCATGGAGCCTTACATCACCCGATTTGAGCTCCCTTACACAGGAAATTGAAATGACAAATAAATTATTTATTGTTTGCAGATACTACAGAATCTGACGTTACCACCCGACACCCTGGTTTCCGCCCGATGAATGACAATCCTCCCTACATTAAATAAATGACAAAATCCCTGACCATAACCTAAATAATAACTATATATTGGAAAAAAATATTACATCGTTCCCATTGATGTATAAACAAATCTAGAAAATAAAATTTAAAAAAATAATAATAAGGAAAAAAAGGCATTAAGAAAACGTCTGGTTGTAAATGAAGTGCATAATTAATTTTAATGGTTTCTTACTGGGAAAGAAAAGAAAAACCTTGATAATAAAACTGAGTATCTTCCAACGATGTGATACAGAGATTTCAAACAAAATCCCTGCAACGCAAACTACTTTTCCAATAAACGAAATTCGTTATGCTTTATTTTATCAAAAGAAGCTCAGTCAATTTTGTTTAAAATGTTGTGAAATATTGTTATTACAAATTACACGAATATCTTGAATTTTCAGTGCGTACGCTCTCTGAGTTTGTGTAATCTTGCATAACAAGGACATCCTAAAATAAAGACAGTAAATTGCATAACAAAATATGCATAAAAGGGTTGGTTGTGCTTCTAAATATATATATATATATATATATATATATTGTCGCGAATCCATTATTACGACTGGCGGAGTACGCGCTAAAAGGGTTCGGCGCGCACAGTGTGGAGACAAAGAGCCTGCAAAAACAGATAAATATATCCCGGAGATAAAAGACGTGCCGACACAGATAGAGTTACATGTCTAGAACGTTCGTTTCTTTTCCGATGACGTGTTAGAGAATATTCTATAACAGTCTGGAATCATGAATAGTTCTGTATAAAAAGAAGCAGTGGCTAGTTTATCGGAGAGTTGTAAACAGAGACGGATCGAGAGTTGTCAGTGCAACTAGTGTGTTTGGAAAGTAAGCTTTGTTGTCGTCAACGACCTTGGTACATTGTAATTGTGTATGTGACGTAATTCTGCTACTGGAAGAATTGAACAGAGTGTATTTCTACGGAAATAAAGAACATTTTGAATTTCTGCAAATTGGAATTTTAATTCTACGAACCCACAAAGTCACAATATATATGAGCATCCGCATGCAATAATGGGGTAAATCTTAAAACATCTAATTGAGCTACAGTCAAGTAAACATTTCAGAAGAAAATATTTCAATAACAGATGTCTACAATATTTCAAGACGTCACAGGTCTTTATCTGGAAACATTTGGGAATGCATTTAATGATATATTAATGGTACCTGAACTATATTGTAAGATATATAATAATATTAGTGAAAAATGACTTACTAAATTATTACATGGATGTTCAGAAAAATTTAACTTTATTTGAAATTATGAAATAAAACATTAATTTCTCTGCACTTTTGGATACACTTTGACTTTCACCACCAATTAGAAGCCAGAATCTTAATTACAGACATAAAGAATATTATAATTAAATCACCTGTTAATCTTATATGTTTACTAGTCACATAAGCATGTCTCACTAGTCACTCTCACTTGAACTGCTGTCAGCAGTTGAACTGTGATTGAGGTTTGGTTGCTTGTTCAATAAATTTGCTCATAAACATTTTGCCCTTTTCTGATAAGTAACATGATAGGGATTTGACGTCAACTTATTTGGCCTTCTTAACACCAATATTCGGAGCTGTCACAAATAGTATAGCTTGAAGCTTCTTCTTATTAGAACATACCTTGTAAGCTTTTAATAATCCAATGTTAAGAGTAATTTTCTTGAACTAAAGTACCATCGTGTTTGTAGAATATCGTTCGTGCCTTGGAAAGTTTGAATCCTTGACTCGGTAGTTTCAAATGATTACTGTGCATTAGTGCTGTATCATAATCTAACACAATTTCCTTAAGAACAATGAAGGAAGGCTTCTTAGCATTTTTATTATGTTGATGTAATCGCTAGGTGTTTCTTAATTTTTTGTGAATATGTAGCAAAGTTTTGATCCCACTGGCAGTAACTATGCCCCAGAACAGGAAAAACATGTCTAATGGTGATTCCCAAAGTCATAGGAATATACAGAAAAATTCTAACTACAGTCTGATTCCTGTTTTGTCCACCTCAAGCATCAGAAAATACTGTAAGATTTATCTGGTGTAGAAGCTCTTGTTGGAAAACATGAAACACAAAAGAACAGATACTGTTGGCAGCAGTGTAACAAAACACGTGCGACAATCTTTCTGCTGTTTCTTAGTTTAATAAAATACTGAGCGCATGAGTCATAGAAACATGCAGCATTTTAACAAAACACGTGCTACAGTCTATCGGCTGTTCTTGGAAGTATAATACTGACCCATTATTACAGAACATTCAGGATTCGGAATTTCATATACTCAGCATAAATGGGGTAACCAGACAGCAGTAAAAAGGTTAAACGAAGTCAAAATGGTGAATTTTATGAGCTTTCATTTTGAAATTAAAGTTGTACTTGCATATGAATATTTCAATATTAATATATTCAATATATGTATTCCAATTAACTTTGTATAACTTTCCCACAGGTACACTAATTTTAAATAGTTTAAATTTATTATTAAAAATTATGCTGTGTTTAGGAGTTAGGCTTTCTCATTTTGTTTTACCACAATTTCTGAACTAATAGTTATCTATTCAAATGTCCCATTATCTCATAAACCTATTGGTATAAAATACTGAAACATCACACATTTGTAACTATTTAAGTTTTATTTGAATGAGAAAGGTTTTGTGTATCAGGTATAATTATTTTTAATGTAAAACCCATTATTTTATCAACAGAAAGCTACATTAAAAATCCTAACTTTACTTCTGATGAGAACAAAATTGTTTCCTGTGTCGTCAGTAGGGAGCGGATTTATAGGCACCAAAAATGTGTGAAATAGGCAGACAAAAAGGCACTAAAAAGGGGAAAAAGAGGCACTTAAATAGGCACTAAAAATTTGCTAAGTAAACACTTATAAATACACAATTTTAGTAATATGGCTCTTAAAATGCACAATAACAAAATGACAATCCTCACAACATATGCTACAACAAATTCACTAAACACATACTATTTTGCGGTTCCCTAGACGAAATAGTTCTACATTTATTCCAAATTTCATAAATGGCTCCACAGCAAGTTAAAATAACAGATATTGTCGTATAATTAAAATACATATAAATCCACTTCACTAAGTAAGAACCATAATGTGCAGAAAGGTGTGGAGTAATTAACTATGGCGAAAAACAAAAACATGAGTTTGGGGGGAGGCTTAAGGGTGAAAATTGAAATACCTGAAGCTTTTGTTAGATCTGTTTCAAATTTATAGCATTTATTTTAGTGATTGATGAAGAATGGAATAATACCAAGTTTCAGCTTTCTAGTTACAATAGTTTCTGAGAAATTAACAGTTTATGTCTAAGTTACAGGCGATTTTCAAAATGTCCCATATATCGTAATTTTACAAATTAATGCTTGGGGTATAAGTTTCTGCACCCATTTTAACCTATTAATGACCTGTACCTATGTGAAATATTTGTCTTCGCCATATCAACGAAGGAAAAAACAATCATATCTATTTAACAATTTTTATTTTCCTAAGCGTTTTCAGTTAGAAGTAAGCATTATAATCCTTTTCAATACAAATAACAAAAACACAACAAATGTAAATGGGTACACTTAATATGCAGTTGCCCTTACAGACATGTTTACAATTTCATACAGGTTAATAGAAAACTGCATCCTGTGGAACATTTTGAAGTTAGGAAAATGTAGAAAATATGGAATCGGAGAAATCTGAGGTTAAAATTACGTTAGAGCAGCTGCGATTCAGGTGTAGGGTTATTTAAATAGTCATGTGACATTTTCTGTAGAACCGCTAATAAAAAAGTTTTATATTATTGAAGTATGTCTATGGCTAATAATTGTAGGAAACTGCTTATAACTTAAAAGCCTACGTTTCTGAACAAAAGAATAAAATAGGACACTAGGGTGAAATCCGCCACCCTTGTCATCAGTCAACTGAAAATATACTGCGGAATATGTCTTGAAAAACTCAGCTATTTATTTTAAATAGTTTCCTGAATAATCGTTAATTAAAATCTCAATGGATCCCGGACTAATTTCCATTCGTCATCCGATATAACGTTGAGGACGTAAATTAAAACAAATTAGAAAGATACAATATTCTGACTGCAATTGATTTTAGGTGGACTTGCAAGGCATTTCAAATCCGTTACAAAGACATAGTTTTCAATTTGCCCATCTGATTTGGTGCTGTAATATCTCATTATATTTGGCATCTTAAGTCTGCAAAATAGTAGTTTTATCAATGGTTATCTTGAGGACTAAATATAAAGACCCACCAAGGCAGAAAATGATATAACATGAAACATATTCTGGATAATTAATAACAAATGTGTGGATATCAGTTAATAGTCAAACTAGTGTATAGAATAGTTTTGTTTCTATAATCAGAGATTAATGCCTATTATGTGTTTCAAATGGGAAGAGTTCTCGCCTGTAGCGAATCAGATGCGTTAGAGCCTTCATTGTTGCCACCTCGTTATCTCCTCACTCTTTTATATTTCCCTCTCTCTCTCTCGCACACTTGCGAGTGTTCGTGGCGCTAGACGTAAAGGAACGCAAACTGAATTTTCCAATATTTTATAATAATGTAGTTGTTAAAATTACAATTGCAACATGAATATTCGTATATTACGCAAATGTTTTAAATATTTAGTTTAAAGTTAATTATAGTTTACGAATTACTTATTTCTCTAATCCAACGAAAATGCCAGCGGTGCATCCGTATAGCTGTGAATGTTACTTACGTTAAGAGATAATTCGTCAGTGTCATTGTCTTCATCGTCTGAGTACTGCAAATTTATGATGATAGGTTCCCAAATCTCGTCACCTACTATTTCTCTCCAAAAGTCGTCTTCTTGTAGTTTATCTGATGTCTCATGCAGTTATCCCAGTCTTGTTGTGTTCCTTGTTAATTTCTTGGTGAATAAGTCGTTCAACGTCAGTCAGTTTAAAGATATTATTTCTGTTTGCAGCATAATTTGAGCCCACATTAGAAGTAGTAAGGGGGTAAGATGGATCGCGTCTCATTGATCCAGCTGATACACTTTTTCATGGAAGAGTAACTGAATAATGCTGCTTTGAAGTCTAGAGTAAATAGAGATTACGAACCATTCATAAACAAAGATATAATGTGACCAGACACGTACAGCCAGACCAGCAGGAGGTGTATTGTTTCCTCTCATCGAATTTAACAAACACCTTGGCTTATTCAAAGTACATATTTCTTTAATCACGTCATGTCCAATGTTTACGTTTCAGTTCTGAGTAATTTCAAATATACGTTCATGCATACATGCCAACCAATAATGATATTCATTACAGTGCTTACGTCGCAATGCATTGTTATAAAATAAGGGTATCTACTTTATTTATTTGTATTATTAAAACTATTTGAGCTGAAAATATCGGTTTTTTTACGGTTATGTTAAATACATTACTCTCTCCTTCTTTATAGATCAGCTTTTGAAAATCTGAATTTTTGTCTTAGTGCGAATGGTATTTATTGGAGTTTGATTAGTTTGGCGCTCGACACACACCACTTATGAGAAATGCAATACGACAACACCGCAGGACTCCGACTGGTTCTTCACCTAGAAAGCGCTCAGAAACAAACATCTTCCCATTTGAAACACACAATAGTCTACGTACTCTACATTACTTAAAAATTAAGACACGCTGCTGTTCATATGATAAAGAAAAGAAAAAAAAGGGTAACTTTTTGGCGTAAGCCACACAACCATCAACGGCCAGCATTTGGAACGCGGTTGGTGTACCGAGTTTTCCAAAAGTAGCTACTCAACTCTTCCTCCAGAATTAAGAGGCTGAGTGTAACATGGACCAGTTCTCCCACGGGAGAAAATCTTCATGCCGGACCTTCTGCTCCTTCTGCTCCTCCATCACGCTAAGTAAACGAAATACATATGTAAAGGTTCTCTAAATTTGACCCTATTCTAAGCGTCCATTGTGACTGCCAACTTAGGATCCTGCGACCTAGTGTTTAATAAAAAAATACAACTCACAATTTCCACTAAAAATAGATGCTTTTGTTTCTTTATTATCCCAAATAATTATGAAATATATAAATAACATCTTAAAGTTTCACGTCATTATACAGGGTGTATATAAATGTATATCGGGGTTTTAACTCTTTATAATATTTGTTACATTCAACTTAAAGTTATAAATGATATGTCAAATGAATAAACAACTCAAACAGTTTTGTTTGTTGGCACCAGTGGGCATGTGCGCATTCTGCCACAATCCGCTAGAGAGCATTAGTAGCAAAGATGAAGACTAGTAAACAGAAAGTGTTTTGCAGTTTGCAAAGACCGAATCTGTAGTTACTGTGCAACGTACGTTCCGCATTAAGTTCGGTTGTGATCCTCCTAGTAATAATAACATTCGTAGATGGTATCATCAGTTTGAAGATACCGGCTGCCATTGTAAAGGGAAGAGCACGCGACGACCAAGAGTAAGTGAAGAGACTGTTGAGGAATTGAGAGAGCTCGTAGCTCAAAGAAATCAGTCCGGAAGGTTAGTCGTGAATTACAAGTTCCTGTGTCGACTGTTTGGAAAGTTGTAAGAAAACGCTTGCGGCTACGTCCTTACCGTTTACAGTTATTACAGGCTCTAAAGCAGACAGACCACGGATTACGTGCCAACTTTGCAAACGACATGTTGTTTCATGACGATGACGATTCTATGGGTCGTGTTGTCTTCAGTGATGAATCGACCTTTCACCTTAGTGGAGATGTTAACACTCATAATGTGCGCATCTGGGACTCAAAAAATCCTCACGAGATGGTACAAATGCAACGAGATTCCCCTAAAGTAAATGTTTCTTGTGTCGTATCCTGGCGAAAAGTTTATAGGCCTTTCTTTTTTGGTGAACCTTCTGTAACTGGCACATCTTACCTTGATACATTAGAGCAATGATGGTCTATGGATGGTCTCCACATTGCCCTGACCTAACGCTAAGATTTTTACCTTTGGGGCTTCATCAAGGATCGTGTGAACGTGCCTCCACTACTATCCAGCAATGCAGAGGGATAAGGACAGCGAATGTGTGTGACAGAGAATGCCTGCTACACAAGGAGCAGAACCGTTAAAAGACATGTGCCCTGTTCACTGTGTACACTAAAACCGAGAAGATTCATTCACAAAAGTAGAAGCCGGCAGAATGTTTTTGAATGGTCTGTAACTGTACTGACATGGGGTGTCATAAACCTGTCCAGGGAGGGTGTGGAAACCTTCGCCAAACTCCTGCGTCTCATCCCTCGGAGACTATCTCTTCTGTGGAATACTGTACCAGTAGACCTTCCCCAAATTAAGAAACTGCATTGAAGCAGCTGTTGCTACAATTACTGAATACACACTTATCAACGTTTGGGAAGAACTTGGCTATAGACTTGATGTGTGCCGTGTGACAAAAGTTAGTCACATTGAACATTTATAAGGTTCTGGATAAAACTGTTTGAGTTGCTTTTTCATTTGCCATATCATTTATAACTGTAAATTGAACGTAATAAATATTATAAAGAGTTAAAACCTCGATATTCATTTATGTACACCCTGTATCTGTATCTTACATTTTCATCAAGCGAAGATGTGAAGTGATTTGATGTTGAGCTTTACATTATTAAGTGAAGACAAATGTTTTAAGTTAAAGTGTACTGCATTATGAAGTTTACAGAGAAACAAATGATTCTCTGAGTGTTAACATTGCAGAAATATTCACTTCATTAATTCGAATGTTTGCAGGAAACCCATCTACTCATTAACTAGAATATTACATCATTGGACAGTGACGGAGACCAACCTGAAGAATTACCTATCTCATAAAGATCAAGAAATGTGTTACAAGTTATTCCCATGAAGTTGCAGCGTAGGAAGTGGGTCATTAAGTTAATGCATAGCCATGGATGGCGTAGTTTCCATGACCACCCAACCTAGAAGGTAAGAATAAAATTATTCTCTATCGGAGGTCAAGTCTGAAGAAAGCAATCTATCTCACATTAGAGATAAAATTACAGATGCTGTTTAGTTAGAATTGAGTTTATCCTGTGAGGTTGGGGATGTAGTAGTTATATTCATGATGAGGGTGAAACATTCATTCAAAACAATATTTCATGTTCAAAATAATAATTTGGCTACAAAATTGTAGAAACAAGAACAAAACAAGAACGTATGTATTTTGCGTGTGCTCACTACATTGTAAAATATGGCATAACATTATGGGGTAACTCACCACATTGTAAATCATTATTCATAATGCAAAAACGGATTCTAATGCCCGATTTCACCAACAGATGTTAAAATCGACGTTAACAAATATAACGTAACAATTGTCACAGGGCTAAAACTAAAGTTAAATTTCTTGCATTTCACCAACCTGTTTTCTTAAAATGTTAACAAACCTGTGTTAACGCCAAGAAACTTGTAAATATCACAGCTGTAGAAGGCTATGGATGATTTTCTAAACGTACTCCGATGCGCTTTTGTTTTCATTTTCATCTGCACAAATGGCGGATGAACAAAATCATAAATAAAGCCGTGAGACAAATTTCTCAGCGACGGAGAAAGAATTGTTAATTGAAATGGTGACGAAGTGTAAGGATATCGTGGAAAATAAGAGGACAGATGCAGTGAATGTAAAAGAGAAAGATGTCGCGGGGAAAATATTGAAAACGAATTTAATTCAAATGCATGTGCCACTACTACAAGCACCAAACAACTTGTCAGTATTACGTAAATTTAAAACGAGGTGCGAAGAACAAGTGCCTTAAACGTTTCAAGACGGGACGTGAACAATGTATTATCCATATAATTCAGTGAATTATAAAATCGCAAAGTTATTAATACTTGAAGCTAAGGCGAGATAGTCATATTCCTTTCGATGCATGTTCTAACTCAGTATTACGTAAATTTAAAACGAGGTGCGAAGAAGAACAAGTGACTTGAACGTTTCAAGACGGGAGGTGGACAATGTACTATCCATATAATTCAGTGAGTTATAAAATCGCAAGGCTATTTATACTTGAAGCAAAGGCGAGATAGTCATATTCCTTTCGATGTATATTCTAACTCAGTATTACGTAAATTTAAAACGAGGTATGAAGGACAGGTGACAAGTGACTTGAACGTTTCAAGACGGGAGGTGGACAGTGTACTATCCACATGATTCAGTGAGTTATAAAATCGCAAAGTTATTAATACTTGAAGCAAAGGCGAGATCGCCATATTCCATTCGATGCATGTTCTAACCTCTCTTGTACTTCCGCAGTAACCTTCACAGCAACATGTTTCGACAGTCTATACCTCCGTAAAACAGTTTTCTTCTGATAGCTCCTCAAAATCATTTCTCCTCATAGGCCGTACTCTATTATGAATGCCATTTAGACGGTCTTAAATATAGCAAATCGACATCAACAGCTGAGTTCATGCTCGCCATCTTGACTATTTACAATTGTTAAGGACTTAACAATAGAAATTCGGTGTGTTAGTTTAACATGAGATTTAACACTTGTGTTACGCTAACACTTGTTGGTGAAATGCAATTTTTGTTTTAACTATTGCCAAACTCGTGTTAAGTCTTAACATTTGTTGGTGAAATCGGGCATAAGAATACTTGGAGGAGTTAAATCAACATCTACGTGCAGACCATTATTTAAAAAACTTAAAATCTTACCTCTCCCATGTATTTTTATTTTTGAAATTTTAAAATATACGAAGACAAATTTAATGAAAGGAAATGGCCACTGTACCTTTAATGACACAGTTCGTAATCATAATACTAGACAGAGAATGGATATTCATGTGAATAGAAGTAACACAAGAGCTCATCAAAACAGTGTAATAAACCTAGGAATCACTTTTTTAAATAAACTGCCTCTAGCCAATAAAACCACTTGCAATTTTTCAGCATTTAAAAAGTTTGTTTTGGCATACTTGCTAGACCATTGTTTTTATTCTGTTAGTGAATTTATGGAAAGTTTATAACATTGTTACATTTCTGAATTAATTGTGTATATTATAAAATTCTTGAAATATCTTTATAAAACATTATTTTGTACAAACACTGACTTGTGCTTATTGAATGTGACTTGTTAATTTACAAGTATAGTTAATTGCACTGTAAATTCACAATTTGACATGTCTTATATCACAGTACTCATGCACAATGTATGATTTACAAGATGAATAAATTATCTATCTATAGTAAAATTTCAAATAATGACAGTAGATAAATTGCGATTAAGGAGGTATCATTTAATAAAACAGAGAAAAGTTCATTCTGTTTTATTCATATTATTATAATATAACCTAAAATAATTTGACAGTCGAATGTGTTTTTGTTATTTGTATTGAAAAGGATTTTAATGCTTACTTCTTACTGAAAACGCTTAGGAAAATAAAAATTGTTAAATAGGTATGATTATTTCTTCCCTTCGTTGATATGGCGAAGACAAATATTTCACATAGGTACAGGTCATTAATAGGTTAAAATGGGTGCAGAAACTTATACTACAAGCATTAACCTATAAAATTACAACATGTGGGACATTTTGAAAATCGTTTGTAATTTAGGCATAAACTGTTAATTCCTCAGAAACTATTGTAACTAGAAAGCTGAAACTTGGTATTATTCCATTCTTGATCGATCACAAAAATAAATGCTATAAATTTGAAACAAATCTAACAAAAGCTTCAGATATTTCAATTTTCACCCTTAAGCCCCTCCCCCCTCAAACCCATGTTTTTGTTTTTTGATATAGTTAATTACTCCACATCTTTCTGCACATTATGATTCTTACTTAGTGAAGTGGATTTATATGTATTTTAATTATACGACAATATCTGTTACGTTAACTTGCTATGGAGCCATTTATGAAATTTGGAATAAATGTAGAACTATTTCGTCTAGAGAACCACAATATAGTATGTGTTTAGCGAATTTGTTGCAGCATATGTTGCGATGATTGTCAGTTTGTTATAGTGCATTTTAAGAGCCATTTTTATTAAAACTGTGTATTTCTAAATGTTTACTTAGCAAATTTTTAGTGCCTATAAATCCGCTCCCTAATTATAAGTTACCGTAACATTTCTAAAACTTAGCTTTACCGCATTTTGAATATCATATATATTAATTTGTATGAGTTAACTGATTTTCAGAAAAGACTTTTAGAACTTACACTTTAAGACTTGGCAAAAGGAATAGGTAATCGAAATCTTTACAAAACTAAACTACAGTTATTTTCTAACTTCTGCCTATAAATGAACTTTGTTTGCACGGAATGAACAAAACACTGGAAACATATGCAGTAAGATCGAAAAATAACTACTCTAAAAATTAGTACAAAAATCATAAATGCTTCAACTTAACGTTGTAATTTACGTCCTCCAACGTAAAGTCATATCGGACGATGAATGGAAGGGATGAAATGATGCTCAAATGAGTCCAGGGTCCATAGAGCTTAGATTTACCCAACATTCGTCTTTCAGGATAGGGAAAACCCCGGGAAAACCTTATCCAGGTTGTTACTCACCCTAACCTAGATTCGAACTCGGGACCTCTAAAACGTGAGGCAGACACGCCACTGCGGCGGGCAAACGAGACCTTGTACACTTCACTTAAAAATAGTGTTACTTCGTCAGTTGTGGCAAAATTTACGAGATACATATTATATATTAGGGCTGTTCAATAAAGAATGATCACAGTTTTTTTTTTTTTTTTTTTGACAACGTTCCTTTACTCATCCTCATAATTTAGATGGTCCTATTCAAAATAGTCTCCCCTGAATGCGATGCACTTGTCCCAGTGTTTCTGCCAGTCTTCAAAGACATGTTGGAAACAATTTTTGAGAGATCCTTCAAAATCGCCTCCGCAGACTTCACCACTGCTTCTGATGATGGATAATGCCTCCCATGAAGGCGTTTCTTCAAGTTAGGGAATAGAAAAAAGTCACATGGGGCTAAATCCGGACTATAAGGAGGGTGAGGTATGCACTTCACGTTGATGTTTGCAAGATATTCAGCAACAACATTGGCAATATGTGTCCCTGCATTATCGTCGTGCAGCATCCAGCCTGCTTCACGGAAATGTGGTATTTCGCATCTGATATGGACTTGCAATGTTTTCAGGACATCCCTGTAGTATTGTCCAGTTACTGATGTGTGTGCAGGTACAACATTCATAAACCATTCAATGAATATCAAAGAATGAGATGACCATAACTTTCCCAGCAGAAGCAACCACTTTTGCTTTTTGGGGGTTGGTGATGAAGGAGATTTCCACACTGAGCTTTGCTGTTTGCTCTCAAGATCAAAATGATGTAGCCAAGTTTCATCAGCAGTGATTACGTTTGAAAGAAACTCCGGATCTTCCTCTAACATCAACTTTAACTGCATGTTACCTCCATTGCATCGGTAGGCGTTACTGAACATGTCTGAACTTGCTTGGTTCTCACAGGCGGGACACAGGAGTACCAACAATGAAACTACTACGGCATGTTAGTTTTATATTAAGAAAACAGGATATAATAAGATTGAATTTTAGTGCGTAAAATTATTACTGTAAAAAATTATGATCATTCTTTATTGAACAGCTCTCATATCTGCCTGTTCAGTAAAAGTGGAAATAATGGTTTGTTCTCCTTGGATTTGGCTTTTCATATTCAGGTGTGTATTAATAAAAATACAATAAAAGGGTAACTCTTAATCTGCTTAAAATCAATGTCAACAAAATTGCAAAGGCTATATCGGAAAGGTCATACAGATCGTCTTGGCAAAATCACAGACACATTTTGCAATCTTTAAACGTATCCCGAGTGTTTAGAGATTGATGTTAAGGGACACTGAGATTGAAATTTCTATTTTCTAGATTACTATACCTACAAACTTCAAACTTTGTATGCATAATGGCTTTTACAGCAATACCACAGCAATTTTTATTAATTCCGGATCATTAGTTTTGAAGGAATTAATTTGTTATGTTTATTTTAATTAAAGTTCATGGCAATATATAAGTTAATGCATGTACACCAATAACCATGCTAGTGGAATAACTGTTATTTTTCCATTCCTACTAACTGTATATACAACTTCAGTCTCTGTGTAGAAGAACAATACATTACTTTTAGGAAAATTGTTTTTTTTTTATTATGTAGTGCATTGAATTTAATTTTTTTAGTATTCTTTTTTTTTATTTAAAATTTTGTAACAGCCAAACCAAGTTAAGTCTTATAGCCTGAGACTGATGTTGTAGACCCATATATGGAGCATATGCTAAAAAAAGTTGAGAGCCATAGTTCTAAAACTAAAGCAGTGGGAGCAGATATTGTATTAAAAATGTAAAGTGGAGAAAAATCAATTTTTCCAAAAAAATATGCACCAAAAATAATAATTACACTGTTCTGCACATTATTGTGACTTTGTGGGTTCGTGAAATGAAAAGTCCAATTTCACCACTCAAAAATGTTCTTTATTTCCACCGACTTACAGTTTAACACTTGCCAATTACACAGAATTACGTGCTGCACACAATTACAATTCACCAGTCCGTCCGTTACAATTTCCTTGTACTCGCGATTACGTAAACTCCGATGCACGCACAGTCTTCTCGTTCATTAACACGTCCTTCGCTAGCACGTCAAACACTGACTGACTCACCCCTAATTGAAGTCCCTTTTATAGGAATATCCTGCTATTCTAGAAGTCTCTGGTTTTCCGCAAATTACCCGAACGTTCCATAGGAGAGGAGAAGGGGAGAGAAACTTCGAGGGACAGTGACATTTCCCTCAGTTAGTGACAGAGACCGATGAGTGGGCGTGGCCCAGTGCCTAGGGTCCCTCCCAACTGTCGCCTGTCCGTCCCTTCCCTAATTGGGTGACACTGCTCCCTCCTCAAAGCTGGTCGTCCCGAACAGCACCATCGTAGCGTGCAAGACGATCCAGGTGTACCACCAACATCTTCCCCCGGGGAACTTTCTGGATGCGGTAGACCACGTCGTTAATCCTCTTCACCACTCGGTACGGTCCTTGCCATGGCTGCTGGGCTTCGGGCAGCGTCCCTTGGTCCGGGTAGGACGGTACAACCAGACCAGGTCACCTTGCTGGAACCCTTGGCTGTTGGCTTGCCTGTCATATCTGGTCTTCATGCGGTCGCTGGCCTTCTGGATGTTCTGGCGAGCCATCTCGTGCATGTCGTGGAGATGGTCCACCAAGTTCTGCACATACTCGGTCGCTGGCTGTTTCGCTTCCGGAGGGCTTCCAAAAGCCAGGTCACAAGGGAGGCGTAACTCTTGGCCGAACATTAAGCTGGCTGGCGTCATCCCAGTTGTGTCGTGTGTAGACGAGCGATAGGCCAGCAAGAACAGTGGCACCTTGACGTCCCAGTCTCGCTGATGGCTGGCCACGACTTTCCTCAGGTGTTCCTCTAAGGTCTTGATGTACCTTTCGACCATGCCGTCCGATTGGGGATGTAGAGGCGTAGTGCGAGTCTTGTTCACCCCAAGCCTTTGTAATGCCTCCTTCATTAGGTTGGACTCAAAGTTGGTACCCTGGTCACTGTGTAGCTCTAACGGCACCCCAAATCGACAGAACACTTGCTCCACGAGGCAGTCTGTGATTGTCTTTGCCTCTTGGTTTGGGATGGCATACACCTCCGGCCACTTGGTGAAGTAGTCCACGACCACCATTAGGTACTTGTTGCCTCGGTCGGAAACTGGGAACGGTCCAGCAATGTCAACGGCGAGCCGTTCGAATGGCGCTCGACGTACTGCTGCATGCGACCCCGGCTCCTAGTCTGGGGGCCGCGACTCGCCGCGCACACGTGGCACTGACGGCACCATCTCTCAGCATCTGCTCGGAGCCTCAGCCAGTAGTAGCGCTGCCGTAGTTTGTCAATCGTTCGGTTCGCTCCCAGATGTCCTCCCGAAGTACCGGCGTGTACTTCCTCCAGGACTTCCGGGACCTTACTCCGGGGAAGTACCAACTGCTCTCTCTGCGTCTTCCCATCGGGTGATTCCCATACCCGGAACAGCACGCCCTCTTTGATCTTCAACGAGTCCCATTGGGCCCAGTACGACTTGTAGGTGGCGCTCCTTGGTGCGATATCCTCCCAGGTTGGTCTTGTCCCTGCCTCCACTTCCCTCAAGAGTGGCCCCAAGTCTGCGTCCGCCAGCTGCTCCCTCCTCAGGCCTGCGCTATCCCAACCGTCCGCAGGCACTGCCACAACTACTCGGACTGCTGCGGCACGCTCCTTCTCTTCCACTCTTGTGCACTGGCCGCACTCTTCTGGACAGGGTCTTCGGGACATGGCGTCTGCGTTACCGTGGCTCTTCCCTCTACGATGTTCCGAGGTGAAGTCGTACTCCTGCAGCCTCTGGACCCAACCTGCTGTCTGGCCTTCCAGGTTCTTAAAGCTCAATAGCCAGGTTAGGGCGGAATGGTCAGTCCTCAGGTGGAATGGCTGACCGTACAGGTACTTGTGGAAGTGCTCCAAGGTCTTTACTACCGCCAATAATTCTCGTCGGGTGACGCAGTAGTTCTTCTCTGCCTTGGATAGCGTCTTGCTGTAGTAGGCTATCACCCGCTCATGGCCGTCCTGGATCTGCGATAGGACACCTCCAATGCAATGGTCGCTAGCGTCGGTGTCCACAATGAAGGCGCCACCCGGTTGTGGGAAACCCAAAATTGGAGCACTGCACAGGGTCTCCTTTAGGTGCTGGAAAGCGTTTTCGGCGTCCTCTGCCCACACATAAGGCCGGTGTTCCTCTGTCAGGCGGGTGAGTGGTTTTGCGATGTTGGAGAAGCCCTTTATGAAGCGGCGGTAATAACTGCACAGCCCCAGGAAACTGCGCAACTCTTTCCTATCCTTTGGGCGAGGCCAATCTCTCACAGCCTGTGTCTTCTCCGGGTCTGTGGCCACTCCGGTTGCTGAGACTATGTGGCCTAAGTAGTTCACTTTCTTGCGGAAGAGCTGGCACTTCTTCGCGTTCAGCTTCAAGTTGGTCGCCTGCAGTCTCTGTAGCACCTTACTCAGATTCTCGAGGTGATCTTCAAAAGTCTTCCCGACGATGATGATGTCGTCCAGGTATAGCAGGCAGGCATCGTAAGTCAGTCCTCTCATCACTGACTCCATGAGGCGTTGGAAGGTAGCTGGTGCGTTGCAGAGGCCAAAGGGCATAACCGTGAACTGCCAAAGACCTTGGCCCGTCGAGAATGCGGTCTTCTCCTTGTCTCTCGGGTCTAGAGCTACCTGCCAGTAGCCCGACTTCAGGTCCAGGGTCGAGAACCACTGTGCACCAGCTAGCGTGTCCAGGGTGTCGTCAATCCGGGGTAAGGGAAAGCAGTCCTTCCGGGTGACAGCGTTCAGCTTTCTGTAGTCTACGCAGAAGCGCAGCTCGCCGTTCTTCTTCGTCACCAAGACTACAGGGGAACACCAAGGGCTGTCGGACTCTTCAATCACTCCCCTGGATCTCATGTCCTCCAGCATGTCTCGTACCGCCCCTTGCTTCGCCAGCGGAACGCGTCTATGTGGTTGCCGAATAGGCCGGGCGTCTCCGGTGTCGATGCGGTGAAGCACTTTGTCCGTGCGGCCGTAGTCACTATCGCCTTGGCTGAAGACGCGCTCGTATCGCCCCAGTAGTTGTCGAACCTGCTCCAGCTGTTCTGCGGTCAGGTGGTCGGCCGCCCTCTCCAGTAAGCCTTCTAGCCGGGGCCCCAGGTGTTGCTTTGGCGCCGGCTCCTGTGTCTTGTCGATTGCTGTTACGCTCACTACGGGCTCGCACGTTCCCAACTCCGTCCCGGCCTGGACGTCGTGATCGGTGTCCGTTGGATTTAGCAGTCTCACTGGCACCTCCTCTCGGCACGGCAGCAATGCCCTGGCTACACACAGTCCGTGTACAGGCGTCTTCTGGTCCAGCATCATGTTCCTGGTTCTCTGGCCCTCAAGTCGCGCCGTCACCACCACCTCGCTCCTCGCGGGAACAACCACGTCTTCGTCCAAGACGACCCTGCACATTCCAAGGCGCTCTTCGGGTTGACGGAGTATAACCTCTTCTCCGTTAAGCCGCAGGACCTTCTTGCCGACGTCGACCGTCGCCTCATGGCTCCTGAGGGCATCCAGTCCCAGGATCACCTCCTCAGCCACCTTCGCGACGAACACCCACAGACGAACGGCACTCCGTCCCAAGTTCAGCTCCAGCAGGGCCTCCTTCTCCACAGGCAAGGTGTCACCCGATGCCGTGACAAGCTGGTATGGCCGGCTTGGCTTCCTTGTCGGCAAACCCTTCGCCACGTCAGGTCTGATGATGGTCACGGCCGCCCCGGTGTCCACCAGCACGCGGCACGGCTTTCCTCTTATCCAACCGTCCGCGATGAGGCTGTCATCCATACGCCGGCTGACGGCGCGCAGTGTCACTCGAGGGGATGGTGGTGATGGCGCCGACGTGCCCCTCTCCATGACGGCCCTTACTCGTTTCCCGGCTGCTCTTCCTGGCGTCGGCAGTCTCTCTGTAGGTGTCCGGGCTGTCCACACCCCCAACACAGGCCACTAGGTGTTCGCCGGCGTCCTTCAGCTGGTCTCCTGTCTCCGGCGTAGCGGACACTCCTCGTTCTCGACGTCGGAATAGATGTTACTTTGGCCGCCTCCATCCTTAATGCCGCTGTCAGCGCCTCGTGTATGGTTTTATATTCCCCGAGCATTAGGCGCTGACGAATCTCCGTGTCCCGTACCCCGTCGACAAAATTGTAGGCGGCTTCCCGGGATACGAACTCCAGTGGCAGGTCAACCAAGGCCTTGCTAGCCAGCTGCTCGATGGCTATGGCGAACTCCTGCAGCGTCTCCCCCGGCTGCTGCGACCTTGCCTTTAGCTGGCTTCGGTATGCTGCGGCTAAGCGGTGGTTCCCGAAGCGATTCTCCAGGGCCTCCCAGATGTCCTTGGGCGCCGCCATCGTCTGCACCGCGTTTAGCACTTCCGCGGCCCGTCCCTGGAGGCTGGCTATTAACCGTGTGGCCTCCTCCTCCGGTGACCATCTGTTGTGCCTGGCCACTGTGTCGAACTGGCGGCGGAAGACCTCAAACGTTGACGCGCCGTCATACTTGGGAGGTTTGACGCGCGCAGATGTTGTGTCGCGTCCCGGCGCGTCGGCCTTCAAATCCTTCAGCTTCCTGCCGACGACGTCCTCCACCATGGCGTTCAGGGACTTGACGCTGCTGTCGGCCTTTCCCTCCAGGTTGTTAACGCGGTTGGCAAGGTCTTCGACGTCTTCCACCACGGCGTTCAGGGTCTTGGCGTTAGTGTCGGCTTTTTCCTCTAAATCATTAAGGCGGTCGTCTACTTGACCCATCCGCTTGCCCAGGTTCGTGACGTCATCCCTCATGCCGGCCAGCTGTTCCCCAAATTTGGCGGCGAGGATCTCGTTCGCTGCCCTCATTTCCGTGGTCAATTCGCTCTTAATTTCTTCCATCTTCTCGGTGATGTTGCCGTTGGCCGTCTTCATTTCTGTCAGTTCCGCCTTCATTTCCATCATCTTCTCCAAAATTTTCTCCAATGCCGCGTCCATGGTTGTAATGTTCGGTGATGTTATCTTCCCGCTTCCTGACACCAGTGTGACTTTGTGGGTTCGTGAAATGAAAAGTCCAATTTCACCACTCAAAAATGTTCTTTATTTCCACCGACTTACAGTTTAACACTTGCCAATTACACAGAATTACGTGCTGCACACAATTACAATTCACCAGTCCGTCCGTTACAATTTCCTTGTACTCGCGATTACGTAAACTCCGATGCACGCACAGTCTTCTCGTTCATTAACACGTCCTTCGCTAGCACGTCAAACACTGACTGACTCACCCCTAATTGAAGTCCCTTTTATAGGAATATCCTGCTATTCTAGAAGTCTCTGGTTTTCCGCAAATTACCCGAACGTTCCATAGGAGAGGAGAAGGGGAGAGAAACTTCGAGGGACAGTGACATTTCCCTCAGTTAGTGACAGAGACCGATGAGTGGGCGTGGCCCAGTGCCTAGGGTCCCTCCCAACTGTCGCCTGTCCGTCCCTTCCCTAATTGGGTGACATTATTTACACTATCATCTCTACTCCCATCATCAATAGTGCTGCCAAAATTGTGCTGGGGAACCGACGTGCACAAACAACCTCTTTTCTGTTACTTACAGGAGCTGATCTTCATGTAGGAAACGTAGAAATGTATAGTGACGGGCGGAGATTCACGTACAATTACAGTACAGATATTAATCCAAAACTGTTGCTGATGTCCAGGCTGTGCTGCAGCAGTAGGACTGACAGCAGCCCATGTTGCGCGTCGTGGAAAATTTTAATTACAAATATTAGAAACTTAGTATGATCAGAAATGTAAACTGACGAGACAAGCAATAGTCAGGTATTTGCGTTAGAACAAAGTCCCATTTCAAAGTAATGAGAATGATGTTACCGGCCTCTATTTTTAACATTATATGTTTACGGTTTATGAACTTAAGCCTTCATTAAAGAAAAAGGAAAGAATAATGATGGGACATATATTTCCATAAATTTATTGCTCTTTTGATGTAACAGAATCATTCCCAAAGCTTGCAAAGAAATTTTGAAAAATTCTATATAGTAGAAGAAATAAGGCTCAGCTGAAACGTTCCCTGCTGTATGTACTAGCCATATGGCAGGGATGCTTGCTCCTAGAAGTTCTTATTTTACTTCGGCGCCGGACGCCGTCCTCTTTGCGCAACTCCTGCAGTGCAAAATGTATTGGAACACACGTTTTCTATTAAATATACGTCCTTCAACACTCTGTCATTTCGGACGATGAATGAGATGGATGAAATGATCCTCAATGCGTCCGGGGTCCATGGCGCTTAGAGTTATCCGACATTATTCTTTCAGGATAAGGGAAAACCCCGTTAAAATCCTTATCTAGGTAACTCACCCTGAGCAAGATTCGAACTCGGTACCCCTTGAACGTGTGACAGACATGCTACCATATGCGCTACCGAAGCGGGCGGAACACATGTTTTTTGGGTACTTTGGATCTTCCCACATGAAGATCTGCTCCTACACACACACACACACACACACACACACACACACACCTGGGCATACCACGTACGTCCCAATATCACACGCACTACACTGTACAGACCTGGCAATGTACAATATTTACAATGTTGGCAGTTAGGCTGTGCGACAGCGGGTAGCTGACTCCTAGTCTGCCGATGATGGCGGCCTCTGCCATTATAATAATAATTATCATCATTATAATTGGATACAAGTTCCAACAAAAATATTCCAAACACATCGTAAGTCTAAAATTTCCACGCACACAGTTCCGAAATCACCGACTAAATAACTCATGCAGGAGACTTCTTCTCTGACTCATGAATATTTAATCTTTGGTTATTGTCTCAGTTTTCACTGTGGCTGTTAGTTATCTTCAGGTGCTGGACGTACATTAAAATCCTAACCAACTACTCAAAACTTCAACTGCAAACTGTTAGCCAGCTCTATAAATATTAACACCAGTCCTTCGCAGCAAAGCAAATGACAGGAAGTGCCATCTCTTGGCATGAAGGCGCACTTTATAAAAGAACTCTCCATACTTTAGAACCAACATTTCCCCTTCGCGGAAAATCAGAGTAAGTAAAACTATAAAACTTTTATAATACCTGTTTATAATAGAAAGTCAATGCACTCATAACACTTTCGCGAGCCACTCTTAAACAAATGCTTATTTTGCTTTCTGATCCAACTTGAATGTAAAAATCTTCAAAAAATTGCTTTAGTATACACTTCGCTGTGGAGACAAGGTCTATACAGCAGAACAAGTGGTAGATAACGTTTAAAAACAGGGTAGATATGTGCCATAACTTAAATTGCATGGCATTGCAATAAATAAAACAAAAGTCACACTTGTCATTCCAAAATACTGATAAACGCCTCACGCAAATGCAAGGCAGAATTTTGATAATCTTATTCCCTTGATGACATGTAAGATAAAGCAAAAAGAGCTTCTAAACATGTGAGGCATTTTATTTACATACAACCAAACTATGTACACTGGTATTCAAATTTTGCTGATGATTTTTACTAATGCATAGTCTGCTATTTAAATTACTATTTACACTATGTACTATATATAGTTTGCCGCTAGTTCTTGAAATCTTGCAAATTTTTTCTGACTTTTACAAATATAGTTTGAATAGCATTAGCTTGTTCATCTATGTCCATTTGCAAATGTGAAGCTGAAATACACTCCTGGAAATTGAAATAAGAACACCGTGAATTCATTGTCCCAGGAAGGGGAAACTTTATTGACACATTCCTGGGGTCACATACATCACATGATCACACTGACAGAACCACAGGCACAGAGCATGCACAATGTCAGCACTAGTACCGTGTATATCCACCTTTCGCAGCAATGCAGGCTGCTATTCTCCCATGGAGACGATCGTAGAGATGCTGGATGTAGTCCTATGGAACGTCTTGTCATGCCATTTCCAGCTGGCGCCTCAGTTGGACCGGCGTTCGTGCTGGACGTGCAGACCGCGTAAGACGACGTTTCATCCAGTCCCAAACATGCTAAATGCGGAACAGATCTGGAGATCTTGCTGGCCAGGGTAGTTGACTTACACCTTCTAGAGCACGTTGGGTGGCACGGGATACATGCGGACGTGCATTGTCCTGTTGGAACAGCTAGTTCCCTTGCCGGTCTAGGAATGGTAGAACGATGGGTTCGATGACGGTTTGGATGTACCGTGCACTATTCAGTGTCCCCTCGACGATCACCAGAGGTGTACGGCCAGTGTAGGAGATCGCTCCCCACACCATGATGCCGGGTGTTGGCCCTGTGTGCCTCGGTCGTATTCAGTCCTGATTGTGGCGCTCACCTGCACGGCGCCAAACAGGCATACGACCATCATTGGCACCAAGGCAGAAGCGACTCTCATCGCTGAAGACGACACGTCTCCATTCGTCCCTCCATTCACGCCTGTCGCGACACCACTGGAGGCGGGCTGCACGATGTTGGGGCGTGAGCGGAAGACGGCCTAACGGAGCGCGGGACCGTAGCCCAGCTTCATGGAGACGGTTGCGAATGGTCCTCGCCGATACCCCAGGAGCAACAGTGTCCCTAATTTAATGGGAAGTGGCGGTGCGGTCCACTACGGCACTGCGTAGGATCCGACGGTCTTGGCGTGCATCCGTGCGTCGCTGCGGTCCGGTCCCAGGTAGACGGGCACGTGCACCTTCCGCCGACCACTGGCAACAACATCTATGTACTGTGGAGACCTCACGCCCCACGTGTTGAGCAATTCGGCGGTACGTCCACCCGGCCTCCCGCATGCCCACTATACGCCCTCGCTCAAAGTCCGTCAAATGCACATACGGTTCCCGTCCACGCTGTCACGGCATGCTACCAGTGTTAAAGACTGCGATGGAGCTCCGTATGCCACGGCAAACTGGCTGACACTGACGGCGGTGGTGCCCAAACGCTGCGCAGCTAGCGCCATTCGACGGCCAACACCGCGGTTCCTGGTGTGTCCGCTGTGCCATGCGTGTGATCATTGCTTGTACAGCCCTCTCGCAGTGTCCGGAGCAAGTATGGTGGGTCTGACACACCGGCGTCAATGTGTTCTTATTTCCATTTCCAGGAGTGTATTAGATATTCCTCTATGTCCAACTCTACATACGAAATGGAAATCTGCTCCCAAATTTTGCTTTTCCATCTAGCTGCACCACGTTTTCTTACACCTTCCTTCTTTTCGTTGTTTGTATTCATCGGCTTATGGCAACATGATGAAACAACATGCATTATGCTATTTATATAGTTAACAATACACTACACTACAGGAAAGGCAAATAACTTGTATATACACCTATTTCATTATTTAAAACAAACTGTAAACAAAAGCACATTTCTCTCATGGAAGTCGGCATTATACATTGGTGCCCGCCTCGGTAGCGTAGATGGTAGCATTTCTGCCTCACGTTCAAGAGGTCCCGAGTTCGAATCTCGGTCAGGGTGAGTTACCTGGATAAGGTTTGTTATGGGGTTTTACCTTATCCTCACAGACGAATGTCAGGTAGCTCTAAGCTCTATGGACCCCGGGCTCATTTGAGCATCATTTCACCCAATTCATTCACCGTCCGATATGACTTACCGTTGAAGGACGTAAAATTACAAATATGGAGCAAACACAGGCAGTCAAAACAAGAACGAATCTAGAAGTATTCGCTAAGTTTATTGCAAAGGACATAGAATAATCACAGATATGAACTGTTTTGTATTTTCTTAGGTGCTAAAACACCCAAGCTTCACAATCAGCTCTACTCGCTATTAATGATAAGTACAATTTAAATTCATTAGCACATGAAATCAGAACCTTTCTTCAAAACCATCCAGGACATATTTGCATAGGATGGCTTAAAGGACACAGTGGAATTTTAGGTAACGAGAGAGCTGATTGCTTGGATAATAAGGCTGCAGAATCCAATCTTCCTGTGACATACTCTTTATGTCCTATTTCTAATGTAAGGAGAATAATACATCAACATATTCATGAAGAATGGAACCAACAATGGCTAACAACTCCAAATGGAAGTTTAACAAAAACATTATTTTTCCCTAGTGTATATGACAGACGAAAATGTGAAACTCTTGTACCAAATTTTGTTTTGACACAATTTTTAAGTGGACATGGTAAATTTGGTGAATACTTATCACGTTTTCACTTAACATCCAACCCCGAGTGCATGTGCGGTGAAGAATTTCAAACTGTGGTTCATCTCCTTTTCTGTTGTCCCATTTTCTGGAGAGAAAGACAAGAATTAATATTCAAGCTAGACTCTCTAGGAACTGAATTTTCGGCTCCGCTCACATCTTTGCTAATGAAGCCACAACAGTATAAGTACTTCATGATGTTTATAAACTCAATGTTTAAACGTCTGAAATAGTTTAAATTAATATTCAGTAGAATAAAACATCATTTCTTCCTACTAGTATTTAAAATATTTTTGTTAAAACTGCATATTTTTATGTATCAACTCTAACTCTAATATACCACTGTGTAAAATAGGGTTCAATAAATCTGGATTAAAAAAAATACCCAAGGTGGGCTGACGTCTTTTTATATGACATTTATGTTTGAATGTTTCTGATTAAACACTTTGTATTGAATACGTAGTAATAGTTTACCACACTGTCTCTAGATAGCAGCACTAGTCTATGCCACAAGATTTGAACGCAGTTTTAGAGAAAAAGCTGCCGAAAAACCAGCAGAATTGGCAAAAACAGCCATCATGCTGGATAAGGAAGAAAGGTGGCGTTGAAATTGCCACGCCCTGAAAATTTAAACCCTGCGGTAGATCTTTGAAAAGGGCGGAAATTAAAAACTCTTACCATAATTCAATAAAGGAAGCTTTGGGGAATATTTGTATGTATAAATCTAAAAATTCAGACTTTTGGGCTATTTTTCAGTCCCAGTGTCCCTTAATTTTATTTTCAAACTCACATATGCAAAACTACAGTTTTACCAAATGGTGATGGGCGCTAATGACCATGCAGTTGTGCGCCCTTAAACACCACATCATCATCATCACACTACCAAATGGTGAAAATGTATCTGCTTACCTTACATTATGAAGACTCGTAGTATATTCTTGATTCATTTATACATTTCAGTGACTTTCTCTGCTCATGTTTTCACCCCTCACGTAAAGGAACTCCCACCGCCAGCGGTTCACTTCACTCCAAACACCGATTCAATTCAGCTGAATCCATTGGACTGTACGCCGGGCCTTTAATGGGGCTGAATAGGAAGGAAGCACTCTAGACAGCAAACCATGCAACTAGACATGACAAATCGGGAACAAGAATGTGGCAAACGATGACTTTACTCGCTTTTGCAGGAAGAGCGCCTAGCTACGCCCAGGTGGAGACAATCCTGGCGACAGACCGGCAGGCAATTTTGAACTGCAGTGACAATACTTCTACTTTAGATTTAGCGAAAATTAGGTGCTACTCACAACTAAACCTTACTTTCAGCCCCCTTTCTTATATATCTTCGTCGATTTATACAGAAATAACTATACTCATTAACCCTGTAGGTTCATGGAAATTATAAGTAGGGGGCGGATTTTGCCCTATTTGCCTATTTGATTCCTTTGTTCAGAAACGTAGGCTTTTAAGTTATAAGCACGTTCTCTACAATTATTAGCCTAATTTCTTAGTTATATAGTGCCTATAGATGCCTATTTCATACGTTTGTGCCTATTTTGCTTATTAGTGCCTAAAACTGCATTTTTAGCCAACTTCTGTTTGTAATTTGTGACAACAGCTTTTGCATTTGTTGGTTTCAACGTGAAGTTTTCGGGGAAGAGAAATTTCTTACTGCTGCATATTGTGCACATTGTTTATTAAGGAGACACATTTGTGAATATTGGCCTAAAACTTACAACAATACCAAATTTAGCTTTTTGTCTTAAAATTAATATAAACATACTTCAAGAATATAATGCTTTGTTTTTTTCTAGCGGCACTACAGAAAACGTGACATGACTATTTAAATAACTCTAAACCTGTATCGTAGCTGCTATTACGTAATCTTAATCTCAGATTTCTCAGATTCCATATTTTCTACATTTGTCTAACTTCAAAATGTTCCACAGGATGCAGTTTTCTATTAATCTGTATGAAATTCTAAACATGTCTGTAAGGGAAACTGCATATTAAGTGTACGCATGTACATTTGTTGTGTTTTTGTTATTTGTATTGAAAAGGATTATAATGTTTACTTCTTACTGAAAACGCTTAGGAAAATAAAACTTGTTAAATATGTATGATTATTTTTTTCCCTTCGTTGATATGGCGAAGACAAATATTTCACATAGATACAGGTCATTAGGAGGTTAAAATGGCTGCAGAGACTTATACCCCAATAATTAATTTTTAAAATTACAACATGTGGGATATTCTGAAAATCGCCTGTAATTTACACATAAACTGTTAATTCCTCAGAAACTACTATAACTAGAAAGCTGAAACTTGGTACTATTCCATTCTTGATCATTCATCAAAAACAAATGGTATAAATTTGAAGCAAATCTAACAAAAGCTTCAGATATTTCAATGTTCACACTTAACCCCCCCAAAAAAAACCCATGTTTTTGTTTTTGATATAGTTAATTACTTCACACATTTCTGCACATTATAGCTCTTACTTAGTGAAGTGGATTTATATGTATTTTAATTATACGACAATATCTGTTATGTTAACTCGTGGAGCCATTTACGTAATTTGGAATAAATGTAGAACTATTTCGTAACCACAAAATAGTATGTGTTTAGTGAATTTGCTGCAGCATATGTTGCAATGTTGTCATTTTGTTATAGTGTATTTTAAGAGCCATCTTACTAAAATGGTGTATTTATAAGTGTTTACTTAGCGAACTTTTAATGCCTATTTAAGTGCCTATTAGGCCCATTTTTAGTGCCTTTTTGTCTGCCTATTTCACACATTTTTGGTGCCTATAAATCCGCTCCCTACTGATGACACAGGAAACAATTTTGTTCTCATCAGAAGTAAAGTTATCATTTTTAATGTAGCTTTCCGTTGATAAAATAATGGGTTTTACATTAAAAATAATTATACCTAATAAACAAAACCTTTCTCATTCAAATAAAACTTAAATAGTTGCAAATATGTGATTTTGCAGTAGTCTATACCAATAGGTTTCACATATAATGTGGCATTTGTATGGGCAACTATTAGTTCAGAAATTGGTGCCTATAAATCCGCTCCCTAATTATAAGTTACCGTAACATTTCTAAAACTCAGCTTTACCGCATTTTGAATATCATATATATTAATTTGTATGAGTTAACTGATTTTCAGAAAAGACTTTTAGAACTTACACTTTAAGACTTGGCAAAAGGAATAGGTAATCGAAATCCTTACAAAACTAAACTACAGTTATTTTCTAACTTCTGCATATAAATGAACATTGTTTGCACGGAAAGGACAAAACACTTGAAACGTACGCAGTAAGATGGAAAAAATAACTACTCTGTATTTTGTTTTTAAAAATTGGTACCGAAATCGTAATTGCTTTATCTTAACGACACCATTTTTTGTTTTGTAATTTACGTCCTCCAACGTTAAGTCATATCGGACGTTGAATGGAAGGGATGAAATGATGCTCAAATGAACTCAGTGTCCATAGAGCTTAGAGTTCCCAACATTTGTCTTTCAGGATAGGGAAAACCCGGAAAAACCTTATCCAGGTAACTCACCCTGATCGAGATTCGAACTGGGGACCTCTTAAACTGAGGCAGACACGCTACTGCGGCGGGCAAACGAAACCTACTACACTTCACTTAAAAAATAGTGTTACTTTGTCAGTTCTGTCAAAATTTACGAGATACACATTATATACGACGACTGTTCAATTCACAATTCTTTTTTTGATAACGTACCTTTACTCATCCTCATAATTTTGATGGCCCTTTTCAAAATAGTCTCCCCTGAATGTGATGAACTTTTTCCAGCGTTTCTACCAGTCTTCAAAAACATGCTGGAAACCAAGATCCTTCAAAATCGCCTCCGCAGCCTTCACCACTGTTTCTGATGATGGATAATGCCTCACACGGAGACTTTCTTCAAGTTAGGGACTACAAAAATGTCACATGGGGCTAAATCCGGACTATAGGGAGGGTGAGGGATGTACTTCACGTTGATTTTTGCAAGATATTTAGCAACGACATTGGCAATATGCGGCCGCGCATTATCGTGGTGCAGCAATCAACCTGCTTCACGGAAATGTGGTCTTTTGCGCCTGATATGGACTTGCAATGTTTTCAGTACATCCCTGTAGTATTGTCCAGTTACTGATGTGTGTGCAGGTACAACATGCTGATAAACCATTCCATGAATATCAAAGAATGAGATGATCATAACTTTCCCAGCAGAAGCAACCACTTTTGCTTTTTGGGGGTTGGTGATGCAGGAGATTTCCACACTGAGCTTTGCTGTTTGCTCTCAGGATCAAAATGAAGTAGCCAAGTTTCATCAGGAGCGATTACGTTTGAAAGAAACTCCAGATCTTCGTCTAACATCAACTTTAACTGCATGCAGATGTGCATGCGAATGTCCTTTTTTCTGGAATCAACAGTCTTGGAACCCATCGCGCACAAACACGTCTCATGTGCAATGTTTCTGTCACCAACGTGTGGGTGGCACCCAATGAAATGTTCAGTATTTGAGAAAGTGATCTTAAGGTAATTCGTCAATCCTCTCTCACAATGGCAGCAGCACTGTTAATGTTTTCTTGCGTAAGAGCAGTAACTGGAGCACCGGGTCCAGCTTCCTTTGAAATTGATTGTCTCCCCTCTTTCAACATTTTAAACCACCTTCGAGCTGTGCTGTAGGGAAGAACAGACTCTCCATAGGCCTCCTGTAACATTGTATAGGCCTCAACTGAAGATTTGTTGAGACAAAAGCAGAATTTCAAAGCCGCATATTGTTCCTCGCGTGTTACCTCTATTGCAGCGGTAGGCGATACTGAACATATCTGTACTTGCCTGGATCTCAGAGGCCTGAAACCAGGAGTACCAACAGTGAAACTACTACGGCGTGTTTGATTCACATTAAGGTAACAGAGTATAATAAGATTAAATTTTGGTGCGAAAAATTATGACCGTAAAAAAATTATGATCATTCTTTATAGAACAGCCCCCGTGTTTTAAGAAGCTTTAATTTAAGGTGCATTTGGATCAATTTTAAGAACTTTCAGATTGAATGGGCATGTTTTCTCCATTTGTTTACCAAATAAAGGCACCAAATGTTTTCCAGCTCAGTGCACTATGGAAATCAGCACGCAATAAAAAGACTAGTATATCGACAAGAAGCCGTTTGAAGAATTGGCAAAATCATTCTCTAACTCCGTTTCATGTTGAAGTTGGTGTGATTGATTAAAGGAGTCGATTCCCAGCAATATTCTCATTTATTTAGTTGATTTAACTGTAAATAATCTTTGAAAACACGAGTTAGTTGGAGAATTTGTTTGCAAGTCGGCACTTTGGCCACAGTAGCTCAAGGGTTAAAGTGGCTGAACGGAAATCAGAAGATCCGTGGTTCAAATCCCAGTTATGGCATTGAATTTTTCAGTCTGACTCTATCTTTCCATACTTTAGCCTACACACGGCCAGTGTGAAAGAACAATTAATTTTTAATCTTTGAAAAGTAAATAGGAATTTAAAAAATCCGTACACACATGTGTGTGTGTGTGTGTGTGTGTGTGTGTGTGTGTGTGTGTGTGTGTGTGTGTGTCTGTGTGTGTGTAAAATGCCCGCCTCTGTGGCGTAGACGGTGGCGGTCTGCCTCACGTTCAAGAGTTTTTTTGGTAATTTACGTCCTCCAACATTAAGTCATATCGGACGATGAATGTCATGGGTGAAATGATGCTCAGATGAACTCAGGGTCCATAGAGTTTAGAGTTACCTGACATTCGTCTTACAGGATAAGGGAAAACCCCGGAAAAAACCTTATCCAGGTAGCTCACCCTGACAGAGATTTGTACTCGGGACCTCTTGAACGTAAGGCAGACATGCTACCAATTCGGACGTCCAAGAGGGCCCAGTTCGAATCTCGGTTAGAGTGAGCTAACTGGATGAGGTTTTTCCGGGGTTTTCCCTTATCCTGAAAGACGAATATCGATTAGGTCTAAGTTCCATGAACAATGGACTCATTTGAGCATCATTTCACCCACTTTATTCATCGTCGGATACGACTTAATGTTGGAGGATGTGAATTACAATTAAAAAACGAACGTCGAGGTCCCTTAAACACGTGACTCCCATTTGCGTATACATTATTATTTGAGGTAGTGATATTTAGCATTTGAGTTTTACATTTATCATTTTGTAGCATTTGATACATTTTCAATTTAGCATTTTACAGCATTTTGAACAAAAGTTTAAATTGAGTTAATTTTTTTTAAAAATGATGAATATTAATATTGTGACACTGTGAAAAAATACGAGACAGTTGGAGAATTTAATGTCATGTTGGCTATGGGAGCTCAAATGGTTAGAGCGGCTAGACGGAAACCAGAAGATCCGTGGTTCAAAACCCGTCTATGGCATTGAATTATTCAGTCTGGCTCTACCCTTTCATAGTGCGTGCTACACACGGCTAGTGTGAAAGAACAATTAATTTACATTTGTAAATGTTTATCTAAGACTCGTAATACATAGAAAAACAGTTATCTGTAGTAGAATGGTTTGAGAAAGTAGTGTGACTTTAATACATTAATTTACCGACATAGATATATATAATACAGCAAAGGTTCTTGTAACTGTACTCCTGCGCGCTAGGAGATACAACTGCTCACCGACTGTCTACTGCTGTCCATAGATGGCCCCACCTGTAATATTTGATGCAGTGGTAGAGGATTGTAATTTGTAGTGCCTTTCGTGGAACATTGTAACTGCAGTAAGTGAAGTGCGGTTTAGGCTTGACTTTGTATTTAATTAGGAATAATTAATAGTTGCAGTAATGTAAATGAACACTATACTGGACGTACAAATACTTTAGCTTGAGAAAGGAAGTCCACTAAAATGAAAATATATTTGTACTTCTTGGGAATTCATTTCATATTTTTATTCCAATTATTAGTATTGCAGATATGTTATGTTGGAACTTATATCCGCTTATAGTGAACAAAACATTTCGAGGTGCCTCTTTCAAATGTCAGACTTGCCATAGGACGTTTGTGAGAGTCCTTCATATCCATTTCATAGCAGACGAATAGTACTGTGACGTTGTCCGTTCGTAGAATTTAAAGTCCAATTTGTCGACATTCTAAATGTTCTTTATTTGCGTAGAAATACACTTCGTAGCAGCAAAATTACATCACAATCCACAACAGGGTTCTGATTACTCCTGTTTACATCAGCTCTCGTTACAACACTTCACAGCTGTTTACCACTACTACTCTGTTTGCGACTCCCTCTTGGCGAGTCTTTGCCTTCTTAAATACCTCATTGATAAATTCGAGAGATTTCTTGGACAAAGGAGAAATGAACTGTTATATCACCTACCAGAAGTGTAACTTAATCTGTGCCGGCAAGTCCTTTATCTCCGGAGCTATGTTTATCTGCTTATGCAAGCTTTTTATCTCCGTGAAGCAATATTGGTCTGTTATTTATTTGTGCCGAATCTTTTATGCCTTATAATGAATATATGTTGCGAATAACCATGTGCGACAATATCATTTGTAAGACATTTAAAACACATTTATGGAGGGTTATTAAGGACAGTGCGTTAAAAGAGGATAAAGTGTCAAATTATTTTACATTAATATAGGTTAAAGCAATACATAGAAAAATAGAACAAGCTGATACAGGTTAAAGCATACTTCATGACACAAAAAAGATAAATGCACACTGATGTAAAACTAACACAATAAAAAGAAATTGCACAAAATTGGCCTGTGCTATAACTCACAAGTTTATGACTCAGTAACGCTGTTGAATGAAAGCAGTGATCATATTTCAAGATTCTGTTCTGTCATTTGAGTCCTCATGTTACTCACAATCAAATTATATTTACTGAAATATATTTCAGCATCTACGCTGTTGGTAGGACCCCAAATGCATTGCAGAGCAATTGTGGAAGAATAAGCTAATTTAGCGGAAAGGGTTGCTTTCCACATTCCAGAAGAGTGGTCACTTATTAAACATGCAAAGGTTCTACAGATTCTTCAGTAGGGCCCAGATTTTGATGAAAAGCCATATTTTTTCTGAGTAGTCATATGCGATGCTTATTGGAAATTAAGTGCATTCTGGAGCAAATACGTTAGATATATGGTTTTTACCGGTCATCAATCTGCATTTTGTCCACAGTTTTATAATAAAGTCATTTTTATAACATTTAAATGCATTTTCCGGTCATTTTCTTTCTTTGTCACGAATTTATAGGGCATTTTCATCCGTAGCCTGCATTCGGGAGAACCGGGTTCGATTCCCATGGCGGACCTGACCCTGACCCATGGGGGATTTTAAAATAATCTGTGATTAAAAGTTAATTTATGTATTTTATATGAAATAGTAACTTTGTGAGCGTTGTAAACATGTAATTAACACCGTTTAACGTCCTAACAGTGCTGGTGAATTTATGACACATCAATTCGAGGAATCGCCGATTACATCGTGCAAAACGTGTGGATCGCATCACAGAAAAACATTTGCGAGCTCTTCAAAATGTGAGAGAAGCGTCTGAGTTACTGTTAAAAGAAACGGCTTTGACGACAAGTAACAAGTCATCTTCCTTTTGTAAAGAATTATGTGAAGTGTTTGTTAGTGCAAATATCCCGCTAGGAAAATTAATTCCAAATTACGAGATTCTCTTGAACATCACACTGGTCATGCAATTCCAAATGAATCAATTTTGCGTAAAAGTTACCTACAAAAATGTTATGAACACACGTTAAACCGAATAAGTGCATGTGTGAACGGGGAAAAAAAGGTGTGTCAATTGATAAGACAACGGATTCAGAGAGGCGTTATGTGGCCAATGGTACGCTAGAAGCTACTAGTGACGGACAAATGTTTCTTCTGACCTCAGAGATTATGGAAGCTGTTAACCACTTTCAGATCTGCAAACTGTTCGATAAGTCCATGTGTTTATTGTGGCCTAGTGGAATGACAACGTGCTCCTCTTCCTAACAGACGCGGCGCCTTACATGGTAAAGGCGGCAAAATCGATCCAATCATTTTACACTAAGATGGTGCATGTTACGTGTTTGGCCCATACTTTTCATCGAATTACGGAACAGGTCAGATCAAAATTTCCAGAACTAGATACACTAATTTCCACAGTAAAGAAAATTTTTTCGAAAGCGCCAACCCGAACTATGTATTTCAAAGATAAAATCTCAAATATAGCTTTGCCCCCGGCACCGATTTTAACTCGCTGGAGTACATGGTTAACTGCATGGGACAATTTTAAGATAGTGAGAGAGTGGCTGCGCCGTGGCTCAGTGGTTATACCGCTTGGCTCTCACCAAGGCGGCCCGGGTTCGATCACAGGCGACCGCAAAGTGAGATTTGTGGTGGACAACACCGCGCTGGGGCGGGTTTTCTCCGGGACGTTCGGTTTTCCCCGCCATCTCATTCCACCGATGCTCCATCTTCATCTCATGTATCATCAGTGTCACCGCCTGCAGTGCCGTATGTAGTAAAAGCGGGCGTTAAACACATTTCACGTATAGTGAGAGAAGTAGTGAATAGCGTAGATAGGGTAGGTTCTTAGGCAATCGAGAGCGCACAGGATGTGTTTTCTGATACTCAAATCCAAGGTAAATTATCTTTCATTAAATCAAATTTTACATTTTTGACGAATACCATAACTCGCCTTGAAGAAAGTGGCATGGCACTGGATAAGTTTGTTGAGGTAGTGAGGATTGTGGAAGAGAGGACACAAAATGTAAAAGGTGAGATTGGGGGCAAAATTAGACAGAAACTAAAATTTGTGTTGGACAAAAATAAAGGATACCAAACAGTTTGTCAGATTGTCGATATCTTGTCAGGGGAAAACTTCAGAACTGATATTTTTGAACAGTATTTAACAGGCAGAGACATAGTGTTTTTCAAATATGCACCTATAACATCTGTGGAAGTGGAGAGAAGTTTCTCAAAGTATAAAACAGTTTTAGCTGACAACCGCTGTTCCTTTACTTTTGATAACTTGAAGATTACGAACGCTAAGTAAGGTATGTTTTGGCTAATGGGTACAGTAACTTATTTTTTCATATTTTATAAAATAGAAAATGACCTGATGAATTTTGAATTTATTTATTATTTAGTAGCAATAATTGCATTATTTACTAAGAAAGTTAATTTTAAAATGTGGTTATTGAACCATATTCATTATTTGTCTGTGATAGTTATTAATTTATTACGAGGGCTGTTCAATTAAGAATGATCACAATTCTTTGTTGACAACGTACCTTTACCCATCCTCATAATTTTGATGGTCCTTCTCAAAATAGTCTCCCCTGAATGCGATGCACTTGTCCCAGCGTTTCTGACAGTCTTCAAAGACATGCTGGAAACCGTTTTTGAGAGATCCTTCAAAATCGCCTCGCAGCCTTCACCACTGCTTCTGATGATGGATAATGCCTCCCATGAAGGCGTTTCTTCAAGTTAAGAAATAGAAAAAAGTCACATGGGGCTAAATCCGGACTGTAGGGAGGGTGAGGGATGCACTTCACGTTGATTTTTGCAAGATATTCAGCAACAACATTGGCAATATGCGGCCGCGCATTATCATGATACAGCATCCAGCCTGCTTCACGGAAATGTGGTCTTTTGCGCCTGATATGGACTTGCAATGTTTTCAGGATAACCCTGTAGTATTGTCCAATTACTGATGTGTGTGCCGGTACAACATACTGATAAACCATTCCATGAATATCAATGAATGAGATGACCATAACTTTCCAAGCAGAAGCAACCACTTTTGCTTTTTTGGGGGTTGGTGATGAAGGAGATTTCCACAATGAGCTTTGCTGTTTACTCTCAGGATCAAAATGATGTAACCAAGTTTCATCGGCAGTGATTACGTTTGAAAGAAACTCCGGATCTTCATCTAACATCAACTTTAACTGCATGCAGACCTGAATGCGAATGTCCTTATGTTCGGGAATCAACAGTCCTGGAAACCATCGCGCACAAACACGTCTCATGTGTAATGTTTCTGTCACCAACGTGTGGGTGGCACCCAATGAAATGTTCAGTATTTCAGAAAGTGATTTTAAGGTAATTTGCCGATCCTCTCTCACAATGGCAGCAGCAGTGTTGATGTTTTCTTCCGTAAGAGCAGTAACCGGATCACCGGGCCCACCTTCCTTTGAAATTGATTGTCTTCCCTCTTTAAACATTTTAAACCACCTTCGAGCTGTGCTGTAGGGAAGAACAGACTCTCCATAGGCCTCCTGTAACTTTGTATAAGCCTCAACTGAAGATTTGTTGAGACGAAAGCAGAATTTCAAAGCCGCATATTGTTCCTCGCGTGTTACCTCTATTGCAGCTGTAGGCGATACTGAACATGTCTGACCTTGCCTTGTTCTCAGAGGCGTGAAACCAGGAGTACCAACAATGAAACTACTACGGCGTGTTTGTTTCACATTAAGGTAACAGAATATAATAAGTTTGAATTTTGGTGCGAAAAATTATGACCGTAAAAACATTATGATTATTCTTTATTGAACAGCCCTCGTATTATGAAAGGAATTGTTAATTTTTCTTAGTTCATTTTTTTTTAATTTGATGTGCATCTTTTATAGTTTAAGGGTATTTTATAGCTCATTTTTAGAGAATTTTTAGGTCAAGAAATTCCGGGCCCTACTCTTCACTTAAAGTTTCCAAAAGAAAAAGCATTGGGGAAAAGAATTATAACTTGGAAAATCTTCGATTTCGTATTTATATCGCATTTTGAGTCAATTTCGCAAAATATATTTTATCGCGCCTTGTGAAAAATCACCACCGCTACTTATTATGTAAATCTGTATTAATTATTACCTAAGCCTAAAATGGTCATAGCTACCAAAATCGTGAACTCTCAAAATGCATCTAATTATCAAGAGTTGAGGGCCCCTTTTCGGACGACCATGACTTCATCGTTTTCTGGAACACGTGAGCATGACTTGCAGGAAACAAGACATCCATCATCTCCGTTTTACTTCGTGTTGTTCCTACGTGGCTCAGAGGTCGTGCTTCTTTGTTGACCAAGGTTGTGTTGCATAATCGACCTATTCGGGCCCTCTGTGAATAAATGTCGCTAGCGCACAATTTGGAGTCCTGAATTTTACAGTTAATTGTCTTCTAATACGCATTGCAAAGTTATACTTGATATTTTGAGCGATTTTGCAAACCTTATTCTCTACAAATACATTTAGGATAAAAATCGCATAAAAATCGCTAACTGCAGTTCATTTATAATAGAAGATCAAAATTGAACTAAGTTTACGAACCCGCATGGGTTATAAAATACTGATCTTAGATCAGATGAACGCCGTTTAGTACTGATCCGAGATCACAAAGCAAATGCCGCAACATCGCCAAACATGTTACAACTTTCGTGTTTTATCGAAAGGATTCGAGAATTATCGCAACTATTCGACTCTGTTTAATTCAAGTGCACAGAGTAGCCAATCTAGACATAACAAAAACTAAATAAATCTTTCGCTGTCTGGTTATATGTCCTAGAAATAATTTTATTTTAAATATGCAGTATAAGAATTTACTCCACATTGAAACGGTAGCTTTTGTTTGAACTGAAAATGAGTTTTGTTTTCTGCTCTGACTATTAGTGGGCCAATATTGTCACCCAAATATCGGAAGGCACGACCAACTGGAGCTGGGTAGGGGGCAGGAGGCATTCAAGCCACGCCCACCAATTTATCTTGTAGCGCTAACATACGGGATGGTTAGGAAAGTGTCACTAGGCACTGTACCGTCTCTTTCCCCTTTACCTGGCGTCTGGAACAGTCGGGATGATGTTCCGAGCCCCGAAGCTTCCAGAAACAGCGATCTTCCTATATAAGGGCTGCAGTAGACGAGCAGCTTGGCGAGCAGCTGTGAGGAGCGCAGTGCTAGCGAACGGACCGGAAGACTGCGTACGTGTATCAGAGGAGTTGTACTTAATTGTGAGTGTGGAGTGAACCTGTGACAGACGAACTGGTGGATTATAATTGTGTGCGCTACGTAATTCTATGTAATCGACAAGTGTTCCAACTGTAATTCGGTGGAAATAAAGAACATTTTGTGTTTGTGCAACTGGACTTTTAATTTCACGAACCCACAAAGTCACAATATAAAAAAATGATGAACGTTTGCTAGGGGAAGAAAATAAATAATCTTCAGAAATATATGTTCTGTAATCTTGTTACATGATGATGGAAAAATGTTGCGGTGAATATGAAAGTTTTGGATAGTAACAGAAAATCAATAATCTTCAAAAACAGATATGTTATGTAATCTTGATGGTGGAAAGATGATGTGGGTAAGATAAAAAGTTTTAATAGTGATGAGGGGACGTGCAGGATTGAGCAATTTTTTGAGCAAGTAAGGATTTATCGATATGCTGGAGCTAACCTGCAATGATTGACTAGGAAAGAAGGTTCGAGTAAAATGTCATCCAGATTATACTATTAAAGTTTATTGCGACTTTGTGGCTTCATAGAATTAAAAGTCCAAGTTGCAGAAATTCTAAATGTTCTTTATTTCCGTAGAAATACACTGATCGATTCTCACGTAACTGCATTACCTCACATACACAACACAATCTACCAAGGTCTATGACCAAACAGCGTTCTGATTACATCAACTCTCGTTACAACAACACTCTACAGTTGTTGACTCCTCTCTGTTTTCGACTCCGCTCTTGGCGTCGCCTTCTTAAATTCCAGACTGTTCCGGAACAATTGAAAAACCGAATAATCTCTATCATTCAAGATGTCACCAGAAATTTCCATTTATCTCGGTTTGTTTGTTTCGGCAGACCTTTATCTGCGTGCTATCTTTATCTGCCGGCTCTTTGTGTACACAAGCCACGCTATCGGATTCGCGACAATAAATTACGAAATTGCACTTATCCAAAATTGTATTTATTTCACTGGAAACCACACGTGAAAACGAGAGATCTCATGACTCTTATTTAATCAAACACAATCATCAAGAAACAATTCAAACTACAACGAAGTAACTCTGTTATATCTGGCTTCCCGACTTGAGTCTTCGAAACAGTCAACATGCATCCTGTCTACAACGAATAGAAAATCTGGTTACAACATTGAAACAGTATTTATCAAAAGTTAATTATTTGGCTTACTTTATCTCCATTATATGCCAAATGTACATCTTTTTCATTCCTGTTTACATTCCTGTGAGTTTTTAAAACATAAACAAACAAAAAAAATGGAAGTTCAAGCAAAAGAGAAGATGTGTAAATCTCGCATAACCCTTCTTATTTCACCCTTTTCCATAGACATCCTGATGAAATGAGATCTTAAAGCTGCAATCTCCCTTGTAACTTTGTGTATTATTCTAAACGCAGTCCCTTTATTTATGTTAAATATATCGCCAATCACTATTTGGAAGCTTTCAGTTGTATAGAACCGTAATGTGAGAAGGATCATAAATATTGGATTGAGTGCATAATTCCTCAGGGTTTGATGACGAAGTGTAAGGATATCGTGGAAAATAAGAGGACGGATGCGGTGAATGTAAAAGAGAAAGATGTCACGGGAAACATTGGAAACGAATTTAATTCAAATGCATGTCACTACTAGATGCACCAAGCAATTTGTCAATATTACGCAAATTAAAACGAGGTACGAAGGACAAGTGACTTGAACGTTTCAAGACGGGAGGTGGACAATGTATTATCCACATAATTCAGAGAATAATAAAATCTGAGAGTTATTAATACTTGAAGCAAAGGCGAGATCGACATATTCGTTTCGATGCATGTTCTAACTCAGTATTACATAAATTTAAAACGAAGAGCGAAGGACAAGTGACTTGAATATTTCAAGACGGGAGGTGGACAGTGCATTATCCACATAATTCAGTGAATTATAAAATTCAAAGTTATTAATACTTGAAGCAACGGCGAGATCGCCATATTCCTTTCCATGCATGTTCTAACCTCTTTTTTCCTTCCACAGTAACCTTCATAGGAACATGTTTCGACAGTCTATACCTCCGTAGCCGGCCTCGGTAGCGTGGTGGTAGCATGTCTGCCTCACGGTCAAGAGGTCCCGAGTTCGAATCTCGGTCAGGGTGAGTTATCTGGATACGGTTTTCTCCGGGGTTTTCTCTTATCCTGAAAATCGAATGTCGGGTAACTCTTAAGCTCTATGGACCCTGGGCTCATTTGAGCATCATTTCATCCATTCCATTCATCGTCCGATATGACTTAACGTTGGAGGACGTAAATCACAAATATATATATATATATATATATATATATATATATATATATATACCTCCGTAAAATATTTTCTTCTGATAGTTCCTCAAAATCATTTCTCCTCATAGGCCGTACTCTATTACGAATACCATTTAGACGGTCTTAATTATAACAAATCGACATCAACAGCTGAGTTCATGCCAACATCTTGACTATTTACAATTGTTAAGGACTTAACATCAGCAATTTGGCTTGTTAGTTTAACAAGAGGTTTAACACGACTGTTACGCTAACAGTTGTTGGTGAAATGCAAATTTTGTTTTAACTATTGCTAAACTTGTGTTAAGTCTTAACATATGTTGGTGAAATCGGGCATAAATTATTAAAATCTGATATATTTGCAATAAAGTGTCTGTGATTCCATGTTCAATGAAACGAGACTGGAATTTTGTGTAATGATTATCTAAAAGAAACACCTAAATCTCCAGTTTTAAAATGTTTGAAAACATTATTAGTTCGACCATCAGAACGAAACCTCCTTTTTGGTGGCGAAAGAATGATCACAGTCGGTTAAGTGGTTTTTGGGATTCCTCCCTACACACAGAAACACACACGTACACACAGATGTTCCCTCTTTACAATATTGGCATTGATAAATAGTAGTGATTATTATTGTGTAGTGAATAGTATTATAGTGAATCGGGGGAGATGCCTATCGGGGCGAGATGCCCAAAGTTTATAGTTCCGATGGCTGAAAACAGACTCCATCCTGTACGGCACACGTTACTGGGACTGTGACGTGAAGGCAAATGCGTGTTTCATTGCGTTAGGCTTTTCTTCACTTTTAAACAAACAAATACAGGTAAGGTCTAAAAATAGATGCCAGGTTAATGGTGCACATGAAATACGTGCAAGCGTATGAACAAACTAACATAGCGAAATTTCGCGCATGCTAATCATAGTAGGTATGTTGTGGTATGGTTTGCCATCCTCTGTTGCTATGCAGCGACCGCATTGTAGCAGTCATCAAAGTGCTATCTCACCCTGATCCTTGGGAGAGATGCCACTGTTTTTTCGGGGTAACATGCCTACTTTTATTCCTCACTTATACGGATTTTATTTCCGTAGGAGATGCCTCAAGTGTGTGTTAGAACTTCAAATAGATGTCAGTGGCCTGAAGAATGTCTACAGATGGCTCTGGAACATGGAGGGCTGGCGGAATGAATTGCTTTAAAGCTTCCCCAAGAATATAGCATTCCATATAGAACTCTAAAACGACGTTTGATGAAGAATGATTCCAGAATTTGTATCAAATTTCCGATATGGTTGCTACTGACCATGCAGAAAGGATTCAAGAAAGTGAACCAAACAGGAGAGAATGTGCTGAAGCTGTTGTATCAGAAAATGAAGAGGGACCTGAACTGCAGATTATTCAGAATGAACCACAAAATCATTTGAAGAATTTACTTCTGTGCCTATATTGTATCCACTGAAATCCAATCGCAAGAAGAAACATGCTAAAGGTTCTCACAGAACAAAATCGCATAGAAGAGGCCAAAATTAGATTGGAGCGAATTAAACACACGAAATCTGCAGCAAGTGAGTCAAAGATTAGAGGACCAAACAGGTCAGAAAATGACAGTGATTGTGTTGAGTGTGCTCTCAATTACTACGATCAAACTGGATCACAGGTTGATTAGATTCATTGTGTCGTTTGGAGTAGATAGTTGCCTGAAACCTGTACAAAAGAAGAAAACGGTGCAACAACTGTGCAGAAGAACATTGATTTCATTTGCATGTAATCATGTCATTTGTTTAGTCTTACATCCATTATTACCTTTCTTTAGTATTTTATTCTTTATAATACTAATAAATATGCTTTCTAAAATATGTATTTGTATCACAAATGCACAAAAATAGTACTCCATTTTTCGTATGATAGGATTGCCATCTCAGCCCGATGTCCGGGGTGAGATGCCCAAACTACACATTTGATTAAAGAAATCAAAACAAACTTAATTAAGAATAATAACGTAACACAAACTTGCACGTATGTAGAGAAGGCTCATCAGTGAATGCCAGTTTAGTGCTGAACCTAAACTCTCAATTAAACTCAACTTTTGATCCCTAAAACCTTAAGTATGGCATCTCCCCCCGATCCACTCTAGGTTAATTACCTCCTAATCTACTCCAGAAGTAGATACTCACTTGTATGGCTTACAGTAAAATTTCTGCCTGTTGCTTGTTAAACTCAATGGACTTAATTATAAAGTTAACTAATTGAGGAAATACAACTGTCTTGTCCTAAATGTGCACGAAGCGGTTATCTCACTTTCGTCATTAGTTATAGTAGCCGCGTTCATTTCGTCCCAGCGACGTCAAGGCGAAAGCAAAGCTTTCACATATGACCACAGACCCTTATATGAAAGCAATTATAAGGATCTTCCACCCTCAAACATATGGGGTGGACCTTCTCACTGAATTCCCCAAGTTAAAGCGCTGTTGCGATGTTTCTCTTGTGTCCTCAGAAATTAGCTTAGACTGTGCAAACGTGTTTCTTATGTGTGTTAATTAAGCTTATATTTATAGAAGTTACATAGTGTTTTACTTAGTGTAGTTAGTGTACGAGACGTGTCCATAAAATAAGGTAACCAAGGCGCTGGAGACGTGAGGAACCGTATTACGTGAGATCCGGCAACACTGGCGTATAGTTTGGTTTCACCCCTTCAAATCCCCACCACAACGAACCCGTTGCAACCATTAGTCTTGGCTGGGCAGCCGTTTGCGATGGAACTTCCTATCACTTCCGCCGCCAAGTGCAAATTGCGTGCAGTGATCCGTTGAGTGCCAAGGTCACTACCCCCCACTGCAATTCAGCGTCAGTTATGCGAAGTCTATGGGCCACAGTGTATGGACGTCAAAAACGTGCGAAAGTGGGTCAGAGAGTTCAAAGACGGACGTACAGACGTCCATGACGAACAGCGTTCTGGTCGGCCTTCGGTTTCAGCCGAAACAATTGCAAAAGTGGAGCAAGAAATGTTTAAAGATCGGCGCGTGACGGTCCACGAGCTGTGCGAACTTATCCCTGAAGTCAGTAAAACTACGATTGACAAGATTTTGACCGCATATTTGCATTATCGCTAGCTGAGTGCGAGGCTGATCTCCTGGCCCTCCTGATCTCCTCGCAATGTGTGTGCGAGGCGGGTCCCCAAAATGCTCACCGAAGACCATAAACGGCAACGTGTTGAAGCGGCCCACCGATTCCTGGAGCGCTATGCAGAACAGGTCGAGGAATCGTTGGATTCAGTTGTCACTGGCGATGAAACCTGGGTGCACTACACAACACCAGAAACTAAAGAACGTTCTCGTCAGTGGCGGCATTCGAATTCGCCGAAGCCGTGAAAGTTCAAACAGACATTTTCTGCCGGCAAAGTGATGGCCAGTGTGTTCTGGGACAGAAAAGGTGTATTGTTGTGCGAGTTTATGCCTAACGGTACAACAATAAACGCCGCTAGCTACTGTGAGACTTTAAAAAACTTGGGACGTGCCATTCAAAATCGAAGGAGGGGAATGCTGGCGAAGGGAGTGATTTTCCATCGCGACAACGCTCGTCCCCATACTGCACAGTTCGCATGGGACATCCGCCTAGTTATTATCATCTGTTTCCTGAGTTGAAGTCATATCTGGGTGGAACACATTTCCAGACCGACGATGATTTGAAAAACGAGGTTAAGCGCTACCTGCGCAACTTTGCGGGAGAGTGCTATGACAAGGGTATACAAAAACTGCCACAGCGCATGCAAAAGTGATTACGTTGAAAAATAGCTGTAAGTTCCGCCTTTCCATCAATGTAACATTCATTGACAATAAAAATGTTTTCTATATTAAATAAAATTGGAGACATTATTTTATGGATACACCTCGTAGTCTTATAAATTTATTAGTATTTAATAGTTACTTGCGTTTAGCACTTGCGTAATTTAATTAAGATGTGGAGACCGTGGGACTCGAACCTAACATGGATATGCTAACATGGATTTCCATTCATCTTGTAGTATATACCTAACAGTATTTCTAACCTTTCTCGAGTTCTAAAGCTTTTATGACATTTAATTATTATGCTGAATGTCCGTGATTATTTATTTAAATTGTGTTTAACAGAGCCCCCCCCCCCTTAACCCCAAAAATTACACTTGACTTATACACTTATGCCCGATTTCACCAACAGATGTTAAGACTTAACACGAGTTTAGCAATAGTTAAAACAAAAATTGCATTTCACCGACAAGTGTTAGCGTAACACTCCTGTTAAATCTCTTGGTAAACTAACACGCCAAATTTCTAATGTTAAGTCCTTAACAATTGTAAATAGTCAAGATGGCGGGCATGAAGGCAGCTGCTGATGTTGATTTGCTATATTTAAGACCGTCTAAATGGCATTCGCAATAAAGTACGGCCTTTGAGGAGAAATGATTCTGAGGAGCTATCCGAAGAAACAATTTTACGGAGGTATAGACTATCGAAACAAGTTGCTATGAAGGTTACTGCGGAAGTACAAGAGAGGTTAGAACATGCATCGAAAGGAATATGACGATCTCGCCTTTGCTTCAAGTATTAATAACTTTGTGATTTTATAATTCACTGAATTATGTGGATAATACATTGTCCACCTCCCGTCTTGAAACGTTCAAGTAACTTGTCCTTCTTCGCTCCTCGTTTTAAATTTACGTAATACTGAGTTAGAACATGCATCGAAAGGAATATGACGATCTCGCCTTTGCTTCAAGTATTAATAACTTTGCAATTTCATAATTCACTGTGGATAGCACACTGTCCACCTTCCGTCTTGAAACGTGCAGGTCACTCGTCACTTGAACTTCTTCGCACCTCGTTTTAAATTTACGTAATACGTTTCGTTTCTAGTAATGACACATGCATTTGAATTAAGTTTGTTTCCAATTTTTTCCCACGTGACATCTTTCTCTTTTACATTTACCGCATCAGTCCTATTTTCCACGATATCGTTATACTTCGTCACCCATTCAATTAACAATCCTTTCTCCATTTATGAGAAATTTGTTTCATGGCTTGTGTTTATGATTTTGTTTATCCACCAATGTGTTATCTGTGTGCAGACTGCGGTGCAGACGAAAATGAAAACAAAAGCGCATCGTAGTACGTTCAGAAAATAATACGACTCACCCATGGCCCTCTATAGCTGTAATATTTACAAGTTTCTTGGCGTTAGCACGTGTTTGTTAACATTTTCAGAAAACAGGTTGGTGAAATGCAATAAATTGTTAGCGTTATTACAATTGTTACGTTACTTTTGTTAACGTCGATTTTAATATCTGTTGCTGAAATCGAGCCATAGAGTAGTTGATACATGTATCAGAAATGGCTCCAAATGTATACAATCGTTCATAGTCTCCTTTCAGAATTGCTAACATAATCAACTGAATAGTAAAAAGTCCTGAAAGTAACAAGGTATTGAAAAATGCTAAACAATAGTGAATATTTCGGGTATGACTGATGTAAAATAAAATAAAATAAAATAAAAAATAAGCTTTATTTGAATTAACTATGCGTTTAAAGGGACCTACACTTTCTGGGCAGTAAGCGTTCGTTCACCAGATATACAGAATTCATAGAAATGAAGTTCACACACTATTCTTAAAAAATTCAAGATGTAGAGTACATTATATTTGTATATTATATTTCATTTAGTGTACTTCTTTACCCAGCTGCCACCTCAAGTTAACTGGGATGTAGGACCTCCGGCTCTGTTTCACTTAGTTTGCCAAAGAGAAGATTTACGACATGGACCTGAAAGCATCTGTAGTTTCAGCGACCACATCCCATATAAAGCACTCTTTCAAAATATTTTAAATTTCAGTAATTGTTGAATGGTAACAGTCATCGAAGTGATTTATTCTGTGTTGATTCTTTCGGGATGGTACGGTTGCAACATTTCTCTAAGGAATTCCTGAAATGTTTGTTTAGTGAATTGCATGATTTATTTGCTACGATTAGTACAGAATATAAAAACGAATTTCTGATAGATGAAGTGCGACTTTGCTGTGTAAGTTAACGTTGCTTTGAACTTTTTCTCATACGCAATTTGTTACACAGCTGACGAAAAGTCACCTCACCGTCTGTTGTGTAATCCAGTGACTCACAGTCCTTAACACAATCTCTTAAAAATACAACTCCGTTGGTTTTTGTTTTGTTTTGTTTTTTCTTCTTATCGATCTACATGTATAACAATAATGTACTTCTCACAAAGAAACTCACTGTGCATACGCATTTGACTTGGACTTTTCCATTGTGGTTCCCCGTAGTGACTCATTTTCTCGCCAGAGGTTTGACATCACTATTTTGGAATGCAGCTTATGGCTACAGATTCGTTATGGGGTTTCCGGTTAGTAACCAGAACCGCATAACTTGATAACAAATGCTAATACTTAACGTCCCAATCCTTAAAACAGCTTGGTGCATACGAAAATTGCAAAATACACACCAACGCCAAAAGTGTGCTTTTATATAAACTTTAAAACGTCATATACAGTAACCAATGCTGATAAAATGTACATTCTAAGACATCCACAGGTTGTTTCAAAACGGCATCGAAAAATTATAGCCGTTGCGTAGTTTAGAACTCAACTAGTCCGAATGTTGGTGTCGCAGCTTCGAAATTCTGCATCATTAAACACGGGGGCTGTTCAATAAAGAATGGTCACATTTTTTTCCGGTCATAATTTTTCGCACTAAAACTCAATCATATTATATTCTGTTAGCTTAATGTGAAACAAACACGCCGTAGTAGTTTCACTGTTGGTACTCCTGGTTCCCACCTTGGAGAACCAGGCAAGTTCAGACATGTTCAGTATGACCTACCGCTGTAATGGAGGTAACATGCAGTTAAAGTTGATGTTAGAGGAAGATCCGGAGTTTCTTTCAAACGTAATCACTGCTAATGAAACTTGGCTACATCATTTTGATCCTGAGAGCAAACAGCAGAGCTCAGTGTGGAAATCTCCTTCATCACCAACCCCCAAAAAAGCAAAAGTGGTTGCTTCTGCTGGGAAAGTTATGGTCATCTCATTCTTTGATATTTTTGGAATGGTCTATCAGCATGTTGTACCTGCACACACACGTAATTACCTGGACAATACTACAGGGATGTCCTGAAAACATTGTAGGTCCATATTAGGCGCAAAAGATCACACTTCCGTGAAGAAGGCTGGAAGCTGCAACACGATAAAGCGCGTCCGCATATTGCCAATCTGTTTGCTGAATATCTTGCAAAAATCAACGTGAAGTGCATACCTCACTCTCCCTATAGTTCGGATTTAATCCGATGTGACTTTTTTCTATTCCCTAACTTGAAGAAACGCCTTCGTGGAAGGCATTATCCATCATCAGAAGCAGTGGCGAAGGCTGCGGAGGCGATTTTGAAGGATCTCTCAAAAATTGTTTGCAGCATGTCATTGAAGACTGGCAGAAACGTTGGGGCAAGTACATCGCATTCAGGGGAGACTATTTTGAGAAAATATCAAAATTATGAGGATGAGTAAAGGTACGTTGTCAAAAAAATTGTGATCATTATTTATTGAACAGCCCTCGTGTTACATAATTTTGCGACTAGGCAGCGCAGGAACCACTAAACCTCAAAAGTTCTTATTGGAACGTACCGGCCACGAAAACAAAGCCCGCCTCGGTAGCGTAGATGGTAGCGTGTCTGCCTCACGGTCAAGAGGTCCTGAGTTCGAATCTCGGTCAGGGTGAGTTACCTGGATAAGGCTTTTTCCTGAGTTTTCCCTTATCCTTAAAGACGAATGTCGGGTAGCTCTAAGCTCCATGGACCCTGGACACATTTGAACATCCTTTCACTCATTTCATTCACCGTCCAATATGACAACGTTGGAGGACGTAACATTACCCCCCCAAAAAAAAAAAAAACAACACGAAAGCAAAAACATTGCTCCTTGCTCTTTAGCCTACCTTGCAGGTAACGGGACAAAGGACAGTTATTTGTGCAAAAGTCGACTAATAACTCGGACAGTTGCAAGGTTGCTTTTCATTCCGTCCTAACAGGGAGGACTTTGCGCGTACTTAGATAGCAAATCCAAGCAATATGGAGCATTATACGAACGCCGAAATGACGGATTTGGTTTTGATGGATGGAAGAGCTGAAGGGAGTTCAACAAACGCAAGTTTAATTTAGTTTCATTAAAAATATGAAATGTAAAAATAGTTACATCGATGATAATATTTATTTGTTTAACTTCAGAGCATTTTGTTATGATGTTAATTGTACAGTAATTTCAACCACTTACTGTAAATATCAACAGCTTCCTTTTGAGTTTAAAATGCTTTATTATTATTATTATTATTATTATTATTATTATTATTATTATTATTATTATTATTATTATTATTATTATTATTATTATTATTATTATTATTATTATTATTATTATTATTATTATTATTATTATTATTATTATTATTATTATTATTATTATTATTATTATTATTATTATTATTATTATTATTATTATTATTATTATTATTATTATTATTATTATTATTATTATTATTATTATTATTATTATTATTATTATTATTATTATTATTATTATTATTATTATTATTATTATTATTATTATTATTATTATTATTATTATTATTATTATTATTATTATTATTATTATTATTATTATTATTATTATTATTATTATTATTATTATTATTATTATTATTATTATTATTATTATTATTATTATTATTATTATTATTATTATTATTATTATTATTATTATTATTATTATTATTATTATTATTATTATTATTATTATTATTATTATTATTATTATTATTATTATTATTATTATTATTATTATTATTATTATTATTATTATTATTATTATTATTATTATTATTATTATTATTATTATTATTATTATTATTATTATTATTATTATTATTATTATTATTATTATTATTATTATTATTATTATTATTATTATTATTATTATTATTATTATTATTATTATTATTATTATTATTATTATTATTATTATTATTATTATTATTATTATTATTATTATTATTATTATTATTATTATTATTATTATTATTATTATTATTATTATTATTATTATTATTATTATTATTATTATTATTATTATTATTATTATTATTATTATTATTATTATTATTATTATTATTATTATTATTATTATTATTATTATTATTATTATTATTATTATTATTATTATTATTATTATTATTATTATTATTATTATTATTATTATTATTATTATTATTATTATTATTATTATTTATCAAACACGTGAATTAAAATGATCGTCTCATTGTATAAGCCATTTAGTTTTGGTCCAAGTGGTTAGAAAGAATGTATGAATCACTAGTTGAATCCAAAATGTTGTATGCAGTGGAGATCTGGGGGGGGGGGGGCGCAGAGGTAAACAAAACTGTGGACCAAAACTACAGAAGGTTTTGTAAAGAGCTACTAGGCTTACCAAGATCAGCACCTAGGGAAGTAGCTTTAGTAGAATTAGGAAAGACAAGAAGAAATGGAATAATAATGGAAAGAATAATAAAACTTTGGTATAGGTGTTTGGCCAAAGAAGGGGAAATTATGAAATTATGCATGAGACAGCAAAAGAGATTAGTGAACTCAAATACCTGGTGGGCAGAGATAGGAGGAATTATGGAAAGAACTGGAATGGGAGATATATGGAGATTAGAGGAAAGGAATACAAGCGATGTGGGTAAATTGGTAAAATGCAGAATAGAAGATATAGAAAGACAGGAAATATGGAGAAGTGTAGAAAATATGAAATCATTACAATTTTGCAAGCAAACAAAAATAAATTGGGGATGAGAAGCATATGTAGATTACTGCAATAGACAAGAGAGAGAAGGGTTAGCTTGGATGAGAACAGGAACAATATTTCTAGGAGGGTTAAGAGGTAAGGAAAAGGGAATTTGTGAATTGTGTGGGGGAAAAGAAAGCATAGAACACTATGAAACAGAATGCGAGGAGGTGGCATTCAAGAAGGTATGCAAGGAGGTTTGGTAAGAAAAATGGAGAAAGTAGAGAAGAGGATAGTAGCTATAAAGATGTTAACGGGGAGGGAGGAAAAGAAGGTAATATGTATTGGTGAGTTCTTGCAGAAAGTAAAAGAAAAATGGGCCAGAAATGTAGAGAATATAATAAAGGAAAATGAGGGGGAAGAAAGGGACTAATTAAGTAACAAGGAGGCAGGGAGGTTAAGAGCTAACTGGCAGAGCAGAAGACCAGGGTGTCACGTAAGTCAAGATAGCAACAAGGTAAAGTCAAATAAATATAGCCGAAAACTGTAAATTGTAATATTTTGTAATATGCACAATAAAGATATATCATATCATAATTTATCTACAATTCATTAATGATGTTTTCTGTTCTGTTTATCATTAAGTGCTTCCATTCCCATTTTTTGTTGTAATTTACGTTCTCCAACATTAAGTCATATCGGACAATGAATGGAATGGGTGAACTGATGCTCAAATGAACCCAGGGTCCGTAGAGCTTAGTTACCCGACATTCGTCTTTCAGGATAAGGTTAAACCCTGGAAAAAACCTTATCCAGGTAACTCACTCTGACCGAGATTCGAACTCGGGACCTCTACACTACCACCACGCTACAGAGGCGGGCAAAAATCCTCAACCTCACTAACATTAACCTCCCTCTAACAGGTATATGTTGCATATATCCACCAGCTTATTTGTCATCATGGACTACCATAACGGAATTTTGGAACACGTTAAACACTCATAAGAAGTAATTAAGCAATAGTTTGAAACAGGAACTTTGGTCCTTGGATAAATTATTCATTTACTTATGTAATATGTTTAATAATTATTCATAAATTTAAGAATTGTAACTAGTTAGCGAAAGCAAAATTGTGGACTTTGATGTAAAATATTGTAATGAACCTGGGCAGACATACGTGAGAAACACTGCACTCCCGGACGAGAGTCTAGAAAGAGCGGATGTTTGACAATAGAATGGTATGCTAGCTATTTTACTGTACCGTTATACAGTTCAATATACCCTTAGTTTTTAATTGTGACGTCGTGCTGTGTGTATATAAGAGGGTAGCAACCCCTATTCAGTCCTCAGTTGTTGCTCATTTCTCATTGAAGTATTGTATCCGTCAGGTGTGTTCGACGAAGTACCGCGTACAATAAAATGTACTATAAAATGTCCGCCGAAAGTGCAGTTATTTAATTGCCCGGGTTCCACAAATGCACGGACAAATAAAAGCAGTTCAGAGATTATCGTTGGTTTGTGTTGTCTCAACCTTAACACCTTGAGAACCCAAAAAAGAATCCATGCAGGAAAAGCAGCTAGAGCCAAGGGTAAAGCAAGCAGCTGACGACAACGTGGAGACTGAGGAAGGAGTCCCGACATCGACCCAGGTACGTGCAGCCGTGAGGCAGAGAGGTAGTACTGCCGCAAGCTTCTTTGTTGCGCTTTCATAAGCCAAATAAACTCTTAATAGTAGCTAGCAACTGCGGAGCATGCATGTATGTTTACAAACAGCTACAGCACGCGGCATGGCGTGTAACCTATACCTGCGAACTCCGACAGTGTGAGGCACGCGCGGTTATACCTGTTACTGCGTAATCTACACTCTTTCTGGAGCAATTTTATGCGGCTCTATTGGCGGTCAAATTATCTATTTGTGTCACATAGAAGCTGAGCAACTACTTCTATATGTTCGTTCGGCGTCGTTTTGAAACACCCTGTATAATATCATCTGTAAAAGCAGATAGAATATGCGTTTCCACAAAAATCTGAATTATAGTTAAGACGCATAGATCTGGAAGTGACCACAGATTGTTGAGTAAACAACTAAAGCATGGCAGTGACATCGACTACGGAAAAGATAACACTCCACGTTTATGTATTCCGATTATCTTGTACGATGTAAATAATGTGTAGGCTAAGATTTGGCTAGACAGAGTCAGTCTGAACAAAACTCAATGCCACAGCCGGGATTTAAACCACGGATCTCCAGGACTCCGTCCGGTCTCTCTTAATCCATTGAGCTACCATGGCCAACATGCCGTCTGGACATTAGAGATACGTGCCTTTTGTGGCGACTTTCTATGTTTTATCTAAGTCCCAGGCTTTATAGTTACTACTATTAGGTTACTGTTTGGAAATTTAATCGTTCCGGACGGAGACCGGAAGATACGTGGATCAAATCCCGGACTTGGCATTGAATTTTCCAGTCTGACTCTATCTAACCATATCTCAGCCTACACACGGCTGCTGTGGAAGAACGATTTAAAATCTTATCTACCGTTGTATTAATTGTGAAGTAAGTGAACATTTATTATTATTATTATTATTATTATTATTATTATTATTATTATTATTATTATTATTATTATTATTATTATTATTATTATTATTATTATTATTATTATTATTATTATTATTATTATTATTATTATTATTATTATTATTATTATTATTATTATTATTATTATTATTATTATTATTATTATTATTATTATTATTATTATTATTATTATTATTATTATTATTATTATTATTATTATTATTATTATTATTATTATTATTATTATTATTATTATTATTATTATTATTATTATTATTATTATTATTATTATTATTATTATTATTATTATTATTATTATTATTATTATTATTATTATTATTATTATTATTATTATTATTATTATTATTATTATTATTATTATTATTATTATTATTATTATTATTATTATTATTATTATTATTATTATTATTATTATTATTATTATTATTATTATTATTATTATTATTATTATTATTATTATTATTATTATTATTATTATTATTATTATTATTATTATTATTATTATTATTATTATTATTATTATTATTATTATTATTATTATTATTATTATTATTATTATTATTATTATTATTATTATTATTATTATTATTATTATTATTATTATTATTATTATTATTATTATTATTATTATTATTATTATTATTATTATTATTATTATTATTATTATTATTATTATTATTATTATTATTATTATTATTATTATTATTATTATTATTATTATTATTATTATTATTATTATTATTATTATTATTATTATTATTATTATTATTATTATTATTATTATTATTATTATTATTATTATTATTATTATTATTATTATTATTATTATCATCATCATCATCATCATCATCATCATCATCATCAATCTGAGGAAGTACTTTGCAAGGAAACGACCTGAAACTCACCGGAATAGATGGCGACTTCATTATTTGCTAACGTTGCAAATCAAGTCATACTGTTTTTGGCTAAATTCAAAATTATCTGTGTAGCGCATTTGCCTTGTAGCCCGGATCCTGCTACTTGTGAAGTTTTTATTCCCGTTATTAAAGGCAAAGCATCGGAGTATTCTGTTTGAGAACTCTGAAGCAGTGCTCGAGAAAAGTGCAGTAATTCTCAACGACCTCATAAAGAAAGGCCTGCACCATGTGTTCGAGGACTGGCAGAGACATAAAAGAGAGAGAGAGGGGATTACTGGGAAAAAGATGATGTAAACATAATAAAGTATGATAATATATGTGAAGAAATAGCTTCAGTCTCCATTAGGACTCATATATCTGCACATTTCCTAAAGTAATAATTATATGTGTTATGCAGATATTTTTACCAAATATGTACAAGTACATACAAGGCGAAATTTCAAAACTAGTAAATGGTCCAATTTTTAAGCTAACATTAAAACTTTTCTTTAGGAATAGACTTCTGAGAGTAATTTATCTGAATGAATATGAACGAGATATTTGAATGGTGTAACTTGTAAAGGCATTTCACTCTATCAGAATCGTGGCAGGGAATTTGCATGTTTCTCGAAATCTGTACTCCTAGTCCGAGCTTTGCTTCCAGAACAATCCAATAGAGTTAATGTGGGCTCAAATTATGTTGCAAATAGAAATAAACTGACTGACGTTGAAAGACTTATTCACGAAGAAATTGACAAGGAACACAACAAGAGTGGGAAAACTGCGTGAGACATCAGATAAACTACAAGAAGACGACTTTTGGAAAGAAATAGCACGTAACGAGATTTTGGAACCTATCATCATAAATTTGCAGTACTTAGACGTTGAAGACAATGACAATGACGAATTATCCCTTAACGTAAGTAACATTCACAGCTATATGGATGCACCGCTGGCATTTTCGTTGGATTACAGAAATAAGTAATTCATAAACTATAATTAACTTTAAACTAAATATTTAAACCATTTGCGGAATATACGAATATCCAGAATGCAATTTTGATTTCAACAACTGCATTATTATAAAACTTTGGAAAATTCAGTTTGAGAACACTCGCAAGTGTGCGAGAGAGAGGGAAATATAAGATAACGAGGTGGCAACGCTGAAGGCTCAAACGCATCTGATTCGCTACAGGCGGGAACTCTTCCCATTTGAAACACATAATAGCACTCTCAACTCTCTTCCAATATTCCAATATTAATATACATTAATAGATTCTCTTAAAAATGAAACAGGAAAGTGAACCTCCCACTATCAGAAGGAGCTGCAGAAGGGTCAACTTCACAACACGATAAAATGCTTATTCCACAAAACTCCGTACTGATGCTAGATAAATAGATGTCAATTATACATATTTTGGGGAGAAAACAGGAGGTATTATATCACCCGTTGCAGGTGTTTGTGCTCATAAACAACACCTAGTCACAACACGATGCTGCAGGACAACCTTGAGTAGAATGAAGCACGCCTCCTCCACCTTGGCTGTTCTGCAACTATGTAAAAAGAAAACTACACAAAGAAAAGGTTATCTCGTTCTATACTCCTATACGAAAACATTGATTTATGGCTATTGAGATATTTTCCTACCGTTTGTTGTCACATTTTGGCTCTTTGAATAATAAGGGAGTGTCTTTATCATAAATGAGTCGATGACACTACAGTAAAACCTCTATAAAACGGAAAGCGATCGCTCCGACGTTTATTTTCGGTTTACGAAGGTTTGAATACAAAGAAAGTACAAAATAACCTTACACATTTACAGTGACGGAATAATAGGTATAGAATGTAGTGTAAATAGTTATAAGCTGATCTGTATTAGGTGATATATTTCCAACTTATATGCAGTAACTGTACGAGTGCTGTTCAATAAAGAATAATCATTATTTTTTTTACAGTCATAATTTTTCGCACTAACATTCAAACTCATTATATTCTGTTAGATGTGAAACAAACTCGCCGTATTAGTTTCATTGTTGATACTCCTGGTTCCCGCCAGTGAGAACTTGGTAAGTTCAGACATGTTCAGTATCGCCTACCGCTGCAATGGAGGTAACACGCGAGGAACAATATGCGGCTTTGAAATTCTGCTTTCGTCTCAACAAATCTTCAGTTGAGACTTATGCAATGTTACAGGAGGCCTATGGAGAGTCTGTTCTTACCTACAGCACAGCTCGAAGGTGGTTTGAAACCAATTTCAAAGGAAGGTGGACCCAGTGCTCCAGTTACTGCTCTAGATTGACGAATTACCCTAAGATCACTTTCTGAAATGCTGAACATTTCATTGGGTGCCACCCACACGTTGGTGACAAGAACATTACACATGAGACGTGTTTGTGCGCGATTACTTCCAGGACTGTTGATTCCCGAACAAAAGGGCATTCGCATGCAGGTCTGCATGCAGTTGAAGTTGATGTTAGAAGAAGATCCGGAGCTTCTTTCAAACGTAATCACTGCTGATGAAACCTGGCTACATCATTTTCATCCTGAGAGTAAACAGCAAAGCTCAGTGTGGAAATCTCCTTCATCACGAACCCCCCAAAAAGCAAAAGCGGTTGCTTCTGTTGGGAAGGTTATGGTCATCTCATTCTTTGATATTCATGGAATGGTTTATCAGTATGCTGTACCTGCACACACACTAGTAACTGGACAATACTACAGGGATGTCCTGAAAACATTGCAAGTCCATATCAGGCGCAAAAGACCACATTTCCGTGAAGCAGGCTGGATGCTGCACCACGATAATGCGCGGTCGCATATTGCCAATGTTGTTGCTGAATATCTTGCAAAAATCAACGTGAAGTTTATCTCTCACCCTCCCTATAGTCCGGATTTAGCCCCATGTGACTTTTTGCATTCCCTAACCCTAAGAAACGCTTTCGTGGGAGGCATTATCCATCATCAGTAGCAGTGGTGAAGGCTGCAGAGGCGATTTTGAAGGATCTATCAAATAATGGTTTCCAGCATGTCTTTGAAGACTGGCAGAAACGCTGGGACAAGTACATCGCATTCAGGGGAGAACATTTTGAGAAGGACAATCAAAATTATGAGGATGAGTAAAGGTACGTTGTCCAAAAAGTTGTGATCATTCTTTATTGAACAGCTCTCGTACTTTGCGTATTACGAGAAAGTGAAAAGCGAGAAAAACGGCGTTAAACTTTCAAGGGATATCTAGACTTGCATGCCACATTAAATATAAGTTTACCATCCGGTATAAAGTTGTTCATAATCATCAGTAATAGACACAAAACAGTGATTACGAAACTGGTTCATTTATTTTTAATAACAGAGCTATAAAAAAGAACAACCTTCATGTTCATTTATATGTATGCTTTAAAGTTTAAACCAATACTGTCCGATTATTTTATTACATATGCATTACTTTCTCTAATCCGTAAACCGGTTTTTAGATGTCTTACAAGGTCACGTAGAGGCAAGCGACTCCAATAGCACAATCTATAAAATGTACTGGTCATCCATTCAAAGCTGAATGTCACGAGTTCGAGGACCAATGACCGGCTGGCTATATGTTGCTTTCAATTACGGCTCTCTTTGTATGAGACGAGCAAAATAGAAAACAAAAGAAATGAAGGCGATTTTTCTCTTGTTACACTCACATGACTTACTCTGCTCTAGTACACATTACGAGAGAAGGCTGGTAGGTCGCGGTCCTCACATAGAAATGGCACCACTGGGCCAGTTTGACGGATAGCATCATATAGTTTAACTCTACTAGGATTAGGATTTCATTACGGAGGGGATTCGGTACGTAGGTCACCATGCTGGGCCCACTGTTTCTATGTCCCTAAGTGGGGTACCCCCGGGAGGAAGGATGAGGCGAAGGAGACAGAGGATGGCCGACCCAAGGAGCCATGACAGTACAGAGGGCAGGGTCCCTACAGTTTACTTGGATAGAGACCTCCCCCGACAGGCCAGGACAACGAACACACTCCCCTACTGCGGGACGGCAACGGACCCAGCAGCCGAGCCCCAAAGGTCTCTGGATAGTGGTCACGAAATATAAATGCGAGGGTATCTACAAGGGCAGCTTTCACAAGGTGACACCTACCTCCCTCTCAAAACCAGGGAGTTACCGAGCTGTACCCGAAGGGCGCCCGGCGCTTACGTGGGGCTTTCCAGAGAACAAGACCTAGAGACTAACAAGCCCCATCTGGTCCGAAAACACAAGACTAGGGGCAGTGGATACGCCACTGACGCACGCCAACCCCAAAGGTGAAGGCTACCGAACAACCTCGGTAGGGCCGCCTGGTGATCTAGCACACCTTCTACTAGCTATGCTGGCTAGTACACGGGAATATATAGCTTCCCTCAACCCCGTCCGGAGACGTACCCGATCTCTCACGGGTATTGGGAACCACTGCCCCTTCGAGTCCGACCCAATCCGAACAACTCCCCTACGTGAGGGGCTGGGCAGTTCGGTCCGAGATTCCTCTAGTAACGTCAGAGGTACCACGAGTGCTATCTGAAGCTTTTGTTAGATTTGTTACAAATTTGTACCATTTATTTTTGTGATCGATCAAGAATGGAATAATACCAAGTTTCAGCTTTCTAGTTACAATACTTTCTGAGGAATTAACAGTTTTTGTCTAAATTACAAGCGATTTTCAAAATGTTCCACATATTGTAATTTTAAAAATTAATGCTTGGGGTATAAGTTTCTGCACCCATTTTAACCTATTAATGACCTGTACCTATGTGAAATATTTGTCTTCGCCATATCAACGAAGGGAAACAATAATCATACCGATTTAACAATTTTTATTTTGCTAAGCGTTTTCAGTAAGAAGTAAGCGTTATAATCTTTTTCAATAAAAATAACAAAAACACAACAAATGTAAATGGGTACACTTAATATGCAGTTGCCCTTACAGACATGTTTAGAATTTCATACAGATTAATAGAAAACTGCATCCTGTGGAACATTTTGAAGTTAGGAAAATGTAGAAAATATGGAATCTGAGAAATCTGAGGTTAAAATTACGTAATACCAGCTGCAATACAGGTTTAGGGTTATTGAAATAGTCACGTGATATTTTCTGTAGTACCGCTAGCAAAAAATACTTTGTATTACTGAAGTATGTCTATATTAATTTTAAGACAAAAGACTAAATTTGGTATTGTTGTAAGTTTTGGCCCAATTTGGCCCAATATTGTTGCTTGCGCAATGTTTGGTACAAAATGTATGTTCCAAAATTGTAGAATTCAAGAATTTCTATCTTCCTTAAGGAGCCAAAACGGCATTCTGGGGTGAAATTTCATAAAATAAGTTGTTGCCAAAATAATCTTCACTGATGTTTGTAGAAGCGAATAACGATATTTTTTTTCCTGTCCCATAGTTTTAAAAGTCCTAAACAGACTCATTTTGAAAAGGCTGCACAATGTGCCACGCCCCCTATTAGCCACTTATAATTGTCTTCTCTCCTTAGTTGTAACTTTATTGAAGCTATACACCCTTATTAGGAAAGGAAGTACTTGTTTTTTACATTAATATTAATCTGTGCATCTGATGTTAATTCTTCCATGCTTTGTTTATGTATGTTTTGAATTATGCTGTTTTAAAGATGAGGAGAAGCAATAATTTTGGTGTAAGAAATCGGTATGAGAACCAGTACAAACAGTTGAAGTAATCCCGATTACATAATTGAAGGGTTACAACCCCTAAAATGGAAAAAGTGTAGTAACACATGACAATATATTGACTTCGTCAAACCCAACCTCAAGCATTGGCGATGAATGTAAACTGAAAATTGGTTCTTCAAGGAAAAAATTGGTTTATTCATTATGTAATGGCAGTGATGACAATTTAACTAAAGTAAATAATGATATTAGATCAACAAGTTTTCATTTAATAGATATAGAAAATTTGTACAGTGTAAATTTTGTGAAAATTAAAACTTTGTCATATCAGAGGACACCAAGAAAAGAAAGTGCAAAAAGTGGAATAAAGAATATATATTTGAAACATCCAGAACTATTGAAAGTGGTGCAGAAGTAAATGTAAGGTTTGCTTATGACTTGCGAAGTATTGGCAAGGGAACTGAGGCAGGTAAAACATTGGCTGCTGTACTCAATTTACCAGCGCCCCCCTCTCCCCGAGCCAAATTTAACAAGATAATTAATAATACCATAGAGAAAGTGACCATGGAGTATAGGAAGGAGCGAAGGAGTGAAAAACAAAAGAGGAAAGATGCTGATGATGAAAGAGATGAAGAATATGGATATGAGGAACTTCTGATGTGTAGTTCCAACGTAGCAAAACTTTAATACTGTTTCTCTCTGTTTTTTTTTTTTTTTTTTTTTTTTTTTTTGTTAACTTTGGCTGCGCTAATTTATAAAACTACTGCAGCTACAAGTCTACATTTTTCTGGAATTAAAGCAATACTTAAACTGTTATTTAAAGGTACTTGTAGAAAGATATATGAACATTTGAGCTTTTTTAAAAATAAATCTAGAACATTTTATAAGTAAATTCAAGACATTTAATTAAAATATCAGCTATCCTTTATTAAAACTCCAAAATTAGCTGTTATTATTTTTAATGAATTGTAAAGGTTTGTAAAATAACAAGTAAAAGTTTCAAATTGATGCATTTAATGGTTCTTGAGCTAAGAGCACCAGAAAACTCTCATTTTAACATTGGTGAGATAGGCTGTTCCGGCTCCCCGTAAAGGATGCCTTGAAAGGTAGAATATTTCCATATAAGGGAAAGTAGCCTAATATGGGGTGGTGCGCAATTTGGGGTACCATATTATCTCAGCTGCATAGTGCTGAACCTTGCGAGAAATGTGATGGACTAAGAGTTTTGGCGACTAAGCATCCTGCGGTTACGTCATGGCATTCCTGCCTGAGATCGTGTCTCGGTGAGCTGACAAAGGAAATTTGCTCCTTGAAGTTATTTGCTGCTATTGACATCTGTGTATACAAATATAATAATGAATTTATTGTTTTAAACACAACTTTACTGAAGTTGTAGTATTAAGATCAAGCTCTCCTTCTATGCCCAGTCCTTTGCCTTAGTTCAATTGCAAAAGGAGCTGGAAGAACTAATACATTAATACTGGCGAGTTCCCTATTATGGGGTACCATCGAGAGCTTAATTAGGGGTACCCCATATTAGGATCTACTATTATACTTTTAATATTCATGCTAGAAACTAAACTTCTACTGCCAGGAAATCGAAACATGGCTGAAAAATCATATTGGTCCAACGGTTACAGTTTACCAGATAGGGGATCTCTTTGGAAAAGCATATCTACGAGCAGCCACTGCAGAAACGGCTAGTAGTGGGTTCCGCAAAACTGGAATATATCCGTTCAACCCCAAAATTTTCAGGCCACAAGATTTTACAATCCATGAAAATGAAACGTGCAATGAACGCGATGAAGCTTTTGAATCTAAAAATGTGGCACAAGTGGCATCCAAATACTTCCCAGAGGAGATTGATCCTGGTGACAGAGATCAGCTCAATCCCAACACTGAAGCAGAAGGCAAGTTAAACAGAACGAGCCAATCCATCTCGAGGTGGGACATATGTAATTACATGCTCGCCGTACAAAGCTCAGCTCACTGTAAATAAGCCAAAGAAGGCCGACAAGACTCCGCCAAAAGCCAGTTGGACCTTAGCGTTGCAAACCAAAGCGACAAAGACAACCAGATAAGGAAGGAAGTGCACTGCTGAATCTTCGTCCTCCGAAGACGAAGGGACGTTGTGCCTCTGGAATCGGAAGAAAAGTGGGGAAACAAGTGTGACGATGACGTCGATGATGATGATGATGATGATGATGATGATGATGATGCGGAGTGCCCGTATTGTGCAGGCCTTTTTTGGAGGACCGAGATGGAGAAACATGGATAAGGTGCTGCAAATGTTTCAATTGAGCACACACGGTTTGTGCAGGTGATAGTTCCAATAGATTATGTTGTGAAAAGTGTGTGAGAAAAATAAGTAAATAAAAAAGGACATGTCTAGTAATTAGGCACCAAAATAGGATAACAAGTCAGGATGTGAACTTTGGATTTTCACTTCGGGTATCAAACGATCATATTTAATATAGACATTAAGTAGTGTTAACTTTTGTACTTCTATGTCCGATTTCACCAACAAATGCTAAGACTTAACACGAGTTTAGCAATAGTTAAAACAAAAATTGCATTTCACCAACAAGTGTTAGCGTAACACTCGTGTTAAATCTCTTGTTAAACTAACACGCCGAATTTCTGATGTTAACTCCTTAACAATTGTAAATAGTCAAGATGGCGAGCATGAACTCAGCTGTTGATGTCGATTTGCTACATTTACGATCGTCTAAATGGCATTCGTAATAGAGTACGGTCTATGAGGAGAAATGATTTTGAGGAGCTATCAGAAGAAAATTGCTTTACGGAGGTATAGACTGTCGAAACATGTTACTATGAAGGTTACTGCGGAAGTACAAGAGAGGTTAGAACATACATCGAAAGGAATATGCTGATCTCGCCTTTGCTTCAAATATTAATAATTTTGCGATTTTATAATTCACTGAATTATGTGGATAATACACTGTCCACCTCCCGTCTTGAAACGTTCAAGTAACTTGTCACTTGTACTTCTTCGCTCCTCGTTTTAAATTTACGTAATACTGACAAGTTGTTTGGTGCTTGTAGTAGTGACACATGCATTTGAATTAAATTCGTTTCCAATATTTTCCCCGCGACATCTTTCTCTTTTACATTCACTGTATCCGTCCTCTTATTTTCCACGATATCCTTACACTTCGTCACCAATTCAATTAACAATTCTTTTTCCGTCGATCAGAAATTTGTCTCACGGCTTTATTTATGATTTTGTTCATCCGCCATTTGTGCAGACGAAAATGAAAACAAAACCGCATCATGAGCGCATCGGAGTGCGTTCAGAAAATCACCCATAGGCTTCTATAGCTGTGATATTTACAAGTGTCTTGGCGTTAACACAGGTTTATTAACATTTTAAGAAAACATGTTGGTGAAATGCAAGAAACTTAACATTAATTTTAGCGCTGTGACAATTGTTACGTTACATTTGTTAAGGTCGATTTTAACATCTGTTGGTGAAATCGGGCAATAATGCTCTAACTTAACACCAGAAAATGTATCCCCCACCTCATAATATCTCGGCTGAATTTCTGGATGTAAAGCAAAACCTTCTGTATCTACTACCTACGTGGTAGAGAGAAAGTAGAAATTAATGGAGAATATGAAGGAGAGTAGGAGTGAGCAAGAATTGGCAGATGTGGTTAATTTCAAGAGAGGAAGGCCTTGAATGAGTTATTAAGTGCTCAAAGTGCTTTCTAAGAAATGCTTTTATATCTCTTTTTCTTGGTGCAGTTCAGGGACAGCTTTCTTGCTTCCTAAACACGAGCCGCTTGTTCAAGTCCCTACTTCTGAAGTTGTACACATGTTTCACTAGTTACTTGCCTTGAGAAAGAAATGTCGTACTTAGCCAGAAATACTTAGTCATGTTGTCAATAGCAGGATATTCACGTGCTCCAGATTAACCTGCACACAATAAAACACCCAAGAAAAGTTATTTCTGTGGAAGTTGCTTTATATCTCAAGGGAGCAATGTTATTGGTTCTTTAACTCAGTGGATTTTAACTGGTTTTTTAAGATCAGTTTATTTTTAATAAAACATTGCACGTTTTTCAACAAATTGCAAAGGCACTGTTTTTATTAATACCCACAAAATCGGAGAAAGCTTTCAATTTTACTTTAACTATCAGATATGATATATTTATTGTTCATATTCCAAAATTTTACAATCTACAACTTTAGGCTACATTTATTTGTCTTTACCTTGTTGCTACCTTGGCTTACATGACACCCTGGTCTGCTCTGCCAGGTATCTCTTAACCTCCATGCCTCCTTGATTACTTAATTATTCCCATTCTTCCCCCTCATCTTCCTTTCTTATGTTCTTTACATTTCTTGTCCATTTTTATTTTACTTTGTGCAAGAACTCACCAATACGTCTTACCTTCTTTTCCTCCCTGCCTGTTAACATTTTTATAGATACTATCCTCTTCTCTACTTTCTCCCTTTTTTCCTCGCAAATATTTTTTCTCCATATTGCAATCTCCTCGCATTCTGTTACATAGTGTTCTATGCGGAAACATAGAGTCAGACTGAAAAATTCAATGCCATAGCCGGGATCTGAACCACGGATCTTCTGGTTTCCGTCCAGCCGCACTACCATTGTGCTACTATGGCCAACGTGCCGATATGACTTTAAATTCTCCAATTGACTCGTATTTTCCCGGTAAACTACTTAGGAGTTCACATAAACACATGAGACAACTACCTTAATGACGACTTACTATGCTGTAAGTACTTTAAGGCCCGGGCTTTATAGTTCGGACCACTATTAGGTACAACTGACTCGTGTTTTTCCCGGTAAACCACTAGGAGTTCTCATAAACACATGAGACAACTACCTTAATGACGACTTACTATGCTGTAAGTACTTTAAGGCCCGGGCTTTATAGTTCGGACCACTATTAGGTACAACTGACTCGTGTTTTTCCCGGTAAACCACTAGGAGTTCTCATAAACACATGAGACAACTACCTTAATGACGACTTACTATGCTGTAAGTACTTTAAGGCCCGGGCTTTATAGTTCGGACCACTATTAGGTACAACTGACTCGTGTTTTTCGCGGTAAACCACTAGGAGTTCTCATAAACACATGAGACAACTACCTTAATGGCGACTTACTATGCTGTAAGTACTTTAAGGCCCGGGCTTTATAGTTCGGACCACTATTAGGTACAACTGACTCGTGTTTTTCCCGGTAAACCACTAGGAGTTCTCATAAACACATGAGACAACTACCTTAATGACGACTTACTATGCTGTAAGTACTTTAAGGTCCGGGCTTTATAGTTCGGACCACTATTAGGTACAACTGACTCGTGTTTTTCCCGGTAAACCACTAGGAGTTCTCATAAACACATGAGACAACTACCTTAATGACGACTTACTATGCTGTAAGTACTTTAAGGCCTGGGCTTTATAGTTCGGACCACTATTAGGTACAACTGACTCGTGTTTTTCCCGGTAAACCACTAGGAGTTCTCATAAACACATGAGACAACTACCTTAATGACGACTTACTATGCTGTAAGTACTTTAAGGCCCGGGCTTTATAGTTCGGACCACTATTAGGTACAACTGACTCGTGTTTTTCCCGGTAAACCACTAGGAGTTCTCATAAACACATGAGACAACTACCTTAATGACGACTTACTATGCTGTAAGTACTTTAAGTCCCGGGCTTTATAGTTCGGACCACTATTGTTCTATGCTTTCTTTTCCCTCACACAATTCACAAATTCCCTTTTCCCTACCTCTTACCTCTCTTAGAAATATGATTCCTGGTCTCATCCAAGATAGCCCTTCTCTCTCTTGCCTATTGCAGCAGTCTGCATATGCTTCTCGTCCCCAGTTTCTTTTTATTTGCTTGTAAAATTATAATGATTTCATATTTTCAAGACTTCCCCATATTTCCTGTCTTTCTATATCTTCTATTCTGTATTTTACCAATTTACCCACATCGCATGTATTCCTTTCCTCTAATCTCCATATATCTCCCATTTCTATTTTTCCCATAATTCCTCCTATCTCTGCCCATCAGCTATTTGAGTTCACTAATCTTTTTTGCTGTCTCATGCATAATTTCATAATTTCCCCTTCTTCTTTGGCCAAACACCTATACCAAAATGTTATTATTCTTTCCATTATTATTCCATTTCTTCTTGTGTTTCCTAATTCTACTAAAGCTACTTCCCTAGGTGTTGATCTTGGTAAGCCTAGTAGCTCTTTACAAAACCTTCTTTAGTTTTGGTCCACAGTTTTGCTTACCTCTGTGCCCCCCCCCCCCTAGATCTCCACTGCATGCAACATTTTGGATTCAACTAGTGCTTCGTACATTCTTTCTAACTACTTAGTTATCATTTCTAGCTTATATTTGCATATTCTTATCCCATTCATTGCCGCCCTTCCTTTTGCTTCAATTTTTCTCTTGTGTGCTCCCCACTTTCCATTGTTATTCAACCTTACTCCTAAATATTCAAAATTCATTGGCCATGTCTGCCCTTTTGCCATTTAGTATCCACTTTTCTCTTTTTTTAGTTTAACTCCCTTCGTGAAGACCATAACTTTTGACTTATTTATGTTTATTTTTATTCCCCACTCTTCACAGAATTTCTGGATGTCATTTATTGCCTTCTGCAATCCTACTACCGTTATAGATCCTACCATTAAGTCATCCGCATATGGCAGTCCAGGAATTTCTTTGTTTGCTATTACCGGACAGTGCTGATTTCCTTCTTCAACCTTGTCTATTATCTCATCTATAAATAGGTTAAATAAAACTGGACTCATTTTGCATCCTTGTCTTAGGCCTATTTTTTGTTCTGTCATCTCTGTAATTACATTTTCTTCCCACCTTATGCAAAACTTCACGGTTCGCGCCTTATCATTAGGGAGCGCACTTATAGGCACTAAAAATATGTTAAATAGGCAGGCCAAAAGGCACTAAAATAGATAGGATAGGCACTAAAAATTTGCGAAGTAAACACTTAGAAATACACAATTTTAGTAAAATGGCTCTTAAAATGCACTATAGCTAATAGTACAAATTATACAAAATTAAACATTAATGCTTGGGGTATAAGTTTCTGCACCCATTTTAACCTATTAATGACCTGTACCTATGTGAAATATTTGTCTTCGCTATATCAACGAAGAGAAAAGATAATCATACCTATTTAAAAAATTATTTTCCTAAGCGTTTTCAGTAAGAAGTAAGCATTATAATCCTTTCCAATACAAATAACAAAAACACAACAAATGTAAATGGGTACGCTTAATATGCAGTTGCCCTTACAGGCATGTTTAGAATTTCATACAGATTAATAGAAAACTGCATCCTGTGGAACATTTTGAAGTTAGGAAAATGTAGAAAATATGGAATATGAGAAATCTGAGGTTAAAATTACGTAATAGCAGCTACGATACAGGTGTAGGGTTATTTAAATAGTCATGTGACGTTTTCTGTAGTAATATTAGAAAAAAAAGTCTTTATATTATTGAAATATGTCTATATTAATTTTAAGACTTGGAATTGTTGTAAGTTTTGGGCCAATTTGCATCGATGTGTCTCCTTAATAGAAACGATTGTTGGAAAGATAAGAAATTCAAAAGTTCATCACAGCAAGCTTAATATCACTTAAAATGATGTCACGATGTGTCAGAAAGATACAAAGCACAGTTAATTAAAAGCTAAAGCTACAGAATCCTAGTTTGTGTAATAAAAACCCTAAATGCCCCATTGTCGACTAAGAACAAATAATAAAGCACAGCTTTCTAGCAAGCGTTTTCCGCTCAAACAGAATTACAGCAATTACAGCATCGTGAAAAGAATTCTCGTGCCTACTCTTATAAAGGCATTTCTGTAAAATTTTACACGAACCATTAAGATTTATTGGTCTGCAGTTTCATTTTCAATGTCGGAAACAACACTGGAAGTCTCCGAGTAATGGATTTCACAATTCCTTGAGATACATGTAGAAAAACGTAAGCATGAAAAAATCACAGTTTTTTCATATATCTGTGACATCATTAGCGCATTGTGACACGTCTGTAAGGCAGATAAGGCAAATTTTCACAGATGTGTCTCCTTAATAAACCCCTTTTTTGTATATCCAATGTGCAGCAGTAAGAAATTTCTCTTCCCCGAAAACTTCACGTTTAAACCAACAAATGCAAAAGCTTTTGTCACAAATTACAAGCAGAAGAAATTGGATAAAAAGGCAGTTTTAGGCACTAATAAGCAGAATAGGCACAGACGTATGAAATAGGCATTTATAGGCACTATAAAACTAAGAAATTAGGCTAATAATTGTAGGAAACGTGCTTACTACTTAAAAGCCTACGTTTCTGAACAAAGGAATAAAACAGGCAAATAGGGCAAAATCTGCCCCCTACTTACCATGCAAGTTCCTAATATCGTCATGTTTTTAAATCTTTATATTTTGCGAAATAACATTTTTCGATACTTCATGGACTAATTTCAAGAAAATGTGCTTATTGAATGAATTGATTGGCGGATATATTCAGTTATTAGAAATTAGGTGATTTTCAAGTGTCTTCGGAATTTGGAAAACGATTTGAAGTTAGTTTAAGGGAATACATCACCGAAATTTCCTAATAAATTGGGAGAAAATAAATTTTTATTTTTGAGCTAATAAAATACTTGGAACCTTATAGTATCATAATTTATGACTTTCAGGCATTTAAATACACTCACAAAACAATTTAAATGCCCATGCGCACGTGCACGTCGGCCCTTGGATTTACAGAATCTTGTCATTTGAGTTCGATTGAATGTACTAAATCATTTATAAAGGTGTTTTATACATCCAAACGTGCATATAACTGTTATATAGGTTATAGGTAAAACGTTCTTTGAAACAACAGACCTTTTGTTGACTTGGTACATAGTTAGGATCATGAATAAGCTAAACGATACATGGGAAGAAACACCTAAACACAACACAACAATGAGAACATACTTGGGGCCTGATGTGGTAAGAAAACAAATGCCTGTGTACCAAAGGCTGGCATCAGATGAAATCCTAAGGAGATGTACATTGGGTAAGACACAAAATGCAAATTAAAGTTTACATAACATGATATGGCGTAAATGCCCAAAAGAAATATTTGTTTCAAAGAAGAGACTTCAGGTTGCTGTGATATCAATCATCAATGAATTCAGTTTTGGTTGTTCTGCCTCACTCAAGCTGCAGTCAGACATAATGGACACAGATTTCACCAGCATCTCTAAAAATTAGCCAAGGGAAGGACCAATTACGCTTACTTCATTCAGCAATTTCTGCGGAGGTAACTTCTAAAACTTCCAGAAGGAAACTGAAATTGAAGATAACTGCTGCAGAGGAGAGAAGGAAGAGGCATGAGGGCCCAACTTACCTATCTGGAGGGTTTTAGTCTACTTCAAGGCATTTAGCTGAGAAGGAAAATGTTTTAGATTTTAAAATTTGATCTACTCAGCTATAGTTTTTTCAACAATTTTTGTCATTCAAAATGTTCCACACGATGCAGTTTTGATTCAGTCCCTCTAAAATCTTCAACACATGTTCTTAGAAAGCAAACAAAGGTTTCTATCATATGAATTTTTAATATTCATTATATTTTTGAAGTTATTGATATATAAAGTCAAAGGTTTAATCATGTTAGGCTTTTTTATTTGTTCCATACCTATTTTTTTCCTCTGTAACTAAAGGCAGTATAAGAAATCCATATGATAGATCTTTTCTTTATAACCATCTGAATATTTTTAGAAATAGAAAAATTAAAATTTGAAAATTTTCTTCACGTGGAGCGGTTTGCATTTTGCCCAAATTTTGAATTTCACAAATTAATTACTCAAAAACTATTGAAATTACAAATACCAAATTTTAAATACTGTGTCCACTATGCATCAGAACTAAGTGGTAAAAGTTGATACCGAAATTATGGTTTTCCAGAAGCAAAGAATCATGATTGATGTCAAACGAATGTTGGTTCTTTGTTACGACAGGGCAAGGCCAGTTGAGTTGGGGAAAGTGTATAACAAAGCCATGTAAGAAGCAGTGTCCTTAGAAGATCTCTAAAGGAATTGTCACTTGACGTGTATGAATAGGGATTCTTTGGATCATTTACAATGGCGACCAAAACAGCCACAAAAAGGGATTTGTTTGAAAAGGAATTTTAAGAGTGAAAGTTATATATACACACACGCGCAGCTGTGGTTAGAAGGGTCTTCGGCGTGCAACCGCTGAGAGAAGAGTCTGAGACGTGAAGCCTATTAGAGCGGTCAACTTGTTCTGTCTTGAATATTTGTCGGGTTATCAAAATTTATCGAGTAATAAACAATTAGCATTCAGTCACTCTAAACCGTGATTGGTAACCCTCGGTCGGCAACTTCCATTTTGATGTCTGAAAAGAAGAAGCAGTGAATAAATAATTTGGAGACGGGCATTCCAGTGTTGTTAAAATGTCCTTCTCACACCCATCCACGCATACCCGGAGATAAACCTCATTGCTCGCCAATCGTATTTGTCATCCTTCACCAATCTTATATGTATCAAAGTTTCAGCTAGTTTGATTGAAAATTGCTGGATTTAGGATTTTCAGTGCTGCATCCCCTTAAGTTATAGACCTATAAATCAATACGCGAGGAAAACAGGTTTTACGTTGATACAATAAAATGGGTGGCGCACAGTTCTACTTTTACGCTACAGTTTGTAATGAATAATATGGGTAGCTCAGGATTCAGCAATGATGTTTATCTCACGGTATGCGTGGATATGTATGAGAAGGATGGTTTTAATGACACTGGAATGCCAGTTAATAACTGCTTCTTTTTATCATCAAACATCAAACTCGAAGTTGCCGACCAAGGGTTACCAATATCATTATTTGTGAAATGCTTATTACTCGATAAAACTTAATTCGTTCTTCACGTACATATGAACTGACAAATATCTTTTCTCATCACTTCTGGTCTGCCTTCGACCAAGAGAGAAGCGATGACTTTCTTAATCGGCCCCGAGCCGAATACTGTCTGTCCTCACACTATACACAGCTGTGCGTGGTTGTGTAACTTTCACTTCTGGAAGCCCTCTTTTCACATAAAGATTACCTTTGTGACTATTTTGTCCATTGTGATTATTAGACTCGATCATGTCATTATTAAGGGTCCGAAGAATACCTATTCAAACGGAGCCAAGTACTACCCTTTAGAACTCTGCTAAGGGCACTGTTTCTTACGTTTCTTTTGTTAAAACAACTATTCACCCCAATGCACCTACCTGCACGTGTTGCAACAAAGATACACAATTTCTTTTAATCCATCACGATTCTTTGCTTATTGCATCCCTTAATTTCGGTATCAACGTACAACGAAACAGTTGAAGGTAGAAATTTAAGTCATGGTTAGTTACATGATTGCTTCAGAAATTTATACAAACCGATTCTGTTGATACTAAAATAATAAATGTACTTCGAATAATCTAGAGACTCCAGAGAGTTGAAGTCGAGATATTTTGGTGCTACTGCAAACAGTTCAAATTATAAACTATTCCCTAAAATCTACATATTGATGACTTAACATTATTAAAGTGAAATGTTAAAAGTATTCATTGAAACTAAATATTTATGTAAGAGATGTGCATGCACGTATACCTATAGATGTTATGAGAAGGCTAAAATTATGAAGGCTGTTCATTAAAGAATGGTCATAATGTTTTTACGGTCACAATTTTTCGCACTAAAATGCAATCTTATTATATTCTGTTAGCCTAATGTGAAACAAACACGCCGTGGTAGTTTTATTGTTGGTACTCCTGTTTCCTGCCTGTGAGAACCAGGCAAGTTCAGACATGTTCAGTATCACCTACAGCTGCAATGGACGTAACACGCAAGGAACAATGTGGCTTTGAAATTCTGCTTTCGTCTCAACAAATCTTCAGTTGCGGCCTATACAATCTTACAGGAGGCCTATGGAGAGTCTGTTCTTTCCTACAGCACAGCTCGAAGGTGGTTTAAAATGTTTAAAGAGGGGAGACAATCAATTTCAAAGGAAGGTAGACCCGGTGCTCCAGTTACTGCTCTTACGGAAGAAAACATCAACACTGCTGCTGTCATTGTGAGACAGGATCGACGAATTACCTTAAGATCACTTTCTGAAATACTGTACATTTCATTGGGTGCCACCCACACGTTGGTGACAGAAACATTACACATGAGACGTGTTTGTGCGCGATGGGTTCCAAGACTGTTGATTCCCGAACATAAGGACATTCGCATGCAGGTCGGCATGCAGTTAAAGTTGATGTTAGAGGAAGATCCGGAGTTTCTTTCAAACGTAATCACTGCTGATGAAACTTGGCTACATCATTTTGATCCTGAGAGGAAACAGCAAAGCTCAGTGTGCAAATCTCCTTCACATCAACCCCCCAAAAAGCAAAAGTGGTTGCTTATGCTGGTAAAGTTATGGTCATCTCATTCTTTGATATTCGTGGAATGGTTTATCAGCATGTTGTACCTGCACACACATCAGTAACTGGACAATACTACAGGGAGGTCTTGAAAATATTGCAAGTTCATATCAGGCACAAAAGACCACATTTCTGTTAAGCAGGCTGGATGCTGCACCACGATAATGCGCGGACGCATATTGCCAATGCTGTTGCGTGAAGTGCATTCCTCACCCTCCCTAGAGTCCGGATTTAGCCCCATGTGACTTTTTTCTATTCCCTAACTTGAAGAAACGCCTTCGTGGGAGGCATTATCCATCATCAGAAGCAGTGGTGAAGGCTGCGGAGGCGATTTTGAAGGATCTCTCAAAATGGTTTCCAGCATGTCTTTGAAGACTGGCAGAAACGCTGGGACAAGAGTATCGCATTCAGGGGAGACTATTTTGAGAAGGGCCATCAAAATTATGAGGATGAGTAAAGGTACGTTGTCAAAAAAAAACTGTAATCATTCATTATTGAACAGCCGTCAAAGAATGGGACGTAGAGAACCATGGCACTGAAGAGCGTGCATGAATAAAATCTCAGAGTCTTTACTTCGACTACTGATATTTTATCACGTCATTAATTTTTTTATTCCGCTTCAGCCTCTTTAAGTGAATTGCCTTAACCTACAGATACTGCGTACCCATAGCTTTTACTCCCGTACTATTTGTCTTTCTTGATTCTGGAACACGATCATCGAAAATCGATTCTCTATTTACATGTCAGCTCAACGAGTTTAAGGGCGCCGATGTAGTCTGTCGACTCTCTCTCTCTCTCTCTCTCTCTCTCTCTCTCTCTCTCTCTCTCTCTCTCTCTCTCTCTCTCTCTCTCTCTCTCTCTCTCTCTCTCTCTCTCTCGCTCTCTGAATACTTACTTTCGTAATAAAAGAAATCCCATCCAAGACTTCAGCAGGGCTACATTGTTACCATTTAATTTAACAATTGGTGGGGTTGCAGGAAACTTCCAGATTTTTACAAAACAGAAGATCTAAATGTAATTTCGTTTGAAAATTAAGTATATTTTCTTTTGTTTTGCTTTCTTTTCGTGTTTCTCTTTCTTCATATTTCCGTTTTCGTTTGTATCCAGCATTTAATACTCGCCGTTCTTTTCTTAAGGGTATCTATGACTGTAAATTTGAAATGCCGAACTAATAATACTGGGTTTTTATGATTTATACCACAGATGTAACTTACAGAGGTGGCCAAATTATTAGACCAAGCTGAATATTAGTCAAAAAAATTAACATACTTCAACCCAACTCCGAATTAGTGACAACATTGGATGTGACAGTGATTGAATGATATATTAGAATCATTCAGGGATATTTTATGATGATGTGTGGGATGTTTTGTAAGCATATGTTGGTATAACTGCTAAGTTAACTATCAGCTACTCTAAGAGTTCATTTATTGTGTGCATTTAATACGTGCTCGCGCAAGTTTATAGGATATTTCAAAAGTTTATCTTTAGAACTCTTAGCTTTATTTTGTCAATAGACTTCTGTATTATACTAAAGCTTTTAAAGTTCTGTGCATGCAGTGGAAGACTAGAGAACCTGTTAAATTTAATGTTAAAGGAAATTTGAGGTTATGAGGAGGAACACTGACTTATCACCTAGAAAAATTGGTATTACAAGGGCACTAATAGCAGAAGGGCGGTATACATATAATGAAATAGCACAGAGATACGAAATATCACAAAAGTCTGTAAGCAGAATGAAATAAATGCACAAAAACAATGAGATACACCAAGCACAGCAAAGCGGGATATGAGGTAGAAAAAACAATTTAGGTAATAGATGTGTAAGAAAAGTTATGACTGAAGCACGTAGAAACCAAAAAGCCACTAGTAGAGATTTGAGGAATACTTTAGTAGCTAGAGGCTTAGAAGTATCATCAAGAACTATCAGGAGAACCCTGTTCGATGGCAGTTTGAAGGCTCGAAGACCCAGAGAGAAAGCAAAGCTCACAGCAGATATGGCAAGAAAGAGGCTCGACTGGGCAAAGGGACTTAAACATTGGTCTTCTGATGACTGGAAAAATGTAATTAAATTGCTACACTGTTTTACTCTTTCTCACAAAGATAATTTAATTTAATAACCAGATTCAATTATGGATAACCTTCATAGACTATACAAAGGTATTATTCGGGATAACTTATTAAGTATATTGTTGACCAATAGCTGCCATTATTATGGATATCTCTATCCAGGTGTGTTTTAGTGATGAATTGACGTTTGAAGTTACTGACGAAAGCAGTCAGTATGTCCGGAGGACACCTGAAGAAGAGTTTCATCCCCAGTGTGTACAACAAACTGCGAAACACCCTACAAAGATGATGGTCTGGAGCGTTATATCTGTCCATACTACTGGAAGATTGTACGGGGCATGTTTTTTAAGTCAGTACCGTTTTGCGATGCCGCCACCGCAGCGCTATGGTCGGCGTTCCGCACATGTGCGCTGGTTACCTACATCTCTTGTCTACGCACTGACGCCATTACAATCTTATTCTTCATTGTATACGTTGGTTACTGAGTGTTTAAGATGCCTTCGACAATCGTGAGTCCCACCAATTGTGAAGTACGGGCTGTTATACGATTTCTCAGTGCTAAAGGCGTAAAACCGATCGATATTCATCGTGAGATCTATGAAGTTTACGGACAAAAAATTATGAGTGATGGAATGATAAGGAAATGTGTGAGAGCATTTAAAGATGGTCGCACAAAAATGTGCATGACGAGAACGGAGTGGGCGTCCTTCGGCCGTTACTGAAGATTTGGTGCAGAATGTGGACGAAAAGGTGAGAGAAAACAGGCGCTATGCAATTCCATCATTGTGCGACTATTTTCCTCAATATTCTCGTAGTGTTTTGTATCGTATTGTGATTGAGAACTTGAAGTACCGGAAATTGTGTTCACGTTGGGTTCCGAAAATGTTGACGGATTTGCACAAAACCCAACATTTAGGCAGTGCATTGACTTTCCTTGAGCGGTACCACGATGAAGGTGAAGGATTTTAGACCAAAGTGTTACTGGTGACGAAACATGGGTGGCCTACGTCACTCCAGAATCGAAACAACAATCCATGGAATGGCGATATTCATAATCACCCACAAAAGTGAAGTTTAAGCAAACAATTTCTGCCCGGAAAATCATGTGCACAGTTTTTTGGGACAGAAAAGCAGTATTACTAGTGGAGTTTCTGCCTCGTAATGAGACAATCAATGCAGCGTCTTATTGTGAGACATTGAACAATCTGCGCCGTGCAATCCAGAACAAAAGACGTGGCAAGTTGGGTATCCGTTTGCTGCATGACAATGTCCGTCCACATGTGGCTAATCGGACCAAAGATCTCATCAAATCATTTCAATGGGAAACTCTAGATCATCCTCCATACAGCCCTGATCTGGCGCCCAGCGACTACCATTTGTTCCTGCACTTGAAGCAACATCTGGGCGTTTAGCGTCTTCAAGACCATAACGAATCCAAAACAGTTGTGATAAAGTGGTTAGCACGTCAGGCGGCAGAATTTTATGAGGAGGGTATTCAAAAACTGGTGCCACGTTATGACAAGTGCCTCAATATTCACGGAAATTATGTAGAAAAGTAGATTAAGGTACAGGCTTTCGTGTAAAAATAAAATTATTGCGATATCTATGCACGTCTTTTTTAATTCCAAAACGGTACTGACTTAAAAAAACATGCCTCGTACTCTCTTGAGGGTACCATGGGGCAAGATCAGTACCTAGGAGTTCTTCAAACTCTACTTCTACCCCAGATAAGGGATTGGTTTGGAAATTATTCATGTATCTTTATGCATGATGGTGCACCGTGTCACAAAGCCAAGAAAATAACACAATATTTACGTGATTTAGATCTTTGAGTGCTTCCATGACCAGGAAATAGTTCTGATATGAACCCGATAGAGAATTTATGGTCCATTGTGAAGAAGAAATTCAATAAAACCCACGTTACAGCTAAAACCCAACATATCGAGACACTTATAAATATCTGACAACATGATATGGATGTTAAAAATAAGTGTAAAAGATTGTTTGAGAGCATGTCTAACTGAATAAAGATCTTAATTTCCAACAAAGGAATATATACCAAGTATTCCCTCAAGATTTTGTATCATATATATGTATCTGAGAGCTCGTGTATTAATGTTAAGTAAATAAAGAAGGTTTTCAGAGCTTTGGTCTAACGATTTGGCCACCTCTGTAGTGCAAATAAGATACAGCTCAAATTTGTCAATTTCACTTTGACAGTTTGGAAAATATGGTCAAATTTGTTTATTTTTGGTTACGTCACCTAAAAAGTCCCTTGCGATAAAAAAAACTTAAATTTTTAGTTTAAATTTAGATTTAATTTTTAAATTAGTTTAACAACAGGTTCCCAATATTTACGTTTTTTGAATTTGCCCTAAGTTTCTCTGTGTCTCAATTACTTTAGACTCCAGACATTTTTAAAGCTATGAATATGTTTTTTTTTGCCCAAAATTTGAAACTTTTGTGTTTTGAAGTAAAGAAGTGTGCTTAAATACATCTCATAGTAAAACCCAGGCTAATGTCCATTCACTGTGTCTCTATGAACGTCTGTAGCAAATTTCATTAGTCTTAACACTAAGACTGCGACACAAGGAGCATTTTAAATGATGAATAATGCTAAAATTTTCAATAGCGAGAAAACAAGGATAAAGAATTAGAATTCATATCTAACACTAGCATTCATGTAACTTTCAAACTAGATTAGAGCTTGTTGATGCTAGCTAAGCAATCTTTGGCTTCAGGAAGGCTTACACTATCTTATAGACTAAAAGGAGGAAAAGGTGATTTTTTGAAAATGTTCATGAAATTTCAATCATTCATATCCTTATACCCTGGTTGCTAAATATTAATCGATTAACTATACACTTAACTATACACTTCTGTTTTAAACTATACATAGGTCCTATAGATAGAGTCAACATGAAACATTCAATGCCATGGCCGGGATTTGAACCACGGATCTCCTGGTTTCCGTCCAGTCGCTCTTAACCTTTGAGCTACCTTGGCCAAATTGGACAGAAACCAGAAGATCTTTGGTTCAAATCCAGGCCAGGGCATTGAATTTTTCATGTTGACTCTATCAAAAACCTTAGCCTATATACCACTATTATGAAGAAATGATTAATTTCCATCAATTAACTAAAATAATAAGAGTTAAATGGTGAAGCCTGGGACTTAACTACTTACAATAGTAATTCGCCACAAACGGTGCATCTCTTATGCGAGAGCCCCTAGTGCTCTACCGGGGAAATATATAAGTCAATTGGAGAGTTTAGTGTCGTAACGGCAAGTTGGCCATGGTAGCTCAATGGGTTAGAGTGACTGGACGGAAACCAGGAGATCCGTGGTTCAAATCCAGGCCATGTCATTTAATTTTTCATGTTGACTCTATCTATCAAAGATCTTAGCCTATGTACGGCTAGTGTGAATAAATGATAGATTTCCATCAATTAACTAAAATATGCATACTATTTTCAGTAAAATATTAATACACCTGAGTTAAAATATCCCAAATATCTATACTGATTAAAATTGTGCATCCGTTTTCACGTTTTAAATTATATTTGTTATTTATTCCCAAATTTTAATTTGTTTGTCCTTTTTATAAAAAAAAAAAAAAAAACTGAAAATTTTTTCCGATCTATATAAAAGTATTTTATGTACAATAGTTTACTAAATTATCAGATTTATAACTACGTGTATCTGAGTTTAAAACAATGAAATTCACTTTCTATAAAATTTATACTTCTATTCTGAAATGTCGTTTAAATATAAAACAAAATATAATTATGAAAGTGCAAAATGGTTTCAGAAAAGGAAGAGCATGTTCCAACTGCATATTTACTGTAAATTAGATAATTGAAAAACACAGGGAGTTCCATGTACCGACTTATATGGCATTTGTAGAGTTTGAGAAGGCCTTTGACAAGGTAAATAGCAATAAATTATGGAGTATTATAAAAGAGAAAGGTGTACTACAAAATTTAATGACAAAAATAAACAAAGGAGTAAGACAAGGGTCTTCACTTTCACCGTCACTTTTTAATATTTATATTGACGATGTCATATCTGATTGACAGACAAAATTAGATTCGCATTTTATAATTAGAAATAGATATTTAGATACTTTATTACTTGCAGACGATCAAGTTCTCATATCTATCTCAGAAAATGGTCCACAAAAAGCATTACATATATTAACTAACACTGTCTGTCAATATAGTTTAACAATATCTATAAATAAAACCAACGTTTTAGCCTTCAATAGATCCAGTACCAGAAGGGCCAAAATATTATTAGAAGGAAAACCCATTGAACAATTCAACTGCATTATCTTGGTTGCAATATCTCTTATTTTAAAAATAATGACATTTTAAATAAAATCAGCAAATTTAATGGTATGTGTGGCACCATAAAGATAACCTTAAAATTACGAAAAGAGAGACTAAATTAAATTATTTTAAAGTAATGCCAGTTCCCATTACGTGTTTCAAATGGGAAGAGTTCTGCCTGTAGCGAATCAGGTGCGTTAGAGGCCTTCAGCGTTGCCACCTCGTCATCACCAATCTTTTTATATTTCCCTCTCTCTCGCACACTTGCGTGTGTTCGTGGCGCTAGACGTAAGGGAACGCAAACTGAATTTTTCAAAGTTTTATAATCATGCAGTTGCTGAAATCACAATTGCAACATGGATATTCGTATATTCCGCAAATGGTTTAAGTATTTAGTTTAAAATTAATTATAGTTTATGAATTACTTATTTTTCTAATCCAACGAATATACCAGCGGTGCATCCGTATAGCTGTGAATGTTACGTTAAGAGAGAATACGTCATTGTCATTGTCTTCAACGTCTGAGTACTGCAAATTTATGATGATAGGTTCCAAAATCTCGTTACGTGCTATTTCTTTCCAAAAGTCGTCTTCTTGTAGTTTATCTGATGTCTCATTCAGTTTTCCCAGTCTTGTTGTGTTCCTTGTTAATTTCTCTGTGAATAAGTCGTTCAACGTCAGTCACTTTAAAAATATTATTTCTATTTGCAACATAATTTAAGCCCAATTAACTCTGTTGGATTGTTCTAGCAGTAGTAAGGGGGGGGGGGAGATGGATCGTATCTCATTGATCCAGCTGACACACTTTTTCATGGAAGAGTAACTGAATAATTCTGCTTTGAACTCTCTAGAGTAAATAGAGATTACGAACCATTCATAAACAAAGATATAATGTGACCAGACACGATCTGCTAGACCAGGAGGAAGAATTTAACAAACACCTTGGCTTATTCAAAGTACATATTTCTTTTATCACGTCATGTCAAATGTTTACGTTTCAGTTCTGAGTAATTTCAAATATACGTTCACGTATACATACCAACCAACAATGATATTCATTACAGTGCTTACATCGCAATGCATTGTTATAATATAACGGTATCTACTTTAATTATTTGTATCAGGAAAACTATTTGAGCTAAAAATAGGGAGTTTTTACGGTTATGTTAAATACATTACTCTTTACTTTGTGGTGGATCAGTTTTTGCAAAATCCGAATTTTTGTCTTAGCGGAAATATTATTTGAGATTGATTAGGTTGCCGCTCGTCATACACCACTTAGGGGGAATGCAATGCAACAACACCGCAGTACTCCGATTGGTTGCTCACCTAGCAGCGCTCAAGGACAAACATCTTCTCATTTGAAACAAGTAATATATTATTATATGCTAGTGAATTATAGACTCTAACAAAAAAGAAAGAACAAATGATTGAAACAGCAGAAATGAAGATTTTATGAAATATAGCAGGGTATAATCTTAAAGATAAGCAAAGAAGTGAGGACATTCGAGAAGAATTGTATATTTTTAAGCTAACAGATATAATAAAACAATAAGGTAAGTTGGGGAAGACGGAAGTTTCCTAATATTTTGTTCATCTGAGACAAGATAGCAGCAGTTACCACAGCCTAGCAGTTGTGTTCTTACGTTTTATATCTCGCTGTATCCAGTGATAAACAAGAAACTACTATCTGTGAACTTGGTAGGTAGAAGCAATGTAATACTTCGTTGCCCATACATAAGGTCTAGCACTTGTTGTACTGCATGGAGCTTTATCTGGGACAGGAATTTGGGACTATTCTATTCTATTTATCTGTGTCTTCATCAGCCACACGTTCGGGCGCAATTTGTACGGGATTTTTATATTTGAGATGGGATGCACGTTGACTTTTCGAAGATCCACGTCAAGAAGCCAGAAATAACAAATTCGTTGTATTTTGATTTCTTTCTTGATGATTGTACTCGGTTAACTAAGAGTCATGAGATTCTTGGTTTTAAGGCGTGGTTTGGAATAAAGTTTCGGAGAAGTCAAATTCTGTAACTATTTAATTGTATTATTTAGATTACATTTTGCTTGAACTTCCTTTCCCAGTCACTTCCAACATGTCGATAAATTCTTACTTTGTTATATTTACACAGATTCAAAATATTACTTAAATGTTCTTGATCTTGCACCACTATTCATCACACTCACCATTACAAAAACATCTCTCTATACCAAGATTATTGATTTTTCCGTAACTATCGTTACTCATATCTTAATTTTGTGATTGGCCGATTTGATTCCACGTCACATTACGTCATACAATTATTACTATGGCCAATCTTATTTAAGTTGCTAAATAGATTTACATATTCATTTTTTTTTTATAATTTTATAAATTTTTCATAGCTTTTCTAAATAGGTATAACTCGAAACTTCTGTTACATATCTAACCATGATATTTTACCATGTGCGTCTTTGTGAGTCTTTATGGCTGGTAGCGTACACCAAAAATAAGGTTCACTTGCATCTACCCCCAGATATTGGGGGAAGTCGAAAGTTCTTAAACCATACTGATAAATTATAGATGACCGCTTGACTGATCATTCCTCAAACCATTGAAAACCTTTTGGCAGCAAGCTTTGAATACCTGGATTCATTCAAACCCTGGCCGGAGAGTTACAAGACTGCAGGTTGCTTCTCTCCTTTCTTTATTGTATCATGTCTCTAACACGCGTTAAATTTACATTATATAAAGTGTCTAACATGTTGTGATACAAATGCTCAATTACTCTATTTTTTAATTTCAAACTTCATATTGTTGCATCTTCCTCCATGTTGTTCCATTTTCCCCCCTGTTAACTCCCATCTTCGCCTAATGATGGGGTAAGGTGTAAGTTTTGTTGCAATTGGTTTAATTGTACCTTTTTATCTCCTCACATTTAAGGACACTGATTACTTTTTTTAATGTAAATTTATATTGAGGAATTAATCCTTAAAGAATTAATCCTTTTAAATACATACTCCGATATATGGGTGATTTTTGATTAATTAGAGCCAACTGAAAAATTCAATGCCATGGCCGGGATTTGAACCACGGATCTACTGGTTTCCGTCCAGTCGCTCTGACCCTTGAGCTACCATGGTCAACGTGGTCAACTGGATGGAAACCAGTAGATCCGTGGTTCAAATCCCGGCCATGGCATTGCATTTTTCAGTTGGCTCTAATTAATCAAAAGCACTGATTACTGTTTCTCCCAGTAACAATTAAATATTGTGACGGGCTAACCATGGATGGAAATAGATAAGGAGCACATGGCCAGACCGTACACGGGAGAGTAGCTCAAAGGTAGAATTTACATGCTTTGCGAGAGGTTGGGGTTTTCTATCACGTTACAAAAGGTATGGGTAACACTAACTAAAACTACAATTCACTTAATAAGAATATTTACTACAACAACGAAAGGTACATAGGTGGCCAGAGTGGCCAATTACCTGCCTCAAGAGGCTGCAGACAGGATCCACCCGTTCAGGCCGAAGGATGCTACAAGAGAGCGAGAAACCGGTTTACACAAACTTATTACCCAATGGGTGATGGAGTGGGAGAGTGACGTCACACGTACTTCTGCAGTAAAATGAATTACTATTTATGTTAGTCAAAACAGTCACTTGTGACAATATCTTGATATACTTTTTATATTTTTCTCCATTCCCATTTCCATGAAAAATGGCCATATCCGTTAAGTATGTCATCTTCCCCCGACTTACTTTATAGAAATAACTGGAAGGAACATGTCGATAGAATGCATGATAGCCGCATTCCAAAATTAGTTTTAGATTACAAAACATTTGGCAGAAGAAATATTGGTAGACCAGGAAAAAGATGGATACAACACTTTTAATTTAAAATTTTTGAGACCTAAACAAGCCTTGATGGCTTAAACTGTGAAAAATTGTTGTTGTTGTTGTTGTTGTTGTTGTTGTTGATGATGATGATGATGATGATGATGATGATGATGATGATGATGATGATGATGATGATGATGATGATAATAATGAATTTCGCTTTTAATTTTCCTTTCCAAAACTATTAACATGTTTGTGCGAACTTGAATCATTAAATATTCACGCATGTTGTGAAGAAAGAGGTACTCATGAACGTTAATAATGTGTACAAAACGATCCGTAAAAGTGTACATATTGTGACTTCGTTCACATGCTGAAACTGTCACTTAACTGTAGCTTAATAACCCAATGAACTTACAGTGTAAGTTTGCTAGCTCACACTGTCATTTCAGTAATGCGAGCTAGTTCCAATTATCACTATCACTTCGCTTTCCTCGCGACGTTATGAAACAAAAAGCACGATTTAGTGTAATTTCTGGACGGTTCTCTCGCTGGGGAGTCGAACATGAAACGTCTCTTTAGCAAATTGATTGTAAAGCTCGTCTATTTTAATTACTTTTCACATTCCGCATACCGAGTGAGATGGCTCAGGAGGTTTCGTCTGCGGCCCACATTCGGGAGGCGCGGGTTCGATTCCGTGTCCGACCTACCTGACCAATCGGTTTTTCGGGGGTTTCCCGGGTCGCTAGGCGAATGCTGGGTAGGTTAATTACATCCCCCAAATTTCCTGTCCCTCCATTTCATCTCCATTATCATTTCATATCATCTCTCATCTGGTGGTCTGTTTCAGGGTAGAAGCATCGGCGGGTGTCTCGGCGGTGCATGGCAGGATGATATGCTCTGAAGAAAACTACTTCCTCCTCCAGTAGGTCAGTTGCCGGTCTCCGCTGCTCTACTGGGACCACTTCGGTACCCCCAGCCAGGGACCTTTGGGGCTTAGATCGTCTGCCTGGGACCGTTAGGACTCGGCTGCTGGGCTCGCTGCCGTACCACTGTAGGTGAGCGTGTCCGTTGTCCTGACCTGTCGGGGGAAGTCTCTATCCAAGTAAACTGTAGGGACCCTGCCCTCTGTACTGTCGTGGCTCCTTGGGTCGGCCGCCCTCTGTCTCCTTCGCCTCATCCTTCCTCCCGCGTGTGCCCCACTTGGGGGCATAGAAACAAAGAGCCCAGCATGGTGACCTACGTACCAAATCCCCTCCGTAATGAAATCCCAATCCCATTCCCCATATTTCTGCAGCATACAACATTCTTGACTCTACCAGTGTTTCATACATTCTGGAGCGGTTCCCCTTCTTGTGGTTTGGATTTATATCACACGATGTGGTGACATATCTGAAGAAGGATTCGCCCCGTCGTGAGGTCTACGCCCCACACGCGCAAAAGTTTCGCGCTCCCTCGGTGTGGCGATGCTTGTAAAAGCCAAACCTTACTTGATGTAGAAGCGATGAACCTTTCGTCTAAAAGCCGTGAAGATGGTGTTTTCGAAGATTTCTATAAATCCTCTCTCCGGCAGCTGCGGCGAGCGATGAGATGTGAAACTTCTCAGTTATGGTATCGATACAAAAGGGTTTTCACTTTTAGACAACTATGGAATAAAATAATTAATACTTTCACTAATTTCACTTTACTTGGAATTTTATTTCTTGACATCCTTTTCTTCTTTATATGCGAATTTTTCCACTGATGTATATAGCCGTTTACTATATTTTAATTTTACCCTTTTATTTATAAACGATGCAACGTTTTTTTTACTTAAATTATTTATCGTAGCGTCATATATTCGATATATATTTTAAACGTTTACTAAACGTTCATAAATGATGAACTCCAATAACTTCTCGTAGTTTCAAGAAGTCTCTTACCGAAAACACGTCTGCCCTCTTCGAGAGTTCAAGCCAGAAGAAAAAAAATTAAGAATAAAATAATTGGTTCTTTTTTTCTGTTTTTGTTGCTAAGCCACCGCAATACGTAATTCTGGTTGGGCCTACGTCATCATTTGGGATTTCAATAAACCTAAGCATTTGTTGCATCATCTATATGGCCTGCTTGGTTATTAACTTAAGTTGAATTACAGATGGCCATGTTTACCTAATATGTCCTTGTATGCAATATCAGCTTCAATTCTCTCTAACCATTTACTTGAGCCCAGAGCAGCACCAGGTGTAGTAGCCTTGGAAGAATTAGGTAAAACCAAAAGAAAAGGCATTATAATTGAAAGAGTTTTAAATGTTGGTATATACGTTTGAGTAAAGATAAGGATGAAATCCTAAAGGTATGTATGAATCAACAAAAGAAAATAGGAATTAGGAAAAGTTGGTGGGATGAGGCCGAAAAAATTCTGGAAGAAATAGGAATGGGCGATCTATGGAATATAGAACTGTTTTGGAAAATAGTGAGAAATAAATTGGAGAATATAGAAATACAAGAAATATGGTGAGGGCTAGAATGCAGTATATCATTGAAATGTTATAGGTTAATAAAACGAGAATGGGGAAGAATAAAGATATGTGCACCAAGGTAACAGACAGCAGAGGGAAGAAATGGCTTGGATTAGAACAAGATCAATGTTTTTAAGAAGACTAAGAAGTAACAATGTAGACATACCTATGTGAATTATGTGGAGAAACAGAAAGTACAGTTCATATTTTAATTGAGTGTAAAGAGTTAGCAGCATAAGGGCAGGAAGTATGGGAGAAGAAATGGGAATAGATGCATAGTGAGTTCATAGCCATAAAATGGTTATTGGGAAACATAAAAATAGAAATACAAATATCGGGAACATGTTTTGGAAAGTTAAACAGAAATGGATGAGAAAAGTAAAGAGTGGGAAAGAAAATATGATGGGATAAGGGAAAGCGGCCAGTGATAGTGGAGGATAGAAGAGTGACTATGCTACTCAGCAAGGCAAAAGTCCTGGGAGCCAAGCGGGCTAAGCTAGCTAGGATAATAACGGAAACGGCGCCATAATTTATACATCCAGATTAAGGAATATGTATATACAGGGTGTACATAAATGAATATCGGGGTTTTAACTGTTTATAATATTTATTACATTAAACTTACAGTTATAATTGATATGTCTAATGAAAAAGCAACTCAAACAGTTTTATCAAGAACCTTATAATTGTTTAATGTGACTACCCTTTGTCACACGGCACACATCAAGTCTATAGCCGAGTTCTTCCTAAACGTTGATAAGTGTGTATTCAGTAATTGTAGCAACAGCTGCTTCAATTCGGTTTCTTGTTTCAGGGAGGTCAGCTGTTAGCCACGCACACAGGATCCTTGGTGAAGCCCCAAAGGTAAAAATCGCATGGCGTTAGGTCAGGAGAACGTGGAGGCCATGCATAGCAAGCCCTGTCATTGGGGCCCTTGCGGCCTATCCAGCGCTCGGGTACAGTGACCTTCAACCAATCGCGTACTTCGGTAAGCCAGTGAGGTGGCGCACCATCTTGCTGGAAAATTAAGTTCTCTGGCTCATTTTCTTCCAACTGAGGGAAGAGTCATTGCTCTAGTGTATCAAGGTAAGAAGTGCCAGTTATAGTAGGTTCACCAAAAAAGAAAGATCCATAAACTTTTCGCTGGGATACGGCACAAAAAAACATTCACTTTAGGAGAATCTCGTTGCACTTGTGTCATCTCGTGAGGATTTTCTGAGCCCCAGATGCTCACACTTTGAGTGTTAACATGTTCAGTAAGGTGAAAGGTCGATTCATCACTGAAGACAATACGATACATAAAATCGTCATCGTCATGAAACAACATGTCGTTTGCGAAGTTGGCACGTAATCCGTGGTCTGTCGGCTTTAGAGCCTGTAATAACTGTAAACGGTAAGGACGTATCCGTAAGCGTTTTCTTAAAACTTTGCAAACAGTCGACATAGCAACGTGTAATTCACGACTAGCCTTCCGGACTGATTTCTTTGGGCTAGGTGTCAACGACTCTCTCACTCGCTCAACAGTCTCTTCACTTACTCTTGGTCGTCACGTGCTCTTACCTATACAAGGACAGCCGGTATCTTCAAACTGATGATACCATCGACGAATGTTATTATCACTAGGAGGAGCACAACCGAATGCACGTTGCACAGTAACTACAGATTTGGTCTTTGCAAACTACAAAACGCTTTCTGTTTACTAGTCGCCATCTTTGCTACTACCGCTGTCTAGCGGATTGCGGCAGAAACATTGGTGCCAAGAAACAAAACTGTGTTGCTTTTTCATTTGACATATCATTTATAACTGTAAGTTTAATTGTAATAAATATTATAAAGAGTTTAAAACCCCGATATTCATTTATATACACTTTGTATTGTAGATAAAATTGTGTAAATAGCAAGTTGGATAACTAAATTCAATTTATAAAATCTGTAGTTTAAAACCGAAAGTTGTGGACGTTATACAAATTTAATTGAATTAACATATCAACTTTTATGAAATATGAATATTTAGGACTGAATTGGTTAATACACACTGGTTCTAAAAATACATTTGCATGTTTTGGCTGAACACGCTTTATAGTCACACTGATAATCACCTCTACGTGAGATTAGTAGCATACTCAAGGAAATTAATCACTTGACTACCCACGCAAGAAATTCTAGGGCGGTGGTATATATTGGAATATCGATCAGAGACAAAATGAGAAGGGGACAATGAGTCCATGTAAAATTGTTTGTGTCGAGCAGAAACTAATGAAACTCTTTTAGTATCGGTAAGACGTACAGAACAATCAATGATTAAGTTTGTAGCAAAGCATAGAATTCCAATTGAACCAGGAACTGTTGGATAGCTATTGTTGTTGACTTTTCATTATAGTGCACAATGGTGGAAATCCCATACCGGAATTCTTACCAAAAATCTTTAGCGTTCTGTAGGGACACGTAAAAGCAATGACGAAACTATACCATTTGATTATGTAATACAATATTTATGAAACCTCGTCTTGCATCAAATATATGACATACAGCAAGACCTGAATGCATTGAATAGCTGGTTTAAGGGCAATAAGTTAACATTAAATATCTGTAAAACAAAATATATGTTATTTCATACGTACCAGTTGAGCCCAGAGGTTCTACTCCCATTAGCCTTGAACCCGTAGGAACAAGACCCGGGCCTCTTTCAACCTGGGAGTTATCCGAGCTGTCCCAAAGGGCGCCCGGCATCCTCCGTGGGGCTTTCCGTAGGGCAAGACCTAGTTTCCTAACAAGCCCTCCCATCTGGTGCTAGGGACACAAGACGGGATGGAAGTGGATACGCCACTTACGCGCGTCAACACTCAAGGTGAAGACTACCGATATGACCTCGGTGGGGCCGCCTGGTGATCTAGCACACCTTCTACTAGCTAAGCAGGCTAGTACCCGGAAACTTAATGGCTTCCCTCAACCCCGTCCGAAGACGTACCCAATCTCCCACGGGTATCGGGAACACACTGCCCCCTCGAGACCATCCCAATCCGAACAACTCCCGAAGGAGGGGCTCGGCTGTTCGGCCCGAGGTTCCTCTAGTAACGTCAGAGGTACCACGAGTGCTAAGGGTCCGCAGCGCCCGCACTTTGGCAGCTGAAAGGGACGGATCCCTTCCCCTACGGGACATACGTACCAGTAGTAAATAACAAGATACATTTTAGTTAATTGATGGAAATTAATCATTTCTCCACACTAGCCGTGTATAGGCTAAGATATTTGATGGATGTAGTCAACATGAAAAATTCAATGCCATGGCCGGGATTTGAACCACGGATCTCCTGGTTTCCGTCCAGTCGCTCTTAACCTTTGAGCTACCATGGCCAACTTGCCTTCCTGACATTAAATTCTCCAGTTGACTCGTATATTTTCCTCGGTAGACCACTAGGGGCTCTCGCATCCGAGATACACCGTTTGTGGCGACATATTATTGTAAGTATTTAGTCCCAGGCTTCATCATTTAACTCTTATTATTTTAGTTAATTGATGGAAATTAATCATTTCTCCACACTAGCCGTGTATAGGCTAAGATATTTGATGGATGGAGTCAACATGAAAAATTCAATGCCATGGCCGGGATTTGAACCACGGATCTCATGGTTTCCGTCCAGTCGCTCTTAACCTTTGAGGTACCATGGCCAACTTGCCTTCCTGACATTAAATTCTCCAGTTGACTGGACGGAAACCAGGAGATCCGTGGTTCAAATCCCGGCCATGGCATTGAATTTTTCATGTTGACTCCATCCAACAAGATACATGTTGATAATGCAGTGATTGAAAGAGTAACAAAAATCACATATCTAGGTTTGATTCTAGACAGTACGCTCACATGGAAGGACCATATCATGCATGTAAAAAATAAGATTCTTCCTGTGTTAGCTGTAATTCACAGGCTGAAATTCAAAGGATTCAGTGTAAATCATTTACGAAGTATCTACCATGCTTTAATTCAATCTCATTTGGAGTACTTAAACATCTTATGGGGTAACTCTGTTAAATATTTAATTCATGACCTCGAAGTACTTCAAAATCGTGCCTTGAAAATAATCTACAATCTACCATTTAGAACAAACACAAAAACACTCTACCATGTAACTAACATTTTACCATTACAAATAAACATAGAGTTGTCCTTGATAATATATCTCCACAAAATAAAAAATAATCTTCTAAAGTCCAATCTAACATTTGAACGCTCCTCACATATATATAATACAAGAAATAAAGGAAACTTAACAAAACCAACAGTGAACACTTCTACTTATGGTCTGAATAGCTTAACCTCACGCGTTATCAACTTATATAATGCGCTGCCACTGGAACTGAAAGGCTGCAGGAACATAAAAGGTTTTAAAAGGAAAGTTGCTGAAAATTTACTGAAGGCATATATTGATAGCTGATAAAGTGTTACACATTTATAGCTGGTTTGAAAGCTGAACTGTTTAAGAAGTAATATGGATTAATGTCCCATAGAATATGTAGCTTCTATTTTTCTGTTAAGTTCTTTGTTACTATTATTTCTTGAGTTATAGTGAATGTCTGTATCTTTGTATGTTTCATATATGTTATTCTTGTACGGTAATTCATTCCTACTATGAAAATGTAATATAAGTATTGTTAAAGGCTGTTTGCCATCATTTTATATATTTTTGTACTGTTCCCTAGCATGAGCTATGGCTCTGGGAACCTTTTCAGATAGCAATAAATAAATAAATAAAAAATAAATAAATATAGGTAATGATTTAATGAATTGGTTGTATTTTGCCTTGTAATGTAGCTGTAGTTTGTTAGGCCCAGCGTTTACAATATTTACACATGTTATTCTTAAAAGAAACCTGACAGACGTGTACTTTGGCACGTGTTGATCACGAGCTTCTCAAGTCTTTAACTCATCACACCTACTTTCTTCCCACGTTTCTTCTCAGTATTCTTATTCCAAGCCGAGAATCAACAGGGCCATCGATTCTTGTCCAGAGTTGACAGGTGGCCCATCCCTCTTCTTGAACTTTGTCAGCGGTGTCCTTTATTTCTTCTTCCTTTGTTTTCCTTTATCACCTCGTCCCATGTGAAACACTCAGCTAAATTCTCAATACCTCTGTTTACTAATTAGTGACAATGGAATAACAAATTTTAACTCAATGTTTTATTTTACTTAGCATTTTTAATAACTGTTCATACCAAAGAACTGTAAAGTGTACTAACGGTAAATATAAATTATGGTACGCTCTCTTTCTACTCGGGCAACAAGCTAGGTGAAAAGACGATTAGATATCAACGTTTCGGGAGTGTGCATCTCTCCCATCATCAGGATATTTATAAAATGTTATAACCACAAATGAAATACCGGGTATATAAACAAAGACAAAACACTATCAAAATTCGCATTACTGAACAAAAGACTCTTTACAGTAAATTAAATGCCAAGTCAGGAGATGACGTGAGTACAGAAAATTGTGTCAAAGAAACGTAACTACTTAACTGGATTATCAAGCTGTATTGATATTTGCTTCTTAAATCGAAGGATATCCATTTTAAGGCCGGTTTCCAAGCGGAGCTGAACTGAAATCCAGTATCACGGTTAAGCGTGCTCCTTTCAGAGGAAATGGCCAAAGCCTACTTAATTCTCAGCTCCCAGTAACTGTTGCATATTGCCCAGATGGTCGTCTCCCGAAAATTGGCTCTATGGTCGTTATCTTAAGCGTGCTCCTTTCAGCGGAAATCGCCAAAGCCTCCTTAACTCTCCGCTCCCAGTAACTGTTGCATATTGCCCAGATGGTCGTCTCCCGAAAATTGGCTCTATGGTCGTTATCTTAAGCGTGCTCCTTTCAGCGGAAATCGCAAGAGCCTCCTTAACTCTCCGCTCCCAGTAACTGTTGCATTTTGCCAAGACGGTCATCTCCCGAAAATTGGCTCTATGGTCGTTATCTTAAGCGTGCTCCTTTCAGAGGAAATCGCCAAAACCTCCTTAACTCTCCGCTCCCAGTAACTGTTGCATATTGCCCAGATGGTCGTCTCCCGAAAATTGGCTCTATGGTCGTTATCTTAAGCGTGCTCCTTTCAGAGGAAATCGCCAAAGCCTCTTTAACTCTCCGCTCCCAGTAACTGTTGCATATTGCCCAGATGGTCGTCTCCCGAAAATTGGCTCTATGGTCGTTATCTTAAGCGTGCTCCTTTCAGAGGAAATCGCCAAAGCCTCCTTAACTCTCCGCCCCCAGTAACTGTTGCATATTGCCCAGATGGTCGTCTCCCGAAAATTGGCTCTATGGTCGTTATCTTAAGCGTGCTCCTTTCAGAGGAAATGGCCAAAGCCTCCTAAACTCTCCGCCCCCAGTAACTGTTGCATATTGCCCAGATGGTCGTCTCCCGAAAATTGGCTCTATGGTCGTTATCTTAAGCGTGCTCCTTTCAGAGGAAATGGCCAAAGCCTCCTAAACTCTCCGCCCCCAGTAACTGTTGCATATTGACAAGATGGTCGTCTCCCAAAAATTGGCTCTATGGTCGTTATCTTAAGCGTGCTCCTTTCAGAGGAAATCACCAAAGCCTCCTTAACTCTCCACTCCCAGTAACTGTTGCATATTGCCAAGATGGTCGTCTCCCGAAAATTGGCTCTATGGTCGTTATCTTAAGCGTGCTCCTTTCAGAGGAAATCGCCAAAGCCTCCTTAACTCTCCGCTCCCAGTAACGGTTGCATATTGCCAAGATGGTCATGTCCCGAAAATTGGCTCCCCCAGATTGTTATCTTAAGCGTGCTCCTTTCAGAGGAAATGGCCAAAGCCTCCTTAATTCTCCGCTCCCAGTAACTGTTGCATATTGCCAAGATAGTCGTCTCCCGAAAATTGACTCTATGGTCGTTATCAAAACAATGCTCTGTCAGCCCAGACTTCTCAGGTTGCGTTCAACGAATGCTCCGTTCATGTTCGTTTATTCTGGTAGCGATGGTCCTTCCGGTTTGTCCTGTATACGTTGTCCCACATTCACATTCACCTGGCTTGCTGCCCGAGAAGAAATTGAACAATAACTTCTAGCCAACCAAAGATTATTTTCTTTAAATTCAAATTTGATATCCTACAAGATAATTCTCGCACCGCCTGTAGTTAACACGGTCATATCTTTAGCACACTTTTGTTTTAGGAATATGTCGCTGAACAAACGGAATGTCACTAAAAGTAACCAGAGAGCACTATAATAAAATAAATATGTGACATTTTTGTTTTGGTGAATTCCATTAGCTTTCGTTCTATATACAGTAAATACTCTTTAAAGCGGAACGCGATGGTTCCGGCATGTATTTTCCATCTTCCAGAGGGTTGGTTGGGTTTGAATACCAAGAAATTATGAAATAGTCGCACAGGTTTATAGTGAATGAATAGTATAGAATGAAGTGTAAATAATTATAGGCTAATATGTATTATGTACTATATTTTCAACTTACAATAATAACTGTAGTTTATCGGCTAGCTTCCGACGTATCTCTTTTCTTCCTACGTTCCCTCCATAGTTGAAAAGATTGTGAATGCACATCTCATGTCTTATTTTGAACAATTCATCATGTAACTGACATCATGGATTCCGTGAAAAGTGCTCAACAATATCAACCCTAACAACCTGGGTTCGAGGCGTGTCCGTAAAATAAGATCTCCAAGGCGCTGGAGCCGTGAGGAACGCTATTACGTGAGATCCGGCAACACTGGCGTGTAGCTTGGTTTCACCCCATCAATTCCCCACCATAACGAACCCTTTGCAACTATTAGTCCTGGCTGGGCAGCCGTTTGCGATGGAGCTTCCTATCACTTTCGCCGCCAAGGGCGAGTTGCGTGCAGTTAGGCACGTATTTAGAAGTCAGTTTCTGGGGGAGGGGTCTAAAAAGTCTACGTTGAATTATTTGCTTTTAATAAATAATTAATCAGGGATGTGTTTTTATCATGTTAGTAAAAATTAAAAACATGTAATATATTCACATGACTTTCTCCACCCAAGCTTCTACAAATTGTTCTTAGAAAAGTTTGTTTTTGTCTTGTTTATTTTAATAAAGTCTGTAGAAAGGCCTTGAACATTGCACATTTGTTGTTCTTATACCTGGGATAAAGTGATATAAGCAGTAATCATATATTTATAAAGCGAACCACTGATTGATACATTTGAAGTATTAGTTCTCCTTGAACTTAGAAATTAAAAATTACATACCTTTAAGAAAGTATCCGGGAATTCTAATCAACAAAATATAATATATCGGAATTGGCTAACTTTGCAATACATTATTTGTGTATTTTAACGAGTTGTACAGCTGCTGTGCAGTAACCTTTCGTTTATCTTTTAAATAACTTCATGTCTGCCTGACAGTGAATAGAGACGATAAGATCAGAAGCTTGAATAAACTTTTTCGATTTATTTTAAACTAAATTTTATTTCAACTATTTATTACAATTTTGAGGCGATAATTCATTTGGGGGGTCCGGACCCTCTGGACCCCCCCTTAAATACGTCTTTGCGTGCAGTGATCCGTTGAGTGCCAAGGGCACTACCCCGACTGAAATTCATCGTCAGTTATGTGAAGTCTATGGGCCACAGTATATAGACGTCAAAAACGTGCGAAAGTAGGTCAGAGAGTTCAAAGACGGACGTACAGACGTCCATGACGAACAGCGTTCTGGTGGGTCTTTGGTTTCAGCCGAAACAATTGCAAAAGTAGAGCAAGAAATGCTTAAAGATCGGCATGTGACAGTTCGCGAGCTGTGCGAACTTATCCCTGAAGTCAGACTACGATTGACAAGATTTTGACCGAACATTTGCATTATCGCAAGGTGTGTACGAGGTGGATCCCCAAAATGCTCACCGAAGACCATAAACGGCAACGTGTTGAAGCGGCCCACCGATTCCTGGAGCGCTATGCAGAACAGGGCGAGAAATTGTTAGATACAGTTGTCACTGGCGATGAAACCTGGGTGTACTACACAACACCAGAAACTAAAGAACGTTCTCGTCAGTGGCGGCATTCGAATTCGCTGAAGCCGCGAAAGTTCAGACATTTTCTGCTGGCAAAGTGATGGCCTGTGTGTTCTGGGACAGAAAAGGTGTATTGTTGTGCGAGTTTATGCCTACCGGCACAACAATAAACGCTGCTAGCTACTGTGAGACTTGAAAAAAATTGCGACGTGTCATTCAAAATCGAAGGAGGGGAATGCTGACGACAACGCTCGTCCCCATACTGCACATGCAACGGCTGATCTCCTGGCCCAGTTTGGATGGGACACCCTCACCCATCCCCCCTACAGTCCAGACTTAGCACCTAGTGATTATCATCTGTTTCCTGAGTTGAAGTCACACCTGGGTGGAACACATTTCCAGACCGACGATGATTTGAAAAACGTGGTTGAGCGCTACCTGCGCAACTTGGCGGGAGAGTGCTATGACAAGGGTATACAAAAACTGCCACAACGCATGGATAAGTGATTACGTTGAAAAATAGCTGTAAGTTCCGCTTTACCATCAATGTAACATTCATTGACAGTAAACATGTTTTCTATATTAAATAAAATTGGAGACCTTATTTTACGGACACGCCTCGTAAATGATGCTTCTAAAATGATAGTGTCACGGTAACAGGCATAAATGTTTCGGCACAAATAAGAAAACAGTCGGCGGATAAAGTGTCAAGGTAATAATGAGCCTGGCTAAGCAGTTAATGATAGCGCGGCTATTGTAAACAAGCGCCGGCAAAGCAAAGGTAATTGAGGTAAAGGACTTGCCGGCATAGATTAAGTTACGCTTCTGGAATGTGATAGAATACTTGGTTTCTTTATTCTTCCGGAAAAGTCTGGACTGGTAGAGATTGTTCGGGTTCTGGTTTATTTTAGAACAATCTAGAATTACGAATTAGGTATTTGTAAACAGAGTAAGTAAGCAGAGTTGTAAAGACAGTTGTGAAACAGTGTTGTGAACGAGAGACAGCTGAAAGTGTTACTGTCATCGACCTTGGTAGACTGATGGTGACGTAACGTAACGCTGCTGTAATCTATAAGAGTATTTCTACGTAAATAAAGGAGATTTTTAATTTCTGCAACTCGGCCTTTTAGTTGTAACCCACAAGGTTACAAATACATAAGAAACAACAGACAGCAGTTCTGATATGTGATAATTCTAAAGATTTTGATTGCGTCTGCCATGATATATTACCACAAAAATTAGAATTCTACGCCATAAGGGGCACTGTTTTAGGCTGGTTTCAAAATTATCTTAACTGTCGTAAACAAAAAATAATCATTAACGTTCCGTTGGGTGCGTCAACTGTCGTGACGCCATTAGTCGCGATGTATCTGCTGGATAGATATGTTTTAGTATTTGTCTTCAATTGCTTTAAAACGAATGCACGTTATTACGAATCAGAAGCGTTTCCAAGGTCACCTGTTGTCCAGAAGTAGTGAATATTTTGCCGTCCTCCGCGGAACACGCCAACAAGACGTCTGTTGGTATGTTGCACTTTAGTAAGTATGAGGGGCCCGGATTTTGATGAAAAATAATATTTTTTTCTGAGTAGTCACAGACGATGCTTACTGGAAATTAAGTGCATTCCGGAACAAATACCTTAGATATATATGGTTTTTATTGGTGATCAAAATGCATTTTTTATACATTTTTATAAAATCAATTTTCAACATTTAGATGCATTTTCCGGTCATTTTCTCTCTTTTTCACGAATTTATTGGGCATTTTCAGCTGTAGCCCGCATTCGGGAGGACCGGGTTCGATTCCCGTGGCAGACCTGACCCTGACCTATGGGCTTTTTGGGGGTTTTAAAATAATCTGCGGTTGAATGTTCATTGATATCATAATTTTTTATAAAATAGTAGCTTTGTAAGTGTGGTAAACATATAATTAACACAGGTTAGCGTCGTAACAGTGCTGATGAATTTATGACGCATCAATTCGAGGAATCGCTGATTACATCATGCAATACGTGTAGATTGCATCAGTCAGGACTTCAGGAGCTAGAAGTGTCGCAGTAAGAAGAGTAGTTTGTGAGGTGTGTAATGTTGTGGAATTGAAATGCCGAAACAAAAGCAGTCAACTGCATCCCGTTTGAAACAGTATGTGTGCGGAAACATATTCTCTACTGATGGAACTGTATTCTTCTGTAAAGTATGCGAAATTTAATTCATTGCAGACAAATGGTTCACCGTACAACATGTTGGGCGCCAAAAACTTTTGCAAGCTCTTCAAAATGTAAAAATAAAAGAAAGACAAGCGTCTCGTTTACTGTTAAAAGAAACGGTTTCGACATGAAGTAACAAGTCATCTTACTTTTATAAAGAATTATGTGAAGTGTTTGTTAGTGCAAAAATTCCGCTAAGAAAATTAAGTAATTCCAAATTACGAGAATCTCTTGAACGTCACAATGGTCATTCAATTCCAGATGAATCAACTTTGCGTAAAAGTTACGTACAAAAATGTTATGAAGACACGTTAAAGCTAATACGTGAATATGTGAATGGGAAAATATGTATGTATCAATTGTTGAGACAAGTGATTTAGAGAGGCGATATGTAGCCAATGTAGTGATAAGTACGCTAGAAACTACTAGTGCCGGACAAATGTTTCTTCTGACCTCAGAGGTTATGGAAGCTGTTTACCACTGTCAGATATGCAAATTGTTCGATAAATCCATGTGTTTATTGTGGCCTAGTGGAATACAGAATGACAACGTGCTCCTCTTCCTAAAGGACGCGGCGCCTTACATGGTAAAGGCGGCAAAAGCCATCCAATCAGTTTACAATAATATGGTGCATGTCACGTGTTTGCCCATGCTTTTCTTCGAATTACGGAACAGGTCAGATCAACACTAGTTTCCACAGGAAAGAAAATATTTCTGAAAGCGCCAAACCGAACTATGTATTTCAAAGAAAAAGCGCCTAATATAGCTTTGCACCCGGCACCAATTTTAACACGTTGGGGTACATGGTTGACTACATGTATATACCACTGTGACAATTTTCAAATAGCGAGAGAACTGGTGAATAGTTTTGATATTGTAGATTCTAAGACAATTGAGAGTGCACAGGATCTGTCTTCTGATACTCAAATCCAAAGTAAATTAGCCTTCATTAAATAAAAATTTGCATTTTTGTCGGATACCATAACCCGCCTTGAAGGACGTGGCATGACATTGGACACGTCGATTGAGTTAGTGAAGATTGCGGCAGAGAGGATACAAAATGTGAAAGGTGAGATTTGGGACAAAATTAGACAGACACTAAAGTCTGTGTTTGACAAAAATAAAGAATGCTAGTTTGTCAGACTGGCAATATCTTGTCAGGAGAAAACTTCAGAACTGATATTTTTGAACAGGATTTAACAAGCAGTGACATAGTGTTTTTTCAAATATGCATCTATAACAGCTGTGGAAGTGCAGAGAAGTTTCTCAAAGTATAAAACAGTTTTAACTGACAACCGCCCTTCCTTTACTTTTGAGAACTTCAATATCACCATTTTGGTGTACTGCAACGCTAAGTTTTGGCTAATGGGTACAGTAACTTATTTTTCATATTTTATAAAATTGAAAATGACTCCATGAATTTTGAATATATTTTTATTTAGTACCAATAATTGCATTATTTACTAAGAAAGGTAATTTTAAAATGTGATTAATCGAACCATATATTCATTATTTGTCTGTGAAAGTTATTAATTTATTATTACTAAAGAAATTTTTAATTTTGTTGGGTCATTTTTCACTTTTTATGTGCATTTTTTATATTTTAATGACATTTTATAGCTCATTTTAGGGAAATTTTAGGTCAACAACTTCCGGGCCCTACTTATAAGGGAATGAAGTTACCAAAATAAAAACAAAGTGAATCTGTGTATTCACATGACCTGTTGTACTCTTCTACAAACAATTATTGCTCTATCTACTTCAAGATAAAAATCTTATTGTAGTTACAAGGGAATACAGTAAACTTTAACTGATAGTCAAATGTTTTAAACAGCTGTATCTTATATTATGTACACATGACTTTCTCTACTCTTGTACAAACACTTATATATCTGTCTACTTTAAGATAAACATTATCTTATTGTAGTTACAAGAGAATACAGTAGACTTTAAGTGACAGTCAAATGTTTTGGTCGTAACGTGATATCCACCTGACTTTCTCTACTCTTGTACAACCACTTAGTGGTCTATCTACTTTAAGATAAACATTATCTTATTATAGTTACAAGAGAATACAGTAGACTTTAAGTGACAGTCAAATGTTTTGGTCGTAACGTGATATCCACCTGACTTTCTCTACTCTTGTACAACCACTTAGTGGTCTATCTACTTTAAGATAAACATTATCTTATTATAGTTACAAGAGAATACAGTAGACTTTATGTGACAGTCAAATGTTTTGGTCGTTACGTGATGTACACCTGACTTTCTCTACTCTTGTACAAACACTTATATCTCTGTCTACTTTAAGATAAACATTATCTTATTATAGTTACAAGAGAATACAGTAGACTTTAAGTGACAGTCAAATGTTTTGGTCGTTACGTGATGTACACCTGACTTTCTCTACTCTTGTACAACCACTTATTGGTCTATCTACTTTAAGATAAACATTATCTTATTATAGTTACAAGGGAATACAGTAGACTTTATGTGATAGTCAAATGTTTCAAAGCTAGTTGAATGTGATTTGGAAACTCAGTGGTCAAGAGATAAGCAAATATCAAATATCCAGCACAAATCTCAATGGGATCCAACCCAAGTCGCCTTGGTGAGAGTTGAGGGGTCTAACCATTCAGCTACGGGAAGGCCTATTACTGTGTGCTACGGTCGAATTTTCGTTATTTTAGTATCCTGACAAATCCTTGGAAAGTTTATTCCAAAACAAAGGAATATCCACAAAATGTGCACTAACACCTAAAATATGTAGAAATTCTTCATTCGGCATGAAATGGGTAGTTCCCAAGTTTTATGAGATATGATTTGTCAATAAAAACATGTATTTGTATATATTTCTCAACACTAATTATAACATACATACAAGTAGAGTAATGATGTGGCTGGCAGATTTAACGGAGATTAACACACAAGTACAGGCCTTTCTGAAAAAAATTCCAGAAAATTCAAGATACACGTCTCTTTTCGTGAAACATTCTACAATATGCTGAATTAAAATACCAAGTTAGGTATTTAACTGACTTTACGTTTTGGAATTCGCACACATACACAGATGTTCATACTCACACCTTTATTTTTTTTCTAAAATATTTTTCTTTTAAATTCTGGAAGTATTATTTCAGTCAGACTCTACCTTTCCAAACTTTGGCCTACACATGGCTGGTGTTAAAGAACAATTAATGTCCATAAAAACGTGTACAAAAAATTCGGTAAAAAATGTCAGGTTAAATACCGATGATCAGGTCCTCTTTTTCTTACAGTCAAGCTTATTTAGTTAATTATTTAAATTTGGAAGGACACTGTTTTCTTCTGTAGCTCAATCTGAGTTAATTTTGTTACTATACTTTCAACCCATACTTGTTTGTATTTGGAAAATACTTGGGTTGAACCCCTTACACAAATAGCTCTAGAATGTGAAAATACTATAAAACGTTTTAAAATTATTAGTTTTATTATAAAATGTAAAATTCTCTTAAAACTATGTAGGCGTTAATTTATAGGAAACGAACATAGAATAAACTCTCGCGGATACAAAACTGGCATTTCATGTAGTATATAAGAACGGCTGGCATGACAACTTAGCGGGGAGGTCCGATGCTACAGGGTCGCTCTTAGGAGCTTATAATTACACTTGCTGGGGACCTTCGTCAACTTGGCGCGAATGCGACACCAGGCCACAGTGTAAAAGTGGCACTAACCCATGTAGTGACCATGACCTCCCTTTTGATCAATTTTACAAACATACAAGATGTGTACGGTAATACAGCTAATTTTCTAATGTAATCAATCTGTACAACGGGAATAATTTCTAAAAAGGTGATTTACTCAACTAGCAAACATATCATCAGTGAAGTTCCGACACTTAAAGATGTCTTACTTCATTATCCCTATTATCAACCTCGAGCTCCTTGTTTCAGTTATCCATCCCTTTTACCAATAAGTATCAGTTCTTTAGTCTTCTAATTAAAACAACTGACATTAATGGAAAGGTTTCCTTATTATACGATTTCAGAAAGTATATGGTCTAATTTTTTGAAGCGTGATCAGTTTGCACAAATACAAATAGGTCATAAACAACATAAATACATTACAATGTGAAGATATACAAAGTTATGTGTATATAATTTGAGATATTATTATATAATACAATTTCTTATAAGTTCATTAATGATGAATCAGAATAAAAATATTAACAAAAATAACGACAATGTTAATGTCCTCTTCTTTCTGCTTGTCAGAATATTGTAACGGGAGCGCTGGAACACCCTGTGAAAGCAGCTGGCAGCGGAAGGTAGGGGAGGTTCGGTTAGCCACACCTCCTCCTCGTTTGTCTTGTGGTGGTGACAGACTGTGGTCAGGGAAAAAACATGACTGTGTCGCCTGTTTTCTCTACACCTGTTTCTCGATCTTTCTGTTACTAGAACAATCCTGTAAACACGAGAAACCGGCGATATTCCTATATAAAGAGAGTTACAGACAGACAGAGGGAGTTAGTGAGTTGAGTTGGTTTTGGTTTAGTAAGTCAATCAGTTGGTTTTGTCAGTGAGTGAGGAGACAGTCGCAGTTCTTGGTGTAAGAGTTAGTCAGTGACGTGTTAACGAACGAAAGGATTGTGCAACGGAAGACTGTACGAACTGTGTATGTGTATCGGAGTTTATGTAATCGCGAGTACAAGGAAGTTGTAACGGACGAACTGGTGAATTGTAATTGTGTGCAGCACGTAATACTGTGTAATTGGCAAGAGTTAAACTGTAAGTCGGTGGAAATAAAGAACATTGTTGAGTTTGTGTAATTGGACTTTTTATTCCACGAACCCACAAAGTCACAATATTCAGTCACGTTATATATGATATCTCGCGCCTGCCGATGTATGACACGCTGCTGTCCAGAAGACATGATTATATCTGAACAGAATATACATGCACTGGACTCGCCGTGTGTGTGTTATTACTAGGGCCTGGATTTTGATGAAAAGTCATATTTTTTCTGAGTAGTCACAGACTATGCTTATTTGAAATTAAGTGCATTCTGGAACAAATACGTTAGATATATATGGTTTTATAGGTCATCATTATGCATTTTTTTTTTCAAATTTTTATAATAACATTTAGATGCATTTTCCGGTCATTTTCCTTCTTTTTCACGAATCTATTGGGCATGTTCATGTGTAGCCCACATTCGGGAGGCCCGGATTCGATTCCCATGGCAGACCTGAC